>OZ018318.1:232679918-233239918 GCA_963969495.1 Ceratothoa steindachneri
AGCACAAAAAGAGAAAGAATAAATAATAACTAACAAATAAATAAAAGATTTAAAAAGGACACGAAATAGTTAAATATGACGCATGTGAAACATACATGTATGAAAACGCTAAAAGTGAGTAAGCTCTATAGAAAATTTAAGCAAGCCCGAAAAAAAGGCTTGAATGCTTCTATTCTGTCCAATAGATACATAAAAGACAAAAAGAAGCCTAAATGGAGATATTGCCAGACGGACTAGCACACAAACCCTTCTACTAAAATAACACTTTTTCTAACTATACCCTCTCCTACTATCCCACACACTTTTTCATATCTTTTAAGTTCATTTTCATTTTCCTTAGGCTTCGCTTCGGTTGTAATAGGTACTCCACTCTTAGCAGAAGAATTCTCGAAGTCCTACTTATTATCGTTTCAAATTTAGCCGCTGAAAGTAGGTGAAGAATTTTTTGCATGCATCAAGACCGCCGATGGCTGACGTCACTAGCTTCGTTTGAAGAGTCGTGGGCGGGCGTGTGCGCGCGCGAGGATCCTCCGTCGTAGAGCAGCAGTTTCGACTCGGAATATTTTTATCTTACGTCAGCAGCACACCTCGTATTCTTATAACTTCTCTTCTAGTTGAGGCCTTTAGAGATCACCGATTTCTGATGTGTCCGAACCCCGGAAGGAAGCCCTATAGGAGGCGCGAAGAAGGGGGCCCCAGTAGGGGCGGAGTGGTCAGGATCAGCAGGTGGGCCCTGTGTAGACACTTATTGTAGGTAGGTCAGAGAAGGTGAATCGAGTGAAGAGGGATAGGAGCCTGGTAGGCCCCAGGAGAAGAGAGCACCCCTAGCGGGCCGCCATGGACGACTCCAGGGGAGAGAAGAGAATCCTGCTCTGAGTCAAAGAGCATTGTACCAAACCGTCAAGGTGAAAGGTCTTTGAGACAACCTCCACCGCAACTGAAGTTGCACCATGTCGTCTAGTGGATCAGACTTATGGATATTTGGCAATTTGCCACAACGACCAAGACGTCGACAGGCTTCTCAGCATGAAATTGCGTACGAAGCTTGAAGAAATAAACCCGACACCGAAGATTCAATCATATCTGCCGTCGTTTGGATCCCTGCATCGGATCGCACAGTGTCTAAGAGATAGAAAAGGAGATAGAGACAAATTAGAGCTAAGCAAAGGTTGAAGAAATCCATACATTCAAAAATCGTGAAGGAGGCGAATACACTAATTTGTTTAAAGCTACCTTCCAGACATCCGAGATGCCTGCTAAGACAACTGAAGTTGGCCTCATTTTGTTTTGTATTAGGATCACCGCTACGTGCATCGAGAGGGAAAACTTTGTGTCTGTACAGGTGTGCCTCTCATGCTTATGTTTTAGAACAACACGCAAATTTCAAGAAAAGTTTGCTCAGAATGCGCTGGCACTGGGCACACCTGGAGAGAGTATACCAACGGGGCTAACAAGAAATGTATAAATTGTGATGGCCCCGCCGTACCCTATCGATGTCTTGTCCTCTAAAGAAAAGCCTGGTTAGCGACAAGAAGCGGAATATACAAGAAGAGAAATCTCGCAAAGCAAATACCAGCTACGCACAGGCGGCTATAAGTTAGCAGGAAAAAAACAATACTGCAATTAGACTCGACGATGAACCTGGACCTAGTAATGTGCGTAATACACGCTCATTTTGTTAATATTACCAAGCCAGGAAGTTAAGCGACCGGGCTAAATCGAATGTTGACACAGAACGAGATGAAACCTATGTGGTTCCTCGATAATCCCACCCTCAGTAGACTTATATCAGACTCAGACCGGAAACAAGTCTAACCCAGCAACGGGAAATCGCTCAAGATCTAGGGACGCTTGCCAGGATTAACCCAGGAAGCCCGAGATAACTGCAAGGATGGAGACTGATCAGCCAGATCAGGGAGAAAATGTACTTCAAAAGGTGAGTCAGCAATGCAAGATCGCCAAAGAGAACAAGCAGAACACACCAATGCATGAATCAACAGATCTAAACTTACGAATATTTGCCTCACCGTCGGCCCCACTACCAAGATTAGCAAAGGTTAAAGATATTATCGAAGGAACAATCAGAGGCAAATATAAATGGGATTACGATCGCGACACCAGCGAAGAAGACGTGCGCGCAGCATTCAAGGGATGCAATATCGAGATATGCTCTGAGTCATGTCACAATCTTTCCCACGAAAAATTTAAGAAGAAGAGATCTGGGAAAGTAAGGCCACCCTCACGTAAAGAGCCAGCGAAAGTACAAAACCTCCAGGGAGAATAATATGGACTACAATATGACATATGTCAACAGACTAAAGATCTTCTCGCTCAATGTAAATGGCAAGGAAGATACAAAGTTTGTTTACAACAACATAATTCGTTAAGTAGACCCGCACATAGTCCTTATCTCTGAAAACGGCCTTACGCAGATACCAATCCCATCAAGATCTACAACTATAACATCATCACGGCCAGCCATACTAATGAAAGGTACGATGGCGTTGTAATTGCCGTGCGTAAGGGAATCAAGTTCGAGAAATTAACAAACTGGGGGAGTCGTACTTCGTTATAAAGTTCAGCACGACCATCGACGATCTTGTCATAGCTCTGGCGTACCAGCCCCCAAGACTACCATATCTTCCCATTTCCAATTTCATTCGCCTGTTCAGAAGAAATAACTCTACCATCCTGATTGGTGACCTTAACGCCCGCTGTAGGGAAACAGGCTATACCACGGCGTTTAATGGATCAGGTACCTCCCTGAGCCTTCTTATGGAACGTGATGTGGTGCATAGAGTTGTTCCAGAGTTCGTCACGTTGGGAAAAGAAGATCCTCCACAACCCCTGACATTATCCTCACTAATGAGGACTTTGTATTGAGCCATACTACTGTCCCAGGCCCATATACTCCGTCAGACTTGGAAGGCGACCCCCCAAATTTTTTGACAGAGATCAGAACGTTAAGCGACACTATTCCTACCAAGATCAACGTTACCATCACAGCGACAAAATAAAAATTACTGACGATCAGGAGATTTAACATCATTTTAGAGAACACTGGAGGAAGAACGTTATTCGAGAAGCTACTGAATGACAGAGTGAGAAACTATTTGGACGCAAGGAACCGATACAATGTGCAACAACATGGCTTCCGTAAACACCTTGGTAGGGAAACTGCCTTTGCCTTGATGAGAGTTTGTCGCTAACGCCAAGGCCGAGGATAGGAGGGTGAATGTCGTGCTTAGAGAAAAAAAAATATACGATCTTGGGATCGAAGCTAACATCACTAAAATTCCCTGTGACTATCTAGAGGACCGGGAAGCAACTATAAAAATTAATGACTTCGAAGAGCAGCCCTTCACTATGAATGCTGATATACATCAAGGAAACTGTTTGAGCCCAACGATGTACACGGTAGAAAAAGACACTACCATCAAGGATTCGCCAGCAGCCAACTGCGAACGCAGTAGGTTGTTGAACCTATATATAGATGAACAATCACCGGAAAAACGCTATCCAAAAATAATTTACAAGTAAATAGGACACTAATTCGAACTCTAACATACATGACTTCATGTAAGTTAAAAAAAAATCCGGAGAGGACAACAAATTAAACAATTTCAAAAAAGAAAAGCAAAAGTCAACAAATGAATAAATAAAAGATCCGTAGTGGACAACAAATAAAACGAAAACAAAGAAGAGGAACAAATGTCAAAAAAATAAATAAAATATCCGAAGACACAAAAATCCATATGTATGAAGACGCCGAAACCGAGTAAGCTCTACGAACCTAGATAAAACAAGTTCGAATACATAGGCTTGAATGTTTCTATCCAATAAGGACAAGATGTAAAAAAGAAGCCCATAGGAAGCCATTGCCAGACGTACTGGCACATAATTCTTCTACTTTAATAACAGATTTTCTTACTATAATCTCTCCTACTATCACACACCAATTTCCTATCTCTGAAGTTCATTTTAATTTTCCTAATTTGGACGGATAGCAGATGTTGGAATCTCTTACTGCGACTGTCAGGCAAGACCTTGACCGGACTACTTACAAAAGACGTTCTTCCCTCTCCTATTCACCCTCCTAGGGCGAGTCGGTTTAGGGAAGCTAAGTCTTCATAAATACCCACTCAAGCAGGAGACATATCTGAACCGGGCGGCTAACTTGGCGCAGGCTGAAGCTTAACCCGGGACGGGTCAGACCCGTGTGAGCGGCGAACTAGAATGGGTGGGAGCAAAAACTTTTAGGGCTAGGGATAGGTAGGCAGGTAGGGCTACCGACTCGCTAGAAGAATAAGCCGGATTGATAACAGGATATAGCAGCACTCATTCCTCTCTCTCGAGACGCCCCATTATCGTGGGGAGAGAGCTTGCGTGTACCATAGATTTTTCGAGTTATGTCGTCGGGGGGGGGGGCTAAATGGTACCCCTGGTAGGGTTACCCTTGTCGAATTGGTCGGGAATGAGGTTTCAGACAAAGTGCGTCCGTCTTTTACTCTTATATCCTGTATTCTGTTAGTTTTCTCTTTCTCTTCGATGATTAAAAAAAAAACAACCCAACCCCCCAAAAAACTACAACTATCCTTTCAGCTTTATCCTTCATCTATCTAAATTTAAGGACCTGACAGCTACCTCATGCGTCAGAAGGGAGGCTTTGGAACCTCTAAAAATAACGCCAATCGGCGCTCACTGGTTGCGAGAGACTAGGACTAGAGGGGTCATAGGCGCTGGGGTGCGATGAATGGGATGAGGGTAAGTGCACCGTTAACCCCTTCCCTGGCGCGTAATTACTGACCATTCCCAGTGACTGTTGAGGGGTACCTCTGCTAGCAACTGTCCGAGGTAACGGGCCTTGTTTCCAGGTTAGTTACCAGGCCAACACAAAGCCTTGGGTCGAGTCTCTTGGTGTGGCGCGATATCCATTGAATGCTACGCATAGATTCAGGCCGCCCTAAAGGGAACTAGTAGGAGTTTAGTACGAGGAATGTTTCGCTGTTCACCTGGTGCGAAATCGATACCCCCTTCGGAGGCTGTCAGTGTTGCTTGATTGGGAGCCACGGCACGCCGGGGTTGAATGACTCGGTCGGACGAACAACAGTAAAAGGAGCGTGCCTTCTGAAAGATCCGAAACCTTTCCGATGGATGGGTGGGAGCGACTCATCGGGGGCGAACTCACTAACCCCCTTTCTTTTTTATTGAGTGGTCGCAAAGTATTCAGATATATAAAGTGTTCAGCATGACTGGAAAGAAAGGGCTGGCTGCTCTTTAATACACATGTTCCGTATGCAAAAAGGACAAGTGGTGCGTGGACTTCCCGGAGGGTGTTACTCCAAATGCCAGCCGGCAAGTATCTGCACTGATTGTGTCCTTAAAGGAGAAGTGCAAGAGCTAAAGGATCTATATAGATCATCTGAGCAAAAATCTAAAGAACTGGAGAGGAAGCTGCAGAACCTAGAGTCTGAAGACGCGCGTCAGCTTCGCCGTCTCGAGGACAGGATCTCCGAGTTGTCCTCAAGACTAGAGGTCCAGTTGGCTCACGATGTATCTCCCATCGACGTGGGTGGATCCACCGACGAGACCCTCTCCCAAGAGGTGAGCACTGTATCGACAGTGCCACGCCAACCTTCCAACGTCCCAGAGCTGGAGTCAGCTGCTGCGGGCCTTGTTTAACGGGCCAAAAAGAAGAAGAGAAAGAGGAAGGAAGAAAAAAAAAAGAGAAGGTAGAAACAAAAGAAGAGAAAGCAGAAACAGAAGTTAAACCAGAGGAAGATAGGAAAAAAGAAAGAAGAAGAATAAGAAGAAAAATATGAAGAAAGAGGAAACAGAGAAGTCTCTTTGTAGCGGGCCGAAAATCTAGCCTAACCCAAATTGATCCAACCCGCTTTCTACATTATTTCGGACGTGAGAAATCGAAGGAGAATGAAACGGATTGTATATACAGTCCCTTTATTTACAAAAAAAAGTAAAATAATATTTACAATAGAGGGGTGATTAAATTGGTGATCTCGTTACTATTCACGCAAAAATATACAGCTAAATTTCCTATATATACAATCAAAAAATATATTCTACTTATAAATACAATTAATCGATCCTAAGAAACAATTCTATAAAAAAATAGAACAACCCAAATAAAATTTTGACTACAACAGTCAATAAACAACAAAATCTTTGTATACAAAACTAACGCATCCAGCTTGGACTAAGATAACTGACCTTGTCACAGTTGCGTGGCTATTATAAGCCCTCCTTCATTAAGGCTATACTATTTTACACTCAACCAAGTCAGACAGAACACGGCCTTGAACCTTTGTCATACACTAGTGGCCTTTGGTAGTTAACAATAATAAATAGTTAGCTTCTATTACAGGGTAATTTACAAAGTTTGTTTATCTTTCCAGAATATGGCGCCTGGAAAGAAAGAAAAAAAACATGGAAATCGATTTTATACATAAAATAAACAAACAAAAAACAAACAAACCCATTCCAATTCACACACACATTCTTACAGAGGGAGGGAGAGGGTAGTGGGAAAAAAGGTGGGGGAATGGCCCTTTACACACACACTCGCATTCGCTCCACCACACCTTCCGAAAGGGAAGACTCTGTCATCTGCAGCCAAATGTGCAAGGGTCATCCTTAAAGGTGATTCTCAATCAAGGGATCTGCAACCCATGCTAACGGCCCGCCAATGTGATGGTAAGCTGCCTCCCAGAACATGAGAACTACCAGATAAGATTTCTGATAGTTCAGTCGTTGCCCTGGTGGTAAGTGGCAACGACCTCAACCTCAGAGGAGGTAGGGTAGGCCCTACAGGTGAGATCCTTCAGACAGTCATGGGGGCTGTGGATGACTGTGGCTGAAAACCCTCAGACGTATCTTGGTGGGATGCTCCCGAGAAGAGGTGCAATCCGGATCGCTCACTCGAGGAACCTCTAATTGAACCGACGACTAGCAGATTTATGTACGGCGGAGGGGGTGTTTTTTATCGATCCCTACGCATCTTTTATGGTAGAAACGATCTCTACCAAAAGGATGGGGTGCTCATTTCTTTTAAAGGAAAGGCTGTACTCTCAAACCTGATACAAGACGTTGTTGAGCGGACTTAAAGGACGGTCCGGCCCAGAGTGAGGGCGAACGTGCACCAGTACGCCAAAGTCCCTCCTGGAACGACCTTCGCGGAGGTTGCTCGAAAGGGTGCCACCACACCACAAAAAGAGAACAGAGAGACAATTAAGACGGAAAACGGAAGAGCGTAGCGAGTCTTACATTTGGGGACTCCCTGAATGATCTGTTTAATGCGAGGTCAATCAGAAACAAGTTTCTTGAACTTCGTAGCCTCGTAGCGACAGAAGAACCTGAATTGGTGGTCATAACCGAGCCCTGGGTAAAAACCTCAAACCGAGATTTTGAAGGTGAATTCACGATTCCAGGTTACCAACTCTTCCAAAAAGATAGGCCAGACAGAGAGGGTGGCGGTGTGATGTTATATGTCAAGGATACACTCAAATCAACGAACTGCAATATTGTATCCGACCACGAGCTACTAGGAGTTGCCCCAGATATAGGTCCTGCCAGATACAGAACCCTGCTGCTTTACAGACCCCCTGCCCAACTTGTTGAAAAGTACATAGATCTTTACAGGCTACTGGGTGAACTTGCTCAAGACAGTATGTGTATCTTCATGGGTGATTTAAATACGGAAGAACCTAAAATGGTGGTCATAACAGAGTCGTGGGTAGAAACCTCAAACCAAGATTTTGAAGGTAAATTCACGATTCCAGGTTGCCAACTCTTTCAAAAAGATTGGCCAGACAGAGAGGGTGGCGGTGTGATGTTGTGATGTTATATGTCAAGGATACACTCAAATCAACGAACTGCAATATTGTATCCGACCACGAGCTACTAGGAGTTGCCCCAGATATAGGTCCTGCCAGATACAGAACCCTGCTGCTTTACAGACCCCCTGCCCAACTTGTTGAAAAGTACATGGATCTTTACAGGCTACTGGGTGAACTTGCTCAAGACAGTATGTGTATCTTCATGGGTGATTTAAATACGGAAGAACCTAAAATGGTGGTCATAACAGAGTCGTGGGTAGAAACCTCAAACCAAGATTTTGAAGGTAAATTCACGATTCCAGGTTGCCAACTCTTTCAAAAAGATTGGCCAGACAGAGAGGGTGGCGGTGTGATGTTGTGATGTTATATGTCAAGGATACACTCAAATCAACGAACTGCAACATTGTATCCGACCATGAACTACTAGAAGTTGACCTAGATATAGGTCCTGCCAGATACAGAACCCTGCTGCTTTACAAACCCTCTGCCCAACTCGTTGAAAAAGACAGGGATCTGTACAGCCTACTGGGTGATTTCAATAGCCAAGTTTACTGGGAAACCAGAGAACCATTTGCTGAGAACGCACTACTCCTGGAGTTCGCGAACAACGAGTTCCTGCCTCAATGGGTGAGAGAGCCGACGAGAGGCAATAATACCCTCGACTTGGTTTTCACCTCTGAGGATGACATCGTTGAGGATCTCTGTAGGCGAAGAGCTCGGTGGCAGTGATCACCGAAATTTTCAGACGCAGAGATCAAGCGGTATTCATAGGGGGTTTGAACACCCAGTGTAGAGCCTCGGGCTACACCGGAAATTTCAACAGGGCAGGAAAGAACCTAAACACAATATTGGAGAGAAGGATAGCAGAACGTATAGGACCCGAGTTTCCGACATACTTTGGCCCAACCAGAACCACAAGCCCGATATTGCCCTAGCTACCCCAGATCTACAATTCAACTACCTAATAGAGAAGGGGACTCCATCAAATAGCGACCAATAAAATGATCATCATAACTCTCTCCCTCGACCCTATTCAGGTAAAATGCCCTCCGAGGAAATGTTACAGGGACGCTAACTGGGCTGGCTATTCGCAAGATCTGGTAAGACACCAACAAAGAGATTTGAGCGAGTTAACCCTACAAGAAATTGAAAAGGAGCTCGAAAGATTGATGGAAGTGATGGTGAAGGCGAATAAGAAAGACGCAAGGTGGGACAGATTCATAGATGCTTTGGATGCCGAACTAAATCCTCCAAAACTATGGCGAGGCGAAAGAGCCCTAAGAGATAGAAGCGGCATTTAGAGCATTGGAAGGGAATCTTTGACATCTCTCCAGAAGAAAATGAGAGCTTTAACAGAGACCATGAAGTAAAAGTAGTGAATGAATTGGAACTTCATCGCCAGAAAATCGCCCTAAACAACAACGCTTCACCGACGCTCCTAACAAAACAAAACAATGTACCGATTACCCTTCAATAGCTGAAAAAGACGCTCTTGTTCGCCAGACAGGGTAACCGGGAAAATAAGAAATAACAAAGGAGCACCTGGTACGAGCACCAGACTGCCTTTTAAACAAAATACCCTAACTATTCAACGCCACATTGAGTGCAGGATATTTCCCAGACTCTATGAAGAGGGGAAAGATAATTTTTCTGCCAAGACCCGGAAAAACACAGAACAACTCAGGAAACTTTAGACTGATTACTCTGCTCGAGACTAAAGCAAAATTGCTAGAAAGAATGATCAACAACAGGCTAGTTAAATATCTAGAAGAAAGAACACAAATTCCTAACCACCAGCACGGGTTCAGGAAGAATAGGAGTACTGAAACGGCCCTTGCCATACTAGTCGAAACAATCGCCAAAGTTAAATTCAACAAGAACTATACATATTTTGTACTTAGGGACGCCCAAAAAGCTTTTGATAAAGTTTGGAGGATCGGCCTTAAATACAAAATCCGGAGATTGGGGTTACCATCGGCCCAAGTTAAATGCCTGTGCGATTATTTCAGGGACTGGTCAGCTTATATTTCAGTGGAGGGTTACGACGGCCTAAGCTTCGAAGTCCCTCAGGGGGTCTCCCAGGGGATCTTTCTAAGTCCAACTCTGTATAATATCTTCACAATGGATTTACCAAGGTCAGTCAACGACTCTATGAAATATATACAATTTGCCGATGACTTCACAATAATCACGAACAGCGCATATAGGGATCCTCCGACGATGGCGGCTGAGATCGCTAACATAAATGAGTTTGAACGGAAGTGGAAGATCCGTACAAATGCAGATAAATTTTCAATCATACCAATAGGAAGAAGAAAAACATCCAGAGTGCAGATATAGGAAGAAAGATATAGATACAAAAATGAAGGAAAGGTACTCGGGCTAAAGATCAGCAGATACGGATTTGGGAAACTTATCAATGAAAGGATAAACATAGCAAAGGCGCACTTAATTTAACTAGTTCAACTTAGAAATCTTAGCGTCGAGAATAAGAAGAAGATTTACAATGTTATATGCAAAGCTGCATTCTTATACCCGGCTATACCGTTGAACTGATTGCTCAAAACCAACTCTGTGAATATCTAAAGAATTCATAACGCTGCGGTCTCCATCATTACTAACACCAAAAGGCGAGAAAGAAGAAGGTTAAGAGACTTACAAGGAGAAATAGGCCTCCCGGCCACAAAAATGTTCCTACACTATAGAACATTCAAAGTCTAGGACACACTTGAGACCATTTTGAGTGAAAGGAAAAAAGATCACTAGAAATCACGCAAGAACCCCGAAGAAACAACAGAGGAATATTTAGGAGCGGCGAACCCGATAGGGAAGAAGAAACACCCCCAGTATTTACAGCTTAGATGCGATCGCAGAAAAACTGAAAAAATTGGTAATCAAGAATATCTGCAACAAGAAGGAGCAATTTGAGAGCCTCCCGTTAAAGAAGAAAACGACGATTGAGATGACTTCAACAAAATGAACCCAAGAGATGGTTGTCCTACCCAGAGACTACCACTCCCTCTCACTCATTCTCCTTCATTACTTTATCCTTACGTAACGTATCCACTCTACTATTACTAAACACTTTTATTTCTAACTTCTTCAAGACGTTTCCTTATTTTTTTTCTACTGCTCAGAAACCATTGAAGAAACACCACCAATTCGGAGGAAAGTCGCCACTTGACAAAGGAGGTACAGGAAAAGGTGGGCGATGTCAAACCGTGAAATCTCTCACTTTTCCCAACGGGGAATTAAAAGGAAAACAATACATTTGGGGCCTTTGAATTAGCGAAACCTCAACACCTCTATCATCTACAATTCGAATGCTCGGAACTCCTTGACAAAGTCCACCGGCTCTCTACTTCCCGCTACCTGGTAAAGGAGGTAACAGTTTCGGATACTCCAAAAACGCCTGCGCCCTGTAAAGGCTTGCGAGCACCGCCGACCAGACAACAGTCCAACAGTGAATTTATTATTTACCCTTGAGAAAGAGATAATTGCAATTTTTGACCGTTAAGAAAGAGATATTATTGCAATTTTTGACCGTTAAGAAAGAGATAATATTGAAATTTTTTCCCGTTAAGAAAAATAATATTGCAATTTTTGCCCGTTAAGAAAGAGATAATGCACTTTTTGCCCGTTAAGAAAAAGATAATATTGCAATTTTTGACCGTTAAGAAAGAGATAATATTGCAATTTTTGACCGTTAAGAAAGAGATAATATTGCAATTTTTGACCGTTAAGAAAGAGAAAATATTGCAATTTTTGATCGTTAAGAAAGAGATAATATTGCAATCCTTGACCCTTAAGAAAGATATAATATTGCAATTTTTATCCGTTAAGAAAGAGAGGATAATACAATTTTTATTTCGTTAAAAAAGAGACTAATACAATTTTTATTTCATTAAGAAAGAGAATAATGCAATTTTTATTTCGTTACGAAAGAGAGATAATACTACAATTTTATTTTGAGTTAATAATTAAATAAATTTTAATATTTCATTGCTCCCTCCACAACACGTTGATTTCCAATTTTATGGAATGTTACTTTTGGTTTATTGTGAACCAATCCTAGAATTTCATAAGACTTCAAAATGCTCGTCTTTGAGGTGGTTTTGAGTCATATTAGATTCTAATGTGGCTCCAACACCACACGTTCAATAAGTTCCAAATACCACCATATCTCTCATGTAGGCGATCTAAATTAAAAAATGCTCTTTGTTTTCATCAATTAAATTCGATTTATACTAAATATATTAAGAAGATAAGATTATAATGATTTTCTGTATAACTTTGCATTTATTTTCTATTTATCAACTCAAAATTACTAAATTCCAGTGTTCCGTTTTTTTTTAAGTTCTTCTAAAGTTCCCATAATAACGGAGACATATTTATTTAGGCACTCGTATAAATGTACTTGGTTAAGAAAGAAAAAGAAAGATTTGAAGAATTTTAACTGGGCTGTTTTAAATAATTTAACGTTAGGAGAGATTTAGATTTTACGTTGACGGTATTTTAATTTTAACCAATCACATTCTAGGCGCTATGTTGAGCGCTTATTTTTAGTCCTTGTAGTTTTGATTACCTGCATGTTTGGCCGCTTGCCCAGATCCTACTAGCTTAGGATGCAAAGATCAGGTCTTTTAAAAGACCAATCTTCCTATGGACAAAAATTCGGTCTTATGACCTTACTTACTTTTTAGGAGATTAAAAAGGAGAGATAATGATGTGTGAACCGATTATAAAGTTTTATAAAACTACAAAATGCTAATTTTTTGTTTTATTTTTGAGTCATATTTGATTCTACAATGTGGTTCTAACAATACAGATTAATTTATTAGACACTATAATTACACAAGGAATTAGTTGGGATAATGATGGGGGGATTACCATAGATGATAAAAGACCCACAACCTATCATTATCGAGCTACTCAAGGATTTAGCTAGCACGTGAAAAAGACCACCACCCACATTCCTGTAGGAGGTAAGAGTTAAATTATCTCTTCTAACTTCCCTAAATCTATCATAAAAACGCGCATCATCGGAAAGAGTTAGAAAATATTACTCACAGATAAACTTCCTCTACATAAGCTCAGTGGTTGGCGCAAACACACGAATTACTTCTCTTTATCGCCAGCAACAAAGCTAAGGAATTGTTTGAATTATGAACGGTTGTTGTACTCTGACACAGACAGTGCCATCGTTATTGCTAGGAAAGATAACCACCACAACCTCGACTTGGAGAATTCCTAGGTCATCTCACCGCTGAGATCAAAGATGTATACGGTGCCGATGCGTATGGGGATTTATTCTGTTTTAAGTGTCCCAAATTCGATTTGGTACGTATCCAAACGACGAGTGGGGTTAAGTATATTGTCGTGGTACAACCACTCTATACCATGCACTACTCCTGTATTATGTGGGGGAAGGCGGGGCTGACTTAATCACCTACTCCAATGCGAACCGTCGAAAGACTGTTCGCAGGGATTAATGACCAACTAGGAGTCACACACTTGAGGCGTTGGGTTTCAAATCCTTAATAATCAAACAGAGTACATAAATGGTTGGCCAGATTTACTCGAATAGGTCGAGAGTATCGTTCAAGGTTAGGTAAAGATGAAGCAACAAAAATATAATTTTATTTTCAAAGATCAAAATAAGAATAATAATAGGCAAAGGGGAATTATTTAAATTAAAAGAGTCTCTTGATAATTAACATGAGAAGGGATTCTCAAATAGAATGAATTAATTAATGAAACTAGGCTCAGATCACAAAGGGAAAACTTGACAATACTAATAATGAAGGGGGCTTCAGTCTTACGGTTCGATGACTTCGAGGTAGGTCCTTCTTGCGATCAGGCGAGTGGGGAACGATCCGATAAGGCAAGTGAGGCAAGATACAAATGAGGCAGGTAGGGCACGATCCAGACCAACCTTCCGATGAAGATAGCCAAACTTCAAAGATGACGTTCGGCAGGGTATGTGGGAATTTTCGTAATTCCACTGGAAAAGTAATTTTCTTTTCTTCAAGCGAAGGAAGACTGTTGCGCCGTTTCAGCAGGTGATCAGGCCACGACTCGCACGTCCCGCTCCGAGATGCCTTCGGGTGAAGAGGCCCACACTATATCAAAGACTAAAGTTGAGTGGTAGCTTGTGTGGAGCCTTGATGAAGTCGGGACCATGTCATGGAGAGGCTGCCAGGTGTCTTCGAGCCCGCCGACTTTAAACGTTTATTGATTGTTAGTTCTACTTAGTACAGCAAGTTGTCTAAATGATACATGCTCCATCAGCGCCAGGCATTAGGTAGGGTTCTTAGAGAGAACCGATGGTCTCATTTTTTTCTCAGACGGGACGTTTCTTGTGAATCCGGCAGACCCTGCTCATGGGCAGGGTCGCTATTGCAGGTCAAACCGCACGCTACTATCATGAATTTTGTGAAAGTGGTGATATATGCGTAGTAACTGGTAGGACATGCCTTAGAAGACATCACGGAAAAGCTAGGCGACTAAGGAGCGGTCAAGATAGAACGTATTATGAAAAAACAGGGTGACAGCGGCTTGAGTTCCACCCTGAACTTTTGGTCACTTTCATTCTTGACAGGCTCCTAGACTCAGTACTCGCCGGCTTGTATCGCTACCGAGTCGAGGCATTCATGCCACTGCCACGTGTTACCAGTGCCAACGGTTATGCCATACAAATCGAACCTGCAGAGGTGCCAAGTCAGGTTAATCCGAAATCTGCGTAACCTACTCGAGAGTGGGTCGGCGTCCACGCCATATCCCTTCAATTCGAAGTCACCGGCGCTCTACTTGGGCCTGTGTCTGCCTTATTAGTAGTATTGCAGGTGAAGGGTCGAGTGGACACAAACTCGGCCTCCTATGAGCGTATCCAGATGCGTACACACGCACATGGACTCGCACTCAAGTCTTCTTACCTCCCCTCCCCACCCCCACCCTTAGCATTGGTGACTACCAACCTTGGTGACATGTAGGTGTCCCCAACCCCCAATACTTCGATCACTGACCTTTTTTCGACGGATTCACAGTCTGCACACACACACACACACACACACACACCCTATTCCATGTAAATTGAAACTCACAAAGACAAACTTCATCACACAATGCCAAGACACTGACTGCACATCCCTTCAAAATCTTTTAGATGTTATCACATACAAATTTTTTCGTTCTAAAACGCTTTCCACGATTCCTTTTCGATATTGTTTACTTGGAAGTTTATTCCTCCTCTTTTTTTATTCTCAGGGCACGAGATTTGATAAAGGAAAGAGATAGCTATCTTTGATTGGCCCAAAAGTTTTCCAATCGATAAATAAGGAGACAAATATTGCTTCTTTTTTCTCTAAGAGGTAAAAATGAAATTAAGAGATAGCTATCTTTTGTTAAAACTAGACCGTCTATCAAACTTTATTTTCTAACCTTGACCCCGCTCCCTCATCCGACTTGAATAAATATATTTGTTTTTTCTCAAAGATGTCACAATGAAGTAAAGAGATAGCTATCTTTTGTTTAAACTGGATCATCGAACAATCTTACTTTTCCAACCCTTACCCCACTCCACTCCCCCCATGTGTACAGATATAAAAGGGCATTCTAAACCTTCCTTATTTAATTATTATAGATTATATCTTGCTGGGAAGAAGCTTTTTTCATCGTATGGTATTTTAATTTTCTTAACTAAGTGTAAGAAAATGAAAGACCTGACAGAAGATGAAGGGAAATCTTGTGGGGAGATTTGTGATTTTTTTTAACATTTCAGCGTTTGTCAGTTGACAGCTCCTTTCACAGAGTAAGTGATTTTCTTCTCCTTTTTTTAAATGGGTTTTTTAAAAAGTCTAGCTTGATATAATATTTATTTTACTTTTAAACAGAAATATGCGTATTGTATATATATATATATATATATATATATATATATATATATATATATATATACAATTTGTCAATACGATACACAATTAATTTTATTGAGTATACAGGATCAATTTTTTTTCTTTACATTCCATTAAAAGTATTCTTTACAACGATTTTTTCGTTTTTTTTTTATCATTATATAAATCAAATTGTTCAATACAAGATAGATATGATTTACCGTTTGTCATCTGCTGAATGAAATAGACACAAAACAAGCCACAAGAGTTTGAAAAGTAGCTTTGAACTCTGAATGGATTGCCGATAATAATTTTATTAATTTTTACTAAGTTTTTACGAATATAAACATCATTCTGGAACCCTAGACATAGGCAGTCGAATTAATACAAACTCTTTTTGTTAACAAACAAAGCGATCCAATGCGAACCAGATCTATGGCTGCTGTCCAGATTAATTGTATAAGCTGCTGGCAGTTTTAAAGGTAAACATAGATCAGTGTCTCTCGCGAAACAGCCAGGAAAAACTCGTTTTGTAGATTTTTCTTGATACAATAGTTCTTCTATTTCTACTGCACTCATTTTATTAATAATAAACTAATACCTTCCTAGACTTATCTATCTCAATAACAGACTGAAACTCTGCATATATAACAAGGGAGACCGGTTCTATTAATGGAGATTTAAACTGTAACTGTACTGATAATTTTCCCTGTTGTATAGGATTGGAGCATTCTTCAAGACAAGTAGTACTCTTGTCCTGATTTAGGTTAATACAATCAATATTTTTACTTTTTATAAATTTTTCATACGTAAGTCTAATACACTGCCCACCTTCAATACACCCTATACCGTTATATAACGAGTAAGAAGCCCTTGACGCAACTGGATCTGTATCGTCCGAATAGTCTAATTCAAATAGTCTTTCAACGTCATTCCCGTTTATATAGATAGTGATGCGATTCACACTATTAGCTTAAAATTCTAACGGTGATGCATCAAAACTACCATAAAATGCAGAACGATCAACCATTCCTATAACCATGCGTGTAGGTATTCGCTCCATGAAGATATTATCCACTCTCCTCATTGATATTCCACTCAAAATTGTAAAATTTCGCATACGAACTTGTGTGATAGGGTACTTAGCGTTTGATTTAAGCAACCTATTTTCCATCTCTAGATAAGCTGATGCTGAAAGACGGACTTTTCTAATGTAAAGAAAACTCTCTAATAATTCGATTTTAACTTTTAAACCGGTCTGGCTTCTAAATAGTGTAAATGAATATGGTGCTCTTGGATAACTTTATCTTTATTGAGACTCCATTAATTAACAGCTTATGTTGTGAGAAGAAATCAGCGTGTAGTTTTCCATATACATCAATTAGTTTTTCTGAGATCTGCTATATTTCTTTTCTATATTTTCTTTACTAGAGTAATATCCCGCAGTGGAAAGAAAAGTAGAATTTTCTTCTTCAGTATAGTTCAACAGGGTCTTTAAATATGCACGATAGGGGTAAATATTTCCAATCGAATTTACAGATGTTTCATTTAAATAAATATCAGCATTACTGAACAAAGTGTGAGGAATATTATTTCAGGAAAAACATTCTCCCCATCTAGAAGTTGGCTTCCGTTTGACTTCCCAATTCTTGCTTTAATATAAAGATAAACCTCACTAGGGTCTACATAATACTTTCCGTTACCAGATACATAATATTTAACCGTTGTGAGGTCGGAAGAGATATTGCTGAGGGGGGATTAAGACTGATAATTGCTTTCAACGATTGAAGTTTGGGTTGGTGGAACAGTAAACAAATCGAGTTCTGTCTTCGAACAGATATCACTTGGATGAAGAGCATTCATTTTACTCGTGTACGATTTACAGCCGTTGATATCTTTATGAGAACATCTATGAAATGTCTGATGGTTTATATTATGAGAAAAAACATCCCCAGCCTCATCATCTTCTATTTTCAACTTTCTTCTATTCTTCAACTTCTTATTCATCCATTTTTGCTTATTTATTACACCTATTTTTTTCTGATTTCCTCTCATTATCCCTCTCAGATTTTAACTTTCTTCTAATATACTGTCTAATATCTTTAGTGATATTAGTTTTTACCCTTCCTAGCTGGTCTCTCAGAGCTTGCTTCGCACTCTTTCCATGCACAATATCCTGAACAGTATTGAAACCGGCTGAAATAGCCTTCTTTCCTAGATAACGAGCACCATTTTTTTAGATATGGTGCTGCATTTCTGAATAGGGAAGAGAAGAGGGATCCAAGACCATGTCCCCTCTGGGCTCTTAAGCCTCTAAACACGCGTGGTCCATTCAACATTTTTAATTATCGTTTAATGTCTACTCCTAATGTATAGTTTTATCATCAAATGACTAACAAAGAATGGAAATCTTTCACCTCCAACCGTTTTTATATAAATATAAATTGATCTCAAGTCCCCAGATCTTAGATTCAGATGGTGTGGATTATCAAAAGTTATACTGAATGAACCATCATTGAAAAGAAGATGAATAATTCTCATCAGCCTCGACTGTGTTCCGCCTAGTAACTCATAGTCTACAAGGTTAGAGTAAACGTAACATAATCTCGGATGAGATATAAGAGCAGTGAAATCTATATTGGACGCTATACAATGATTTAATTTGGGCATATCATCTCTGATAGATCTTTTCATTATAGTAGAAAATTCTTTTGACAGATGAATTAATAGATTTTCTTTCCTTTTCACATTGAGCAATGAACCTGAAGTAAGCATTAACATATAATCAGTAGGCATTCTCCGTTTCTTTCTGTCAGATTGAAACATTAAATTTTGAAATGATAATTTCTGTTTCATTTTAAGATTCATTTTCTCTATGAGTGCTTTTTCATTTTTTTAATATCCATCGTCTATCCATATTTCATCATAAGCATATACAATTTTTTTTATTTTTGTTACCTTTCCTCTTGCCAATATAGTATTTGATGCATAGTTGTTTACTTCCGCGATTTTCTGATATACTGTGAATGCGTGTGTAGACTTAGTAACATTATAGATATTCCCTGTAAATTGAAACTCACAAAGACCTACTTCATACTGCCTGTGGTTTGTTATTATAAATTTGTGTAACTCGATTCTATAGTCAAACATGTATTTTGAGGGTAAACATCCAGGAAGGACGAGGAAGGAAGGGGGATATAAAACTGATATAAAACCTTCCACATTTCCCACCTTTATATAACTTTATGAATGTATTAGCTCAAGATTTTAGGGTGATATCACATGCCTTGATATATGAGTTAAACGATTCTGGGTACCCTCACCATTTTACTAAATATAGCTTGTTTTTTCCATGCCCTTTCGCTTTAACTATCCTCTCCACTACATATTTCTTACGGGAGTCAAATTTTACTTTATGTAGTTCTTCTTCATAAACCCAACCTTCAATATGTTCTCCATCTAAATCTTCAATATAATACAGGGCTAATACATTTGAAATTTTATATATCTTGTAGATTTCCTCACTCCACCCTATTTCGTACCCTTTTTTAAATTTACTGGAAACGCGTGAGATTCGCGTTTTAGCTCTCTGCTTCGGTTTAGCAACATCGTATATAACTTTGAACGGTGTGTTCCCAATCATTCTATGTCTTTACTTATTATAAGTCTTTGCAAAATCATCTAATACGTCGATGTATTTCCAGGTATTATTAAAAGTAAAGAATCTGAAAAGTCTTTCTTTTATTGTTCTTTGTACACGCTCTACAAGACTAGCTTTGTTTAGAGAGTGAACATGATAAATGCCGATATTAGATTCGCTTAATAAATGTTTCATCTTATTTCCTTTAAACTCTCCTCCATCATCAGAACATATATAACCTGGAATCCATCCGGATTCTTCCATGAAATTTCTTACAGCATTTGACACTACCTGGTACGTCTTCTGCTTCAAAGGAATTAACCAGAGATATCTAGAATATACGTCAATTACAAAGAGTATGTATCGTACACCATAATTAAAACTTTCATATTTGGACATCACAGTTAAATCTAGTTGCCAAATCTCGTTAGAGCCTTGTGCTTTTAAGTGTTTGGTCTTGAATCCTTTTCGAACGGGTTTATGTAATGTATAGCTATCCAAACCTGAGAGAAAGCTTTCCACATCAGATTTTTTCAGATTGGTGTAGTCGATTTACCCCCCCAAAAGATGTTGCTAGACTCGGGGATGTATATAAGCGTAACAATCGACGGTTCATTTCTAACTGAATATCTGACTAGCTTACACTCTTATATAACTATTCAATGAAAAGACATCTTATCTTAAAATCCAATTTTATTTTACATCTAAATTAAAATACATACGAGTAATTTCAATTAGAATTTCATGGATGTTTGCAACCTTATTACTTTGTTTACATTTACTGATTCTCTGAATCAAAAGAACTGGATTAATCGAATCGGGAAATCGGTATTCGATATGTAACGGGTAAAAATGATTAATGTTTATTTTTAATCTAACCTTATATTTTGAAAAATTATTATCAGAAGGTTTCTTATATGATCCAGTATTTGAATAAACATATTTGTTAACGGATTGTGCTCTGATAAAATATTATTTCTATCTTGCAAGTCTTGATGACGCAGGCTGGTGACACTCCACTCTCTGGACTTTCATGGTGAGACTGGTTGATAAATAGATATTCTATTAAATTTTATTTACACGTAATGGTGACGTAGTCATAAAGATACCTGAGGACAAATTCTTTCACAAGTTCTATACTGTTCCCCCTCTTGTTGAGAAAACAATGGAACTCATCAAACGAGATATTTTCTCTATACTCAACTGCTGTGATGGTGGGTTAAGTTTTCGCCATTCATCAAGTCCATAGTTGAATGTAAGATAACAGACATCAGCCGCATTCTGTAAGCATTTCATTTGACGAAAACTTTGATGAAACTTGTCTTTAAGTTTTAGAAAAGTGTTGACTTCATATTCATTGTACAGCGAATTTTTAAATCGTGTAGGAATGAACTCTTCATCCCTTTTCCAGTAAATGCCGAAATGGATACTTGGAAATAGACTGTTAGGGTTGGCCTCCACTACACACTTTAACTGCTATACACCATAGTCATTCACCAAACGATCAACATAGGGAAAATTTTCATGTTTTAACCTGTGTATTGCAGCAAACACAAGCTAAAACTCATCCTCACTAATGAATGGTTTATTGCTATAGCGGGTTCTTCCATGGGTATTTTCAAAGATCACTCTAACATAACCGAATTTTGTTCTAGTAATGTTCAAAAGGCTGAATATATTAATTTTATATTCTTGTTGTATAATTTGCTTCACCTGGAATCGAGACATAGCTTTTTACACGTGAGTATTCGTGTGAATTTGGACAAACAGTGAGACAAAAGCCATTAGGATAGGGTTTCCCTGACGCGGTTTGAATTTTCAGGTTTTTCTTGTATTAACATAACAGTGGAGTTGCCACTTAGCCTTTTACAATTATTTGATTGGACCGTTTAGTTTCCATATCCATTAGTGAAATTGATTGATAATTCAACCATTTCCCTATTTTAGGTTGTTGGCGATAGTGAGAAATACGTGTGTTTGCGCAAACCCTTGAGGTTGAAGTGGAAAAAGTTAATGCATGAGTAATAATTTCTAATTCTTTCCGTCGGTGCAAATTTTTTATAATAGATTTCGGGAAATTGGAAGATATTAACTTTGCTCTTACTTCTTCCCAGAAGAGAGGTGGTGGTCTTTTCCACGTTCTAGTTAAATCATTAAGGAGGTCGATAATGTTAGATTGTGGGAGTCTTTTACCGTCGATTATAATCACCCCATTATTATCCCAACTGAATCCTTCTGTATTTTTTAATGTCTGATAAATTAATCTACTTCTTTCACGAACATTAGGCTCTAGTGTTCCTAGTACTTCATCTTCATATTCGTTTGTTTGATCCCTATCATTCTGGTTAACATTAGCGGGAGGTGAGTTTACAACCTTATCATACTGTTTTAAATAATGTTCCAACGTGTTCTGATAAAGTATAATATGTTTATCTAGTGGTATATTCAATTATTGAATATAGTAGTCAATTCTCTCTCCAAAGATAAAAGTCTTTCTTGAGATGGTATTAAGTTTGAGGGTAGCTCTTTCTCTTTTTCGGCATAAACAATATTTTTTTTCATCTTAGAAGGTTGCAGAGAAGAGGTGTTAGAACAGAGAATAAGATTGGTAGAAACGATCCTTCAAGCTGATTTATTAATTTTTCTTTAGACGTATATGACCTAGCTTCTAGCTAACATACGTATCAACCGTTTGAATCGTGATATCTTTTGTTTCTGTGATGCTGTCATCGGAACATTACCTTTTATTAGATTAAGACACATTTCACATACACATTTGACAAAATCACTATCCATGCTTCCTATGATTGATTTTTTCATCTTTTTAGAAAGTGTAGGGAACGCATGGAAGAGATACGCGTATCTTTTCATTTTATGGTTCATTCTAAAAGATATACGTTTTCGATTTCGTTTGGAAATATACCCGTCCGTAAGGTAAATCGTACAGTGTTTCTCGGACTGAAGTCGCAGAGCAAGTAGCCATAAGGTTTTGAGACTGATTCTTTATATATCTTCATGAAGCTCTTACGTTCACCAGGCATTATTTGTCCAGCAAATATATTTATCTGGGAGATGTCTCTCCTCTGGTTAAATAAAACTAGATTGCGACAATTTCAGGGTAATATTGCGCATATAAAAATTTTAATAAAATATATTTTTAGCCATTAAGGATATAGAGATATTCTTATCGTGGGAGGTAACTGTTAATATCTCTGATATATTTGCATCTATCTTCTGCATTAAGTCATCTAAAATAAGGAGTGTATGATTTTTTTCCATCTAGAGATGAAACATCGTACACACCTTCATGAAACATCACTTTGTTTATAAATTCTTCATAATCTTTCTGCCATACAGTATAACACCAGATGATTCTAAAAACACGTTGAGTAAACATCTTATCTCTATTCCACAGTATACGATATAGGAAGTGGGTTTTCCGCTAGACGTCGGCCCAATGATCGATGAAGTACATGGGGATATAAATTAATTTTTTTTCACACTTCCTTCACTCATACTTTTCTTATGTACAATGAATTATACAGCTTCTTTCGGATGACTATATACAAAAGCCTTTCTCTCTAAAAAAACAAATTTCATACTTCCTTCACTCATGCTTTCTTTTTGTATAATGAATAAGCAACATCTTTCAGATAACTATATATCCCCCTGCAAAAATGCGAAAGATCCACCAAAAGGATCCAACCCACTCCTCTTTATCCAATCTCTCATCGAGCCAAGGTGTCGTCGGTGTGGAGTTCGAGTACATATTTGTCATTCATGCTTTCCTTCTGTATAATGAATACGTAAACTTCTTTCAGATAAATATATACATCATTTTTTTCCCCTTTTTAGATTATCAAAAGAATAGCAGAAAGAAAATCGTTCTTGTGCAAAAATTAGGCCAATACGAGAAAACATATATGGAAATCTTCTGATTTTTATATATCATGTAATCGTGGAGAATCCAGAAGCAGCTGGCCTTGGTAGAGTAGTGCGTGAGCTTTCACGATGTAAATTAAATCTACAATGGATTCGAGATGGTGATTATCGTGTAAATATAAGTTTTCAAATTATGGATGTATCCGGTGATACAATCCATTTACACTTTCCATTCGTTCAACTACGTGAGTCGACACTATTCGGTTATATAATGAGACGATTCGAGACAGCATTCCAATCTGCGGACACAATCGAGTTTAGTACCTTCAATCTCACAGTTCGTGTCTACAGGTTCCTGCAGGCCATGCTGTAATACCATCCAATGTCAGATTTGATCTACATAATATATATATAGGTCATATAAATTCTAAAGGCTGCGCATTTGTTTTTTCTGTCCTCGCAAAAAAAAAAATGAAGGAGAATGTTCGCGCAAAAAACTTTTGGCTTCCAACAATAATAAAAGTCTCAAGAGTTGGCAAGAAAATTTAATCTTGTTTCGGAAGAGTCTGTCACTGTAGATCAATTCTCCTTAATAGAACGAGAGCAGAAATGCAGGATCCTTATATTTACGGCTACAGGCGATGAACGTAAATTCAAATTACTCCATCGACCAACTTATCCTGAAAAAACAGCCCCACTCCTATTCATTGGTCTTGAAGGTGAAACTTACCATCCAATTCGCCACATTAGTAATACATATTTTAAAAACAAGAAACTTTCTTTTAACCACGGCATGTGTTTTTGTTGCTATACGTTCCATGACAACGTAATAGTCCATCTAAAAGATTGTGAAGGGGTATGCAGTCAGTGTCTTGGGCATTATGATGGAAAAAGAATTCGAGGAAATTTATCTAATGAGTGTAATCGCTCATTCTATAGCCAATCATGTTTTAATACGCACAAAAAGCTTCATACTCGTGTGAAGATTAGCATGTGTCTTACATGTAACCATATAATCATGCAGGGTGCAAACGGCATGAGACGGCACGAGTGTAAGAAGTTGTTCTGCTCTAAATGTTATACAAACTATAAAGCGGATGGATCAGAGCATACGTGTTGGATGGAGAAATCAAAGAAGTCGATGGTTGGTTAAGAAATGGAATGACGTATATTATGATATTGAAACCTATAAAGAAGTGGGATCATTTATACTTTTTCCTTATATATTGGTTATGAAAATAATCTGTGAACTCTGTTTTGATAATGGGAATGAAACATGACAAATGTAAGAACTGTGGTACGCGAACAAAGACTTTTCAAAGAGATGGTAAAAACTCCCCTTGTAAACCCTTTATAGAAGAGCTAATACAAATAAGAGGAACGAGAGAAAATGTGAAAGCATACGAGTATGTGATGGCAAATAACAATGCCAAATTCAATGCCCAATTTATCTATGACGAACTGCTTCAACATTTTAATCCTAATCTCTTTACTTCGCATCCAATGAAGCGGGGACGAAAGATTTTTAAGATAGAGCTCGTACAGGACATAATTTTTAAGGTCACACTCCTATTCATGCTTTCTTCGCTGAAAAAACTGACAAAACAATGGGAATCCCAGAAATGAAAAAAGGTTATTTTCCTTACGATTTTCTTTCATAGGAAACTCTGAATTATGCTGGACCCGTTCCTGAAAATAGGTATTTTAACTATGAAAAAATGAACAGCGAGGAAAAATTACACTCTGACAGTAATTTTTATTCGAATTTCCAGAAAGAAGTATACAATATTCATACAGAATCTATTAAGTATTGCATTCAAGATGTTTCTCTTCTTTGCCTGTATTTTGAGAAGTTTAGGTGTTCTCGTTCATCAGAAGATTTAACATTGATTCTATGCAGTCTTGCATCACAATAGCTTCATTGTGTTACAAGGTTTATAAAGATGTCTTCTTACCAGAAAATTCTATTGCAGTCATCGGCAGGAAGATATCCAAAGCTTTTTCTTATAAGGCTATACGTTGGCTTACGTTTGAAGAACATGTTAGAGGAATCCCGATTTTTCATGCAAGAAACGGTGGTGAGCGAATCCTTTCTTTTGGTGGAAGAGTATTTTTTCCTGACGGGTTTGCACCATCAGGAGGAAGAACTGTGTTTCTCTTTCATGGATGTTATTAGCATGGGTGTCAGAAAGAAAACTGTGATCTAAAACAGGATGTTTCCATTTATGGACGTGGGTCGTTGGACCGATATTATCAGATAGTAGAGAGTGATCGAATTCTTAGTAGTAAATACAAGGTTATCATTCTCTGAGAGTGTTAATTGGAAACCATGATGCAAACCATTCCAGGGTGATGTGAGACGGTTAATAGAATATCGGCCTATGTAATTAATAGTGTATTGAATGTGGGCAGTGCACTTTTTGGTGGCAGATGTAACCCATTTATATTATACGACCCACCAACCGAAGGTATGAAAATCCCTTATGTCTATTTTTGCTCCTTATATCCGTACTGCATGAAAAGCAATCCATATCCCGTAAGATCACCTCGAACTTGTGTATATGTGCGAGAAATACCGTCTATTCAAGAATTCTACAACGGCGTTAATAAAACATATTTCGGTATCGTGAAAATTGATGTTCTCCATCCTAATGATCTGTATATTCCAGTTCTCCCTTATCCGTATGATTTCCGGAGTGTACACAACCCCTGAATTGAAACTTGCACTGGAGAAAATGTATAAGATCAAGAAAATCTACGAGTTTTGGGAGTTTGAAAAGAGAGATGGTTTGTTCGCAAAGTATATAAAAACTTTTCTAGAAGAAAAAATAGAAGCTTCTGGCTTCCCACGAGGAATAATTGGTGAGAATGAAAAAATAGAATATGTGAAGAGGGTGACTCATGTTGAGGGGATAAACATCCAAATAAACAACATCGAAAGGAATAATGGAAAACGTTTTAGAGCTAAGCTCTGCCTAAATAGGTAAGGATTTCTTCCTGCGATTAGATTATATTTTCTGTGTTGATATAATTACTTTCAAGATGTGATTTAGAAATGTTAAGACATTGTACAGCTAATATAAAGTCAATAATTTCCAAACTTAAAGTCGATAATACCAATATAATAATAAATCAAAAATCATCTCATTGATTTTGATCATATTTATTTCTTTTACAGTCTCAGAGGATTCGCGGAATGCAAACGGTCATCTGTGGTTCCGATCATGATGTAATCGACCTGATCAAAAACGACGATTACATTGTGAACTCGTTGGATGTAGTTGGCAATGCATACATTGCGAAAGTGAGAATGCTGAACATGTAGAAGTTGACTCCCACGTAATGAATCTTCCAATTACAGCATTCACAACCGCTTATGCTCGAATCAATCTCTATGGCCTCTTAGACTCGCTGGGTGAAAGGTTGTTGTACGGTGGCACAGGTAGGAGTGTCATCTTCATTGCTAGGAAAGATGATCCACAACCTCAACTCGGAGAATTCCTAGGTGATTTCACCGATGAGATCAAGGATGTGTATGGTGCCGTGGTGTATGGAGATTTATTGTGCTATACGGGTCCCAAATTCTATTTGGTACGTATCCAAACGCCGAGAGGGGGAAGGTATATATTTCGTGCTAAAGGATCGACCATTAACAATCACACGAAAAATAAAATAACCTACGATACTATGAAATGCATAGTTGGAGCCGATGATGATAGAGAGAATGATGATAGTAATATCCTTGTACCATTTATGGTTTTTCAGAGCCTAGGAACGCGGTGGAGTGAAAAAGGTAAGAGGTGAAAAGGTTTTGAGAAGACGTTTCGAAAACGTGTTGAGCTCCCAGGGAGTTACTGAACAATACCTTTCGGTTTCAAAGGGATCTTACAAGATATTTACAAAAAAGTCCATTGAATACCTGCCAGCTATTATTAGCTTTTTCTTTATGTGCATATATATTTTTTCAATTATTAATAATATTCTCTAATTTATATGAATAAAATAAAGATGAAATAATACGCGTTATGCTACCAATGTTTTATTTTGTCTAAAAAATATCTCATCACATTCTCTTGACCTTGTGAGAAGGGAAATTCTTTCATCCTTGCCTCTTCAATCTTGGTTTTCATCGTATCCGTGAGCTGATGGGAATACCATGAACGAAATCGAAATAACAAAGGTTTTGTATCAAATATAGCGATGTTCACTACTTTCTCCCCATCATTCACAATATTAGAATGCAATAAGCAGAAAATCTATCCACTCATGTATTGTGAGGATAGGATAGACCTCCGACAAAGAAAAACTGATCCATAAGCTCGATTTTGAATTTTCACCGATGATTAAATCTTCTAAATCCATAAATTGGAGATTTTCAATCACTTCTTTTCCGTTATTATAGTTGAAAGGTGGTTGGAATGACCCACTATAGAGAAATTCAATCCGACCAATTGGGTGTTCATAAATAAGTCGCCGAAGATAATCGAAGAAATCAACCGTAGATGAATAGTCTAGGATAAATTTATAATCCGATCCACATGACCTTCATAGCCGAGATGGTTGCAATACACCCGCTCGGTACGGGAGATAAGGCGACGTGTCCGGTTCGGAAACCGAATTGTGATCTATGGCGACTCACTAAGCACCCTAAGTGGTCTCGAGGCCTCGTAATATCTGTATATTTCCTGGTTGGCGGTATCTGTGACACTCAGACTGCTACCAGCCGGTTGGATGTTGAGATCATCTTATGCTGGGTTCTTGTCCACATAGCTATTGCGGGAAATGAGCGCGTCGATGGGGGCGTCAAAGACTCCGTGAGGGTTGGCCGGTCAGACCAGCGTTTCGCTCTTCCTCACGCTGTTTACATTGTAGGAATCATTTTAGCCCTCCAGGCTGCCTGGCAAAGAAGGTGGGGGACGGACAACGTGAAGTTAAATTTGTGTGCCATCGCCCCACGACTGTTCCCGTGGACGTACCCCACAATGCCACGGCGGATTCAGGTCGCTTCTTTTCGTAAGCGAATTGGTCACACTCCAAGGACGTATTGCCATTTGATGGAGTGTTCACCTGCCTTTTACTGCGACACTGCATTTTCTCCCAAACTGAAGGAGTTTCGCCGATCTGACCTATCCCAGTACCGGGAAGGCGGTGTCCTTACCGCTTGTCCCTTGCGCTCGGTATGGGTTTGAGCACACAAACTTGGCAACTCATGGACTTTTTGGGAGGCTGGCTTCCTGCAATTTATTTGAATCCATTTGGTGTTGGTCACATGCTCCGCTGCCGGTGGGAGGTAGGCTTCACACCAGAGTGGTTTGCTTTTATGCTGGGTGTGTGTAGCTTCGTGTGGAAATTTTAAATTAACCTAGCAGTTCGCTGAAATTTTAAATATGGCGATTTATGCCCTTGGTGGCAGTAGATAGGTGGACGCCTCTTGTAAAAATCAGACATATAGGAAGGTAATTATCCGCACAAGCGCGCTTATCCTTCATAAATATTGAATTCACGCAACTCCGCCGGTACTTCTCCGGCCTCTTTCTGTGAATGGAAAGTCTCGGAGAGATGAGGGTCTACCTTGTCCTTGATCTGACGTCGAATGCGTAGGGAAAACCTTCCGAATCCAGAGATTTGTAAGGATTTAACTTTTGAAAACTCGTTGCTACGTCTGCGGCGCTTGCCCATCTGAACCCAGAGATTTGTAGGGATTTAATTTTTGAAACCTTGTTGCTACGTCTGCGGCGCTTGCCCTTCTGAACCCAGAGATTTGTAGGGATTTAATTTTTGAAACCTCGTTGCTAGGTCTGCGGCGCTTGCCCTTCTGAACCCAGAGATGTGTAGGGATTTAACTTTTAAAACCTCGTTGCTACGTCTGCGGCGCAGGCCCTTCAGAACCCAGAGATTTGTAGGGATTTAACTTTTAAAACCTCGTTGCTACGTCTGCGGCACTTGCCCTTCAGAACCCAGAGATTTGTAGGGATTAAATTTTTGAAACCTCGATACTACGTCTGCGGTGCTTGCCCTTCTGAACCCAGAGATTTGTAGGGATTTAATTTTTGAAACCTCGTTGCTACGTATGCGGCGCTTGCCCATCTGAACCAAGAGATTTGTAGGGATATAATTTTTGAAACCTCGTTGCTAGGTCTGCGGCGCTTGCCCTTCTGAACCCAGAGATTTGTAGGGATTTAACTTTTGAAACCTCGTTGCTACGTCTGTGGCGCTTGTCCTTCTGAACCCAGAGATTTGTAGGGATTTGACTTTTAAAACCTCGTTGCTACGTCTACGGCGCTTGCCCTTCAGAACCCAGAGATTTGTAGAGGTTTAATTTTTAAAACCTCAATGCTACGTCTGCGGCGCTTGCCCATCAGAACCCAGAGCTTTGTTGGGATTTAATTTTTAAAACCTCGATACTACGTCTGCGGTGCTTGCCCATCTGAACCCAGAGATTTGTAGGGATTTAATTTTTAAAACCTCAATACTACGTCTGCGGCGCTTGCCCTTCTGAACCCAGAGATTTGTAGGGATGTAACTTTTAAAACCTCATTGCTACGTCTGCGGCGCTTGCCCTTCAGAACCGAGAGATTTTTAGGGATTTAACTTTTAAAACCTAGTTGCTACGTCTGCGGCGCTTGCCCATCTGAACCCAAAGATTTGTAGGGATTTAATTTTTAAAACCTCGATACTACGTCTGCGGCGCTTGCCATTCTAAAACCAGAGATTTGTAGGGATTTGATTTTTGAAACCTCGTTGCTCCCTCTGCGGCGCTTGCCCATCTGAACCCTGAGATTTGTAGGGATTTAACTTTTAAAACCTCGTTGCTACGTCTGCGGCGCTCGCCTTTCTGAACCCAGAGATTTGTAGGGATTTAATTTTTTAAACCTCGTTGCTACGTCTGCGGCGCTTGCCCTTCTGAACACAAGGATTTGTAGGGATTTAACTTTTAAAACCTCGTTGCTACATCTGCGGCGCTAGCCATTCAGAACCAAGAGATATGTAGGGATTTAACTTTTAAAACCTCGTTGCTACGTCTGCGGCGCTTGCCCTTCAAAACCCAGAGATTTGTAGGGATTTAATTTTTGAAACCTCGTTGCTAAGTCTGAGGCGCTTGCTCTTCTGAACCCAGAGATTTTCAGGGATTTAATTTTTAAAACCTCGTTGCTACATCTGCGGCGCTCGCCTTTCTGAACCCAGAGATTTGTAGGGATTTAATTTTTGAAACCTCGTTGCTACGTCTGCAGCGCTTGCCCTTCTGAACCCAGAGATTTGTAGGTATTTAATTTTTGGAACCTCGTTGCAAAGTCTGCGGCGCTTGCCCTTCTGAACCCAGAGATTTGTAGGGATTTAATTTTTTAAACCTCGTTGCAAAGTCTGCGGCGCTTGCCCATCTGAACCCAGAGATTTGTAGGGATTTAACTTTTAAAACCTCATTGCTACGTCTGCGGCGCTTGCCATTCTGAACCAAGAGGTTTGTAGGGATTTAATTTTTAAAACCTCGTTGCTACGTCTGCGGCGCTTGCCTTTCTGAACCCAGAGATTTGTAGGGATTTGACTTTTAAAACCTCGTTGCTACGTCTACGGCGCTGGCCCTTCAGAACCCAGAGATTTGTAGGGATTTAATTTTTAAAACCTCAATGCTACGTCTGCGGCGCTTGCCCATCAGAACCCAGAGCTTTGTTGGGATTTAATTTTTAAAACCACGATACTACGTCTGCGGTGCTTGCCCATCTGAACCCAGAGATTTGTAGGGATTTAATTTTTGAAACCTCAATACTACGTCTGCGGCGCTTGCCCTTCTGAACCCAGAGATTTGTAGGGATGTAACTTTTAAAACCTCATTGCTACGTCTGCGGCGCTTGCCCTTCAGAACCGAGAGATTTTTAGGGATTTAACTTTTAAAACCTAGTGGCTACGTCTGCGGCGCTTGCCCATCTGAACCCAAAGATTTGTAGGGATTTAATTTTTAAAACCTCGATACTACGTCTGCGGCACTTGCCATTCTAAAACCAGAGATTTGTAGGGATTTGATTTTTGAAACCTCGTTGCTCCCTCTGCGGCGCTTGCCCATCTGAACCCTGAGATTTGTAGGGATTTAACTTTTAAAACCTCGTTGCTACGTCTGCGGCGCTCGCCTTTCTGAACCCAGAGATTTGTAGGAATTTAATTTTTTAAACCTCGTTGCTACGTCTGCGGCGCTTGCCCTTCTGAACACAAGGATTTGTAGGGATTTAACTTTTAAAACCTCGTTGCTACATCTGCGGCGCTAGCCATTCAGAACCCAGAGATATGTAGGGATTTAACTTTTAAAACCTCGTTGCTACGTCTGCGGCGCTTGCCCTTCAAATCCCAGAGATTTGTAGGGATTTAATTTTTGAAACCTCGTTGCTAAGTCTGAGGCGCTTGCTCTTCTGAACCCAGAGATTTTCAGGGATTTAATTTTTAAAACCTCGTTGCTACATCTGCGGCGATTGCACTTCTGAACCCAAAGATTTGTAGGGATTTAATTTTTGAAACCTCGTTGCTACGTCTGCAGCGCTTGCCCTTCTGAACCCAGAGATTTGTAGGTATTTAATTTTTGGAACCTCGTTGCAAAGTCTGCGGCGCTTGCCCTTCTGAACCCAGAGATTTGTAGGGATTTAATTTTTTAAACCTCGTTGCAAAGTCTGCGGCGCTTGCCCATCTGAACCCAGAGATTTGTAGGGATTTAACTTTTAAAACCTCATTGCTACGTCTGCGGCGCTTGCCTTTCTGAACCAAGAGGTTTGTAGGGATTTAATTTTTGAAACCTCGTTGCTACGTCTGCGGCGCTTGCCTTTCTGAACCCACATATTTGTAGGGATTTAATTTTTTAAACCTCGTTGCTACGTCTGCGGCGCTTGCCCTTCTGAACCCAGAGACTTGTAGGGATTTAACTTTTAAAACCTCATTGCTACGTTTGTGGCGCTAGCCCTTCAGAACCCTGAGATTTGTAGGGATTTAACTTTTAATACCTCGTTGTTACGTCTGCGGCGCTTGCCCATCTGAACTCAGAGATTTGTAGGGTTTTAATTTTGTAAACCTCGTTGTTAAGTCTGCGGCGCTTGCCCTTCTGAACCCAGAGATTTTCAGGGATTTAATTTTTAAAAACTCGTTGCTACGTCTGCGGCGCTTGCCCTTCAGAACCCTGATATTTATAGCGATTTAATTTTTAAAACCTCGATACTACGTCTGCGGTGCGTCCCCATCTGAACCCAAAGATTTGTAGGGATTTAATTTTTGTAATCTCGATACGACGTCTAGGGCGCTAGCCCTTCAAGACCCAGAGATATATAGGGAGTTTGAACTTTTAAAACCTCGTTGCTACGTCTGCGGCGCTTAACCTTCAGAACCCAGAGATTTGTAGGGATTTAATTTTTAAAACCTCGTTGCTAAGTCTGCGGCGCTTGCCCTTCTGAACCCAAAGATTTTCAAGGATTTAGTTTTTAAAACCTCGTTGCTACGTCTGCGGCGCTTGCCCTTCAGAACCCAGAGATTTGTAGGGATTTAACTTTTAAAACCTCGTTGCTACGTCTGCGGCGCTTGCCCTTCAGAAACCAGAGGTATGTAGGGATTTAACTTTTAAAACCTCGTTGCTACGTCTGCGGCACTTGCCCTTCAGAACCCAGAGATTTGTAGGGATTTAATTTTTTAAACCTCAATACTACGTCTGCGGTGCTTGCCCATCTGAACCCAGAGATTTGTAGGGATTTAACTTTTAAAACTTCATTGCTACGTCTGCGGCGCTTGCCATTCTGAACCTAGAGGTTTGTAGGGATTTAATTTTTAAAACCTCGTTGCTACGTCTGCGGCGCTTGCCTTTCTGAACCCAGAGATTTGTAGGGATTTAACTTTTAAAACCTCGTTGCTACGTCTGCGGCGCAGGCCCTTCAGAACCCAGAGATTTGTAGGGATTTAACTTTTAAAACCTCGTTGCTACGTCTGCGGCACTTGCCCTTCAGAACCCAGAGATTTGTAGGGATTAAATTTTTGAAACCTCGATACTACGTCTGCGGTGCTTGCCCTTCTGAACCCAGAGATTTGTAGGGATTTAATTTTTGAAACCTCGTTGCTACGTATGCGGCGCTTGCCCATCTGAACCAAGAGATTTGTAGGGATATAATTTTTGAAACCTCGTTGCTAGGTCTGCGGCGCTTGCCCTTCTGAACCCAGAGATTTGTAAGGATTTAACTTTTGAAACCCCGTTGCTACGTCTGTGGCGCTTGTCCTTCTGAACCCAGAGATTTGTAGGGATTTGACTTTTAAAACCTCGTTGCTACGTCTACGGCGCTTGCCCTTCAGAACCCAGAGATTTGTAGGGATTTAATTTTTAAAACCTCAATGCTACGTCTGCGGCGCTTGCCCATCAGAACCCAGAGCTTTGTTGGGATTTAATTTTTAAAACCTCGATACTACGTCTGCGGTGCTTGCCCATCTGAACCCAGAGATTTGTAGGGATTTAATTTTTGAAACCTCAATACTACGTCTGCGGCGCTTGCCCTTCTGAACCCAGAGATTTGTAGGGATGTAACTTTTAAAACCTCATTGCTACGTCTGCGGCGCTTGCCCTTCAGAACCGAGAGATTTTTAGGGATTTAACTTTTAAAACCTAGTTGCTACGTCTGCGGCGCTTGCCCATCTGAACCCAAAGATTTGTAGGGATTTAATTTTTAAAACCTCGATACTACGTCTGCGGCGCTTGCCATTCTAAAACCAGAGATTTGTGGGGATTTGATTTTTGAAACCTCGTTGCTCCCTCTGCGGCGCTTGCCCATCTGAACCCTGAGATTTGTAGGGATTTAACTTTTAAAACCTCGTTGCTACGTCTGCGGCGCTCGCCTTTCTGAACCCAGAGATTTGTAGGGATTTAATTTTTTAAACCAAGTTGCTACGTCTGCGGCGCTTGCCCTTCTGAACACAAGGATTTGTAGGGATTCAACTTTTAAAACCTCGTTGCTACATCTGCGGCGCTAGCCATTCAGAACCCAGAGATATGTAGGGATTTAACTTTTAAAACCTCGTTGCTACGTCTGCGGCGCTTGCCCTTCAAAACCCAGAGATTTGTAGGGATTTAATTTTTGAAACCTCGTTGCTAAGTCTGAGGCGCTTGCTCTTCTGAACCCAGAGATTTTCAGGGATTTAATTTTTAAAACCTCGTTGCTACATCTGCGGCGCTCGCCTTTCTGAACCCAGAGATTTGTAGGGATTTAATTTTTGAAACCTCGTTGCTACGTCTGCAGCGCTTGCCCTTCTGAACCCAGAGATTTGTAGGTATTTAATTTTTGGAACCTCGTTGCAAAGTCTGCGGCGCTTGCCCTTCTGAACCCAGAGATTTTTAGGGATTTAATTTTTTAAACCTCGTTGCAAAGTCTGCGGCGCTTGCCCATCTGAACCCAGAGATTTGTAGGGATTTAACTTTTAAAACCTCATTGCTACGTCTGCGGCGCTTGCCATTCTGAACCAAGAGGTTTGTAGGGATTTAATTTTTAAAACCTCGTTGCTACGTCTGCGGCGCTTGCCTTTCTGAACCCAGAGATTTGTAGGGATTTGACTTTCAAAACCTCGTTGCTACGTCTAAGGCGCTTGCCCTTCAGAACCCAGAGATTTCTAGGGATTTAATTTTTAAAACCTCAATGCTACGTCTGCGGCGCTTGCCCATCAGAACCCAGAGCTTTGTTGGGATTTAATTTTTAAAACCACGATACTACGTCTGCGGTGCTTGCCCATCTGAACCCAGAGATTTGTAGGGATTTATTTTTTGAAACCTCAATACTACGTCTGCGGCGCTTGCCCTTCTGAACCCAGAGATTTGTAGGGATGTAACTTTTAAAACCTCATTGCTACGTCTGCGGCGCTTGCCCTTCAGAACCGAGAGATTTTTAGGGATTTAACTTTTAAAACCTAGTTGCTACGTCTGCGGCGCTTGCCCATCTGAACCCAAAGATTTGTAGGGATTTAATTTTTAAAACCTCGATACTACGTCTGCGGCACTTACCATTCTAAAACCAGAGATTTGTAGGGATTTGATTTTTGAAACCTCGTTGCTCCCTCTGCGGCGCTTGCCCATCTGAACCCTGAGATTTGTAGGGATTTAACTTTTAAAACCTCGTTGCTACGTCTGCGGCGCTCGCCTTTCTGAACCCAGAGATTTGTAGGAATTTAATTTTTTAAACCTCGTTGCTACGTCTGCGGCGCTTGCCCTTCTGAACACAAGGATTTGTAGGGATTTAACTTTTAAAACCTCGTTGCTACATCTGCGGCGCTAGCCATTCAGAACCCAGAGATATGTAGGGATTTAACTTTTAAAACCTCGTTGCTACGTCTGCGGCGCTTGCCCTTCAAAACCCAGAGATTTGTAGGGATTTAATTTTTGAAACCTCGTTGCTAAGTCTGAGGCGCTTGCTCTTCTGAACCCAGAGATTTTCAGGGATTTAATTTTTAAAACCTCGTTGCTACATCTGCGGCGATTGCACTTCTGAACCCAGAGATTTGTAGGGATTTAATTTTTAAAACCTCGTTGCTACGTCTGCAGCGCTTGCCCTTCTGAACTCAGAGATTTGTAGGTATTTAATTTTTGGAACCTCGTTGCAAAGTCTGCGGCGCTTGCCCTTCTGAACCCAGAGATTTGTAGGGATTTAATTTTTGAAACCTCGTTGCAAAGTCTGCGGCGCTTGCCCATCTAAACCCAGAGATTTGTAGGGATTTAACTTTTAAAACCTCATTGCTACGTCTGCGGCAAAAGCCTTTCTGAACCAAGAGGTTTGTAGGGATTTAATTTTTAAAACCTCGTTTCTACGTCTGCGGCGCTTGCCTTTCTGAACCCAGATATTTGTAGGGATTTAATTTTTTAAACCTCGTTGCTACGTCTGCGGCGCTTGCCCTTCTGAACCCAGAGACTTGTAGGGATTTAACTTTTAAAACCTCGTTGCTACGTCTGTGGCGCTAGCCCTTCAGAACCCTGAGATTTGTAGGGATTTAACTTTTAATACCTCGTTGCTACGTCTGCGGCGCTTGCCCATCTGAACCCAGAGATTTGTAGGGTTTTAATTTTTTAAACCTCGTTGTTAAGTCTGCGGCGCTTGCCCTTCTGAACCCAGAGATTTTCAGGGATTTAATTTTTAAAAACTCGTTGCTACGTCTGCGGCGCTTGCCCTTCAGAAACCTGATATTTGTAGCAATTTAATTTTTAAAACCTCGATACTACGTCTGCGGTGCGTCCCCATCTGAACCCAAAGATTTGTAGGGATTTAATTTTTGTAATCTCGATACGACGTCTAGGGCGCTAGCCCTTCAAGACCCAGAGATATATAGGGAGTTTGAACTTTTAAAATCTCGTTGCTACGTCTGCGGCGCTTAACCTTCAGAACCCAGAGATTTGTAGGGATTTAATTTTTAAAACCTCGTTGCTAAGTCTGCGGCGCTTGCCCTTCTGAACCCAAAGATTTTCAAGGATTTAGTTTTTAAAACCTCGTTGCTACGTCTGCGGCGCTTGCCCTTCAGAACCCAGAGATTTGTAGGGATTTAACTTTTAAAACTTCGTTGCTACGTCTGCGGCGCTTGTCCTTCAGAAACCAGAGGTATGTAGGGATTTAACTTTTAAAACCTCGTTGCTACGTCTGCGGCACTTGCCCTTCAGAACCCAGAGATTTGTAGGGATTTAATTTTTGAAACCTCAATACTACGTCTGCGGTGCTTGCCCATCTGAACCCAGAGATTTGTAGGGATTTAACTTTTAAAACTTCATTGCTACGTCTGCGGCGCTTGCCATTCTGAACCCAGAGGTTTGTAGGGATTTAATTTTTAAACCCTCGTTGCTACGTCTGCGGCGCTTGCCTTTCTGAACCCAGAGATTTGTAGGGATTTAATTTTTGAAACATCGTTGCTACGTCTGCGGCGCTTGCCCTTCTGAACCCAGAGATTTGTAGGGATTTAACTTTTAAAACCTCGTTGCTACGCCTGTGGCGCTAGCCCTTCAGAACCCAGAGATATGTAGGGATTTAACTTTTAAAACCTTGTTTCTACGTCTGCGGCGCTTGCCCTTCTGAACCCAGAGATGTGTAGGGATTTAATTTGTGAAACCTCGTTGCTACGTCTGCGGCGCTTGCCCTTCTGAACCCAGAGATTTTCAGACATTTAATTTTTGAAACCTGTTGCTACGTCTGCGGCGCTTGCCCTTCTGAACCCAGAGATTTGTAGGGATTTAATTTTTGAAACCTCGTTGCTACGTCTGCAGCGCTTGCCCTTCTGAACCCAGAGATTTGTAGGAATTTAATTTTTTGAACCTCGTTGCAAAGTCTGCGGCGCTTGCCCTTCTGAACCCAGAGATTTTCAGGGATTTAACTTTTAAAACCTCGTTGCTACGTCTGCGGTGCTTGCCCTTCAGAACCCTGATATTTGTAGGGATTTAACTTTTAAAACCTCGATACTACGTCTGCGGTGCGTCCCTATCTGAACCCAAAGATTTGTAGGGATTTAATTTTTCTAACCTCGATACTACGTCTGGGGCGCTAGCCCTTCAAGACCCAGAGATATATAGGGATTTAAATTTTAAAACCTCGTTGCTACGTCTGCGGCGCTTGCCCTTCAGAACCCAGAGATTTGTAGGGATTTAATTTTTGAAACCTCGTTGCTACGTCTGCGGTGCTTGACTTTCTGAACCCAGAGATTTATAGGGATTTAATTTTTAAACCTCGTTGATACGTCTGCGGCGCTTGCCCATCTGAACCCAGAGATTTGTAGGGTTTTAATTTTGTAAACCTCGTTGTTAAGTCTGCGGCGCTTGCCCTTCTGAACCCAGAGATTTTCAGGGATTTAATTTTTAAAAACTCGTTGCTACGTCTGCGGCGCTTGCCCTTCAGAACCCTGATATTTGTAGCGATTTAATTTTTAAAACCTCGATACTACGTCTGCGGTGCGTCCCCATCTGAACCCAAAGATTTGTAGGGATTTAATTTTTGTAATCTCGATACGACGTCTAGGGCGCTAGCCCTTCAAGACCCAGAGATATATAGGGAGTTTGAACTTTTAAAACCTCGTTGCTACGTCTGCGGCGCTTAACCTTCAGAACCCTGAGATTTGTAGGGATTTAATTTTTAAAACCTCGTTGCTAAGTCTGCGGCGCTTGCCCTTCTGAACCCAAAGATTTTCAAGGATTTAGTTTTTAAAACCTCGTTGCTACGTCTGCGGCGCTTGCCCTTCAGAACCCAGAGATTTGTAGGGATTTAACTTTTAAAACCTCGTTGCTACGTCTGCGGCGCTTGCCCTTCAGAAACCAGAGGTATGTAGGGATTTAACTTTTAAAACCTCGTTGCTACGTCTGCGGCACTTGCCCTTCAGAACCCAGAGATTTGTAGGGATTTAATTTTTGAAACCTCAATACTACGTCTGCGGTGCTTGCCCATCTGAACCCAGAGATTTGTAGGGATTTAACTTTTAAAACTTCATTGCTACGTCTGCGGCGCTTGCCATTCTGAACCCAGATGTTTGTAGGGATTTAATTTTTAAAACCTCGTTGCTACGTCTGCGGCGCTTGCCTTTCTGAACCCAGAGATTTGTAGGGATTTAACTTTTAAAACCTCGTTGCTACGTCTGCGGCGCAGGCCCTTCAGAACCCAGAGATTTGTAGGGATTTAACTTTTAAAACCTCGTTGCTACGTCTGCGGCACTTGCCCTTCAGAACCCAGAGATTTGTAGGGATTAAATTTTTGAAACCTCGATACTACGTCTGCGGTGCTTGCCCTTCTGAACCCAGAGATTTGTAGGGATTTAATTTTTGAAACCTCGTTGCTACGTATGCGGCGCTTGCCCATCTGAACCAAGAGATTTGTAGGGATATAATTTTTGAAACCTCGTTGCTAGGTCTGCGGCGCTTGCCCTTCTGAACCCAGAGATTTGTAGGGATTTAACTTTTGAAACCTCGTTGCTACGTCTGTGGCGCTTGTCCTTCTGAACCCAGAGATTTGTAGGGATTTGACTTTTAAAACCTCGTTGCTACGTCTACGGCGCTTGCCCTTCAGAACCCAGAGATTTGTAGGGATTTAATTTTTAAAACCTCAATGCTACGTCTGCGGCGCTTGCCCATCAGAACCCAGAGCTTTGTTGGGATTTAATTTTTAAAACCTCAATGCTACGTCTGCGGCGCTTGCCCATCAGAACCCAGAGCTTTGTAGGGATTTAATTTTTGAAACCTCAATACTACGTCTGCGGCGCTTGCCCTTCTGAACCCAGAGATTTGTAGGGATGTAACTTTTAAAACCTCATTGCTACGTCTGCGGCGCTTGCCCTTCAGAACCGAGAGATTTTTAGGGATTTAACTTTTAAAACCTAGTTGCTACGTCTGCGGCGCTTGCCCATCTGAACCCAAAGATTTGTAGGGATTTAATTTTTAAAACCTCGATACTACGTCTGCGGCGCTTGCCATTCTAAAACCAGAGATTTGTAGGGATTTGATTTTTGAAACCTCGTTGCTCCCTCTGCGGCGCTTGCCCATCTGAACCCTGAGATTTGTAGGGATTTAACTTTTAAAACCTCGTTGCTACGTCTGCGGCGCTCGCCTTTCTGAACCCAGAGATTTGTAGGGATTTAATTTTTTAAACCTCGTTGCTACGTCTGCGGCGCTTGCCCTTCTGAACACAAGGATTTGTAGGGATTCAACTTTTAAAACCTCGTTGCTACATCTGCGGCGCTAGCCATTCAGAACCCAGAGATATGTAGGGATTTAACTTTTAAAACCTCGTTGCTACGTCTGCGGCGCTTGCCCTTCAAAACCCAGAGATTTGTAGGGATTTAATTTTTGAAACCTCGTTGCTAAGTCTGAGGCGCTTGCTCTTCTGAACCCAGAGATTTTCAGGGATTTAATTTTTAAAACCTCGTTGCTACATCTGCGGCGCTCGCCTTTCTGAACCCAGAGATTTGTAGGGATTTAATTTTTGAAACCTCGTTGCTACGTCTGCAGCGCTTGCCCTTCTGAACCCAGAGATTTGTAGGTATTTAATTTTTGGAACCTCGTTGCAAAGTCTGCGGCGCTTGCCCTTCTGAACCCAGAGATTTGTAGGGATTTAATTTTTTAAACCTCGTTGCAAAGTCTGCGGCGCTTGCCCATCTGAACCCAGAGATTTGTAGGGATTTAACTTTTAAAACCTCATTGCTACGTCTGCGGCGCTTGCCATTCTGAACCAAGAGGTTTGTAGGGATTTAATTTTTAAAACCTCGTTGCTACGTCTGCGGCGCTTGCCTTTCTGAACCCAGAGATTTGTAGGGATTTGACTTTCAAAACCTCGTTGCTACGTCTAAGGCGCTTGCCCTTCAGAACCCAGAGATTTGTAGGGATTTAATTTTTAAAACCTCAATGCTACGTCTGCGGCGCTTGCCCATCAGAACCCAGAGCTTTGTTGGGATTTAATTTTTAAAACCACGATACTACGTCTGCGGTGGTTGCCCATCTGAACCCAGAGATTTGTAGGGATTTATTTTTTGAAACCTCAATACTACGTCTGCGGCGCTTGCCCTTCTGAACCCAGAGATTTGTAGGGATGTAACTTTTAAAACCTCATTGCTACGTCTGCGGCGCTTGCCCTTCAGAACCGAGAGATTTTTAGGGATTTAACTTTTAAAACCTAGTTGCTACGTCTGCGGCGCTTGCCCATCTGAACCCAAAGATTTGTAGGGATTTAATTTTTAAAACCTCGATACTACGTCTGCGGCACTTGCCATTCTAAAACCAGAGATTTGTAGGGATTTGATTTTTGAAACCTCGTTGCTCCCTCTGCGGCGCTTGCCCATCTGAACCCTGAGATTTGTAGGGATTTAACTTTTAAAACCTCGTTGCTACGTCTGCGGCGCTCGCCTTTCTGAACCCAGAGATTTGTAGGAATTTAATTTTTTAAACCTCGTTGCTACGTCTGCGGCGCTTGCCCTTCTGAACACAAGGATTTGTAGGGATTTAACTTTTAAAACCTCGTTGCTACATCTGCGGCGCTAGCCATTCAGAACCCAGAGATATGTAGGGATTTAACTTTTAAAACCTCGTTGCTACGTCTGCGGCGCTTGCCCTTCAAAACCCAGAGATTTGTAGGGATTTAATTTTTGAAACCTCGTTGCTAAGTCTGAGGCGCTTGCTCTTCTGAACCCAGAGATTTTCAGGGATTTAATTTTTGAAACCTCGTTGCTACATCTGCGGCGATTGCACTTCTGAACCCAGAGATTTGTAGGGATTTAATTTTTAAAACCTCGTTGCTACGTCTGCAGCGCTTGCCCTTCTGAACTCAGAGATTTGTAGGTATTTAATTTTTGGAACCTCGTTGCAAAGTCTGCGGCGCTTGCCCTTCTGAACCCAGAGATTTGTAGGGATTTAATTTTTGAAACCTCGTTGCAAAGTCTGCGGCGCTTGCCCATCTAAACCCAGAGATTTGTAGGGATTTAACTTTTAAAACCTCATTGCTACGTCTGCGGCAAAAGCCTTTCTGAACCAAGAGGTTTGTAGGGATTTAATTTTTAAAACCTCGTTGCTACGTCTGCGGCGCTTGCCTTTCTGAACCCAGATATTTGTAGGGATTTAATTTTTTAAACCTCGTTGCTACGTCTGCGGCGCTTGCCCTTCTGAACCCAGAGACTTGTAGGGATTTAACTTTTAAAACCTCGTTGCTACGTCTGTGGCGCTAGCCCTTCAGAACCCTGAGATTTGTAGGGATTTAACTTTTAATACCTCGTTGCTACGTCTGCGGCGCTTGCCCATCTGAACCCAGAGATTTGTAGGGTTTTAATTTTTTAAACCTCGTTGTTAAGTCTGCGGCGCTTGCCCTTCTGAACCCAGAGATTTTCAGGGATTTAATTTTTAAAAACTCGTTGCTACGTCTGCGGCGCTTGCCCTTCAGAACCCTGATATTTGTAGCGATTTAATTTTTAAAACCTCGATACTACGTCTGCGGTGCGTCCCCATCTGAACCCAAAGATTTGTAGGGATTTAATTTTTGTAATCTCGATACGACGTCTAGGGCGCTAGCCCTTCAAGACCCAGAGATATATAGGGAGTTTGAACTTTTAAAATCTCGTTGCTACGTCTGCGGCGCTTAACCTTCAGAACCCAGAGATTTGTAGGGATTTAATTTTTAAAACCTCGTTGCTAAGTCTGCGGCGCTTGCCCTTCTGAACCCAAAGATTTTCAAGGATTTAGTTTTTAAAACCTCGTTGCTACGTCTGCGGCGCTTGCCCTTCAGAACCCTGAGATTTGTAGGGATTTAACTTTTAAAACCTCGTTGCTACGTCTGCGGCGCTTGCCCTTCAGAAACCAGAGGTATGTAGGGATTTAACTTTTAAAACCTCGTTGCTACGTCTGCGGCACTTGCCCTTCAGAACCCAGAGATTTGTAGGGATTTAATCTTTGAAACCTCAATACTACGTCTGCGGTGCTTGCCCATCTGAACCCAGAGATTTGTAGGGATTTAACTTTTAAAACTTCATTGCTACGTCTGCGGCGCTTGCCATTCTGAACCCAGAGGTTTGTAGGGATTTAATTTTTAAACCCTCGTTGCTACGTCTGCGGCGCTTGCCTTTCTGAACCCAGAGATTTGTAGGGATTTAATTTTTGAAACATCGTTGCTACGTCTGCGGCGCTTGCCCTTCTGAACCCAGAGATTTGTAGGGATTTAACTTTTAAAACCTCGTTGCTACGCCTGTGGCGCTAGCCCTTCAGAACCCAGAGATATGTAGGGATTTAACTTTTAAAACCTTGTTTCTACGTCTGCAGCGCTTGCCCTTCTGAACCCAGAGATGTGTAGGGATTTAATTTGTGAAACCTCGTTGCTACGTCTGCGGCGCTTGCCCTTCTGAACCCAGAGATTTTCAGACATTTAATTTTTGAAACCTGTTGCTACGTCTGCGGCGCTTGCCCTTCTGAACCCAGAGATTTGTAGGGATTTAATTTTTGAAACCTCGTTGCTACGTCTGCAGCGTTTGCCCTTCTGAACCCAGAGATTTGTAGGGATTTAAATTTTTGAACCTCGTTGCAAAGTCTGCGGCGCTTGCCCTTCTGAACCCAGAGATTTTCAGGGATTTAACTTTTAAAACCTCGTTGCTACGTCTGCGGTGCTTGCCCTTCAGAACCCTGATATTTGTAGGGATTTAACTTTTAAAACCTCGATACTACGTCTGCGGTGCGTCCCTATCTGAACCCAAAGATTTGTAGGGATTTAATTTTTCTAACCTCGATACTACGTCTGTGGCGCTAGCCCTTCAAGACCCAGAGATATATAGGGATTTAAATTTTAAAACCTCGTTGCTACGTCTGCGGCGCTTGCCCTTCAGAACCCAGAGATTTGTAGGGATTTAATTTTTGAAACCTCGTTGCTACGTCTGCGGTGCTTGACTTTCTGAACCCAGAGATTTATAGGGATTTAATTTTTAAACCTCGTTGCTACGTTTGCGGCACTTGCCCTTCTGAACCTAGAGAATTGTAGGGATTTAACTTTTAAAACCTCGTTGCTACGTATGTGGCGCTAGCCCCTCAGAACCCAGAGATATGTAGGGATTTAACTTTTAAAACCTCGTTGCTACGTCTGCGGCGCTTGCCCTTTACAACCCAGAGATTTGTAGGGATTTAATTTGTGAAACCTCGTTGCTACGTCTGCGGCGCTTGCCCTTCTGAACCCAGAGATTTTCAGGGATTTAATTTTTAAAACCTCGTTGCTACGTCTGCGGCGCTTGCCCATCTGAACCCAGAGATTTGTAGGGATTTAATTTTTAAAACCTTGTTGCTACGTCTGCGGTGCTTGCCCTTCTGAACCCAGAGATTTGTAGGGATTTAATTTTTGAAACCTCGTTGCTAGGTCTGCGGCGCTTGCCCTTCTGAACCCAGAGATGTGTAGGGATTTAACTTTTAAAACCTCGTTGCTACGTCTGCGGCGCAGGCCCTTCAGAACCCAGAGATTTGTAGAGATTTAACTTTTAAAACCTCGTTGCTACGTCTGCGGCACTTGCCCTTCAGAACCCAGAGATTTGTAGGGATTTAATTTTTGAAACCTCAATACTACGTCTGCGGTGCTTGCCCATCTGAACCCAGAGATTTGGAGGGATTTAATTTTTAAAACCTCGATGCTACGTCTGCAGCGCTTGCCCTTCTGAACCCAGAGATTTGTAGGGATTTAATTTTAAAAAACCTCGTTGCTACGTATGCGGCGCTTGCCTTTCTGAACCAAGAGATTTGTAGGGATATAATTTTTGAAACCTCGTTGCTAGGTCTGCGGCGCTTGCCCTTCTGAACCCAGAGATTTGTAGGGATTTAACTTTTAAAACCTCGTTGCTACGTCTGTGGCGCTTGTCCTTCTGAACCCAGAGATTTGTAGGGATTTAACTTTTAAAACCTCGTTGCTACGTCTACGGCGCTTGCCCTTCAGAACCCAGAGATTTGTAGGGATTTAATTTTTAAAACCTCAATGCTACGTCTGCGGCGCTTGCCCATCAGAACCCAGAGCTTTGTTGGGATTTAATTTTTAAAACCTCGATACTACGTCTGCGGTGCTTGCCCATCTGAACCCAGAGATTTGTAGGGATTTAATTTTTGAAACCTCAATACTACGTCTGCGGCGCTTGCCCTTCTGAACCCAGAGATTTGTAGGGATGTAACTTTTAAAACCTTATTGCTACGTCTGCGGCGCTTGCCCTTCAGAACCGAGAGATTTTTAGGGATTTAACTTTTAAAACCTAGTTGCTACGTCTGCGGCGCTTGCCCATCTGAACCCAAAGATTTGTAGGGATTTAATTTTTAAAACCTCGATACTACGTCTGCGGCGCTTGCCATTCTAAAACCAGAGATTTGTAGGGATTTGATTTTTGAAACCTCGTTGCTCCCTCTGCGGCGCTTGCCCTTCAAAACCCAGAGATTTGTAGGGATTTAATTTTTGAAACCTCGTTGATAAGTCTGAGGCGCTTGCTCTTCTGAACCCAGAGATTTTCAGGGATTTAATTTTTAAAACCTCGTTGCTACATCTGCGGCGCTTGCCCTTCTGAACCCAGAGATTTGTAGGGATTTAATTTTTAAAACCTCGTTGCTAGGTCTGCAGCGCTTGCCCTTCTGAACCCAGAGATTTGTAGGTATTTAATTTTTGGAACCTCGTTGCAAAGTCTGCGGCGCTTGCCCTTATGAACCTAGAGATTTGTAGGGATTTAATTTTTTAAACCTCGTTGCAAAGTCTGCGGCGCTTGCCCATCTGAACCCAGAGATTTGTAGGGATTTAACTTTTAAAACCTCATTGCTACGTCTGCGGCGCTTGCCATTCTGAACCAAGAGGTTTGTAGGGATTTAATTTTTTAAACCTCGTTGCTACGTCTGCGGCGCTTGCCCTTCTGAACCCAGAGATTTGTAGGGATTTAACTTTTAAAACCTCGTTGCTACGTCTGTGGCGCTAGCCCTTCAGAACCCTGAGATTTGTAGGGATTTAACTTTTAAAACCTCGTTGCTACGTTTGCGGCGCTTGCCCATCTGAACCCAGAGATTTGTAGGGTTTTAATTTTTTAAACCTCGTTGTTAAGTCTGCGGCGCTTGCCCTTCTGAACCCAGAGATTTTCAGGGATTTAATTTTTAAAAACTCGTTGCTACGTCTGCGGCGCTTGCCCTTCAGAACCCTGATATTTGTAGGGATTTAATTTTTAAAACCTCGATACTACGTCTGCGGTGCGTCCCCATCTGAACCCAAAGATTTGTAGGGATTTAATTTTTGTAATCTCGATACGACGTCTAGGGCGCTAGCCCTTCAAGACCCAGAGATATATAGGGAGTTTGAACTTTTAAAATCTCGTTGCTACGTCTGCGGCGCTTAACCTTCAGAACCCAGAGATTTGTAGGGATTTAATTTTTAAAACCTCGTTGCTAAGTCTGCGGCGTTTGCCCTTCTGAACCCAAAGATTTTCAAGGATTTAGTTTTTAAAACCTCGTTGCTACGTCTGCGGCGCTTGCCCTTCAGAACCCAGAGATTTGTAGGGATTTAACTTTTAAAACCTCGTTGCTACGTCTGCGGCGCTTGCCCTTCAGAAACCAGAGGTATGTAGGGATTTAACTTTTAAAACATCGTTCCTACGTCTGCGGCACTTGCCCTTCAGAACCCAAAGATTTATAGGGATTTAATTTTTGAAACCTCAATACTACGTCTGCGGTGCTTGCCCATCTGAACCCAGAGATTGTAGGGATTTACCTTTTAAAACCTCATTGCTACGTCTGCGGCGCTTGCCATTCTGAACCCAGAGGTTTGTAGGGATTTAATTTTTGAAACCTCGTTGCTACGTCTGCGGCGCTTGCCCTTTACAACCCAGAGATTTGTAGGGATTTAATTTGTGAATCCTCGTTGCTACGTCTGCGGCGCTTGCCCTTCTGAACCCAGAGATTTTCAGGGATTTAATTTTTGAAACCTCGTTGCTACGTCTGCAGCGCTTGCCCTTCTGAACCCAGAGATTTGTAGGGATTTAATTTTTTAAACCTCGTTGCAAAGTCTGCGGCGCTTGCCCTTCTGAACCCAGAGATTTTCAGGGATTTAACTTTTAAAACCTCGTTGCTACGTCTGCGGTGCTTGCCCTTCAGAACCCTGATATTTGTGGGAATTTAACTTTTAAAACCTCGATACTACGTCTGCGTTGCGTCCCTATCTGAACCCAAAGATTTGTAGGGATTTAATTTTTCTAACCTCGATACTACGTCTGCGGCGCTAGCCCTTCAAGACCCAGAGATATATAGGGATTTAACTTTTAAAACCTTGTTGCTACGTCTGCGGCGCTTGCCCTTCAGAACCCAGAGATTTGTAGGGATTTAATTTTTGAAACCTCGTTGCTACGTCTGCGGCGCTTGCCTTTCTGAACCCAGAGATTTGTAGGGATTTAATTTTTTAAACCTCGTTGCTACGTCTGCGGCACTTGCCCTTCTGAACCTAGAGAATTGTAGGGATTTAACTTTTAAAACCTCGTTGCTACGTCCGTGGCGCTAGCCCTTCAGAACCCAGAGATATGTAGGGATTTAACTTTTAAAACCTCGTTGCTACGTCTGCGGCGCTTGCCCTTTACAACCCAGAGATTTGTAGGGATTTAATTTGTAAAACCTCGTTGCTACGTCTGCAGGGCTTGCCCTTCAGAACCCTGATATTTGTAGGGATTTAACTTTTAAAACCTCATTACTACATCTGCGGCGCTTGCCCTTTACAACCCAGAGATTTGTAGGGATTTAATTTGTGAAACCTCGTTGCTACGTCTGCGGCGCTTGCCCTTCTGAACCCAGAGATTTTCAGGGATTTAATTTTTGAAACCTCGTTGCTACGTCTGCGGCGCTTGCCCTTCTGAACCCAGAGATTTATAGGGATTTAATTTTTGAAACCTCGTTGCTACGTCTGCAGCGCTTCCTCTTCTGAACCCAGAGATTTGTAGGGATTTAATTTTTTAAACCTCGTTGCAAAGTCTGCGGCGCTTGCCCTTCTGAACCCAGAGATTTTCAGGGATTTAACTTTTAAAACCTCTTTGCTACATCTGCGGTGCTTGCCCTTCAGAACCCTGATATTTGTAGGGATTTAACTTTTAAAACCTCGATACTACGTCTGCGGTGCGTCCCTATCTGAACCCAAAGATTTGTAGGGATTTATTTTTTGTAACCTCGATACTACGTCTGCGGCGCTAGCCCTTCAAGACCCAGAGATATATAGGGATTTAACTTTTAAAACCTCGTTGCTACGTCTGCGGCGCTTGCCCTTCAGAACCCAGAGATTTGTAGGGATTTAATTTTTGAAACCTCGTTGCTACGTCTGCGGCGCTTGCCTTTCTGAACCCAGAGATTTGTAGGGATTTAATTTTTTAAACCTCGTTGCTACGTCTGCGGCACTTGCCCTTCTGAACCTAGAGAATTGTAGGGATTTAACTTTTAAAACCTCGTTGCTACGTCTGTGGCGCTAGCCCTTCAGAACCCAGAGATATGTAGGGATTTAACTTTTAAAACCTTGTTGCTACGTCTGCGGCGCTTGCCCTTTACAACCCAGAGATTTGTAGGGATTTAATTTGTAAAACCTCGTTGCTACGTCTGCAGGGCTTGCCCTTCAGAACCCTGATATTTGTAGGGATTTAACTTTTAAAACCTCATTGCTACATCTGCGGCGCTTGCCCTTTACAACTCAGAGATTTGTAGGGATTTAATTTGTGAAACCTCGTTGCTACGTCTGCGGCGCTTGCCCTTCTGAACCCAGAGATTTTCAGGGATTTAATTTTTGAAACCTCGTTGCTACGTCTGCGGCGCTTGCCCTTCTGAACCCAGAGATTTATAGGGATTTAATTTTTGAAACCTCGTTGCTACTTCTGCGTCGCTTCCTCTTCTGAACCCAGAGATTTGTAGGGATTTAATTTTTTAAACCTCGTTGCAAAGTCTGCGGCGCTTGCCCTTCTGAACCCAGAGATTTTCAGGGATTTAACTTTTAAAACCTCTTTGCTACATCTGCGGTGCTTGCCCTTCAGAACCCTGATATTTGTAGGGATTTAACTTTTAAAACCTCGATACTACGTCTGCGGTGCGTCCCTATCTGAACCCAAAGATTTGTAGGGATTTATTTTTTGTAACCTCGATACTACGTCTGCGGCGCTAGCCCTTCAAGACCCAGAGATATATAGTAATTTAACTTTTAAAACCTCGTTGCTACGTCTGCGGCGCTTGCCCTTTAGAACCCAGAGATTTTTTAGGGATATAATTTTTGAAACCTCGATACTACGTCTGCAGCGCTTGCCATTCTGAACCCAGAGATTTGTAGGGATTTAATTTTTGAAACCTCGTTGCTAAGTCTGCTGCGCTTGCCCATCTGAACCCAGAGATTTGTAGGGATTTAACTTTAAAAATCTCGTTGCTACGTCTGCGGCGCTTGCCTTTCTGAACCCAGAGATTTGTAGGGATTTAATTTTTGAAACCTCGTTGCTACGTCTGCGGCACTTGCCCTTCAGAACCCAGAGATTTGTAGGGATATAATTTTTGAAACCTCGATACTACGTCTGCAGCGCTTGCCATTCTGAACCCAGAGATTTGTAGGGATTTAATTTTTGAAACCTCGTTGCTAAGTCTGCTGCGCTTGCACATCTGAACCCAAAGATTTGTAGGGATTTAACTTTTAAAACCTCGTTGCTACGTCTGCGCCGCTTGACTTTCTGAACCCGGAGATTTGTAGGGATTTAATTTTTGAAACCTCGTTGCTACGTCTGCAGCGCTTGCTCATCCGAACCCAGAGATTTGTAGGGTTTTAATTTTTTAAACCTCGTTGCTAAGTCTGCGGCGCTTGCCCTTCTGAACCCAGAGATTTTCAGGGATTTAACTTTTAAAAAGTCGTTGCTACGTCGGCGGCGCTTGCCCTTATGGACCTAGAGATTTGTAGGGATTTAATTTTTAAAACCTAGATACTACGTCTGCGGTGCGTCCCCATCTGAACCCAAAGATTTGTAGGGATTTAACTTTTGTAACCTCGATACGACGTCTGCGGCGCTAGCCATTCAAGACCCAGAGATTTGTAGGGATTTAATTTTTAAAACCTCGTTGCTAATTCTGCGGCGCTTGCCCTTCTGAACCCAGAGATTTGTTAAGATTTAATTTTTGAAACCTCAATACTACGTCTGCGGTGCTTGCCCATCTGAACCCAGAGATTTGTAGGGATTTAACTTTTAAAACCTCATTGCTACGTCTGCGGCGCTTGCCATTCTGAACCTAGAGGTTTGTAGGGATTTAATTTTTAAAACCTCGTTGCTACGTCTGCGGCGCTTGCCTTTCTGAACCCAGAGATTTGTAGGGATTTAATTTTTAAAACCTCAATGCTACGTCTGCGGCGCTTGCCCATCAGAACCCAGAGTGTGGTTGGGATTTAATTTTTAAAACCTCGATACTACGTCTGCGGTGCTTGCCCATCTGAACCCAGTGATTTGTAGGAATTTAATTTTTAAAACCTCAATACTACGTCTGCGGCGCTTGCCCTTCTGAACCCAGAGATTTGTAGGGATGTAACTTTTAAAACCTCATTGCTACGTCTGCGGCGCTTGCCTTTCAGAACCCAGAGATTTGTAGGGATTTAATTTTTGAAACCTCGTTGCTAAGTCTGCTGCGCTTGCACATCTGAACCCAGAGATTAGTAGGGATTTAACTTTTAAAACCTCGTTGCTACGTCTGCGCCGCTTGACTTTCTGAACCCAGAGATTTGTAGGGATTTAACTTTTAAAACCTCGTTGCTACGTCTGCGGCACTTGCCCTTCACAACCCAGAGATTTGTAGGTATATAATTTTTGAAACCTCGATACTACGTCTGCAGCGCTTGCCATTCTGAACCCAAAGATTTGTAGGGATTTAACTTTTAAAATCTCGTTGCTACGTCTGCGGCGCTTGCCTTTCTGAACCCAGAGATTTGTAGGGATTTAATTTTTGAAACCTCGTTGCTACGTCTGCGGCGCTTGCCTTTCTGAACCCTGATATTTGTAGGGATTTAACTTTTAAAACCTCGATACTACGTCTGCGGTGCGTCCCTATCTGAACCCAAAGATTTGTAGGGATTTAATTTTTGTAACCTCGATACTACGTCTGCGGCGCTTGCCCTTCAAGACCCAGAGATTTTCAGGGATTTAATTTTTGAAACCTCGTTGCTACGTCTGCGGCGCTTGCCCTTCTGAACCCAGAGATTTGTAGGGATTTAATTTTTGAAACCTCGTTGCTACGTCTGCAGCGCTTCTTCTTCTGAACCCAGAGATTTGTAGGGATTTAATTTTTTAAACCTCGTTGCAAAGTCTGCGGCGCTTGCCCTTCTGAACCCAGAGATTTTCAGGGATTTAACTTTTAAAACCTCTTTGCTACGTCTGCGTTCTTGCCCTTCAGAACCCTGATATTTGTAGGGATTTAACTTTTAAAACCTCGATACTACGTCTGCGGTGCGTCCCTATCTGAACCCAAAGATTTGTAGGGATTTAATTTTTGTAACCTCGATCCTACGTCTGCGGCGCTAGCCCTTCAAGACCCAGAGATATATAGTGATTTAACTTTTAAAACCTCGTTGCTACGTCTGCGGCGCTTGCCCTTTAGAACCCAGAGATTTTTTAGGGATATAATTTTTGAAACCTCGATACTACGTCTGCAGCGCTTGCCATTCTGAACCCAGAGATTTGTAGGGATTTAATTTTTGAAACCTCGTTGCTAAGTCTGCGGCACTTGCCCTTCAGAACCCAGAGATTTGTAGGGATATAATTTTGTAAACCTCGATACTACGTCTGCAGCGCTTGCCATTCTGAACCCAGAGATTTGTAGGGATTTAATTTTTGAAACCTCGTTGCTAAGTCTGCTGCGCTTGCACATCTGAACCCAGAGATTTGTAGGGATTTAACTTTTAAAACCTCGTTGCTACGTCTGCGCCGCTTGACTTTCTGAACCCAGAGATTTGTAGGGATTTAATTTTTGAAACCTCGTTGCTACGTCTGCAGCGCTTGCTCATACGAACCCAGAGATTTGTAGGGTTTTAATTTTTTAAACCTCGTTGCTAAGTCTGCGGCGCTTGCCCTTCTGAACCCAGAGATTTTCAGGGATTTAACTTTTAAAAACTCGTTGCTACGTCTGCGGCGCTTGCCCTTCTGAACCTAGAGATTTGTAGGGATTTAATCTTTAAAACCTAGATACTACGTCTGCGGTGCGTCCCCATCTGAACCCAAAGATTTGTAGGGATTTAATTTTTGTAACCTCGATACGACGTCTGCGGCGCTAGCCCTTCAAGACCCAGAGATATATAGGGAGTTTGAACTTTTAAAACCTCGTTGCTACGTCTGCGGCGCTTGACCTTCAGAACCCAGAGATTTGTAGGGATTTAATTTTTAAAACCTCGTTGCTAATTCTGTGGCGCTTGCCCTTCTGAACCCAGAGATTTGTAAAGATTTAATTTTTGAAACCTCAATACTACGTCTGCGGTGCTTGCCCATCTGAACCCAGAGATTTGTAGGGATTTAACTTTTAAAACCTCATTGCTACGTCTGCGGCGCTTGCCATTCTGAACCTAGAGGTTTGTAGGGATTTAATTTTTAAAACCTCGTTGCTACGTCTGCGGCGCTTGCCCTTCAGAACCCAGAGATTTGTAGGGATTTAATTTTTGAAACCTCGTTGCTACGTCTGCGGCGCTTGCGTTTCTGAACCCAGAGATTTGTAGGGATTTAATTTTTTAAACCTCGTTGCTACGTCTGCGGCACTTGCCCTTCTGAACCTAGAGAATTGTAGGGATTTAACTTTTAAAACCTCGTTGCTACGTCTGTGGCGCTAGCCCTTCAGAACCCAGAGATATGTAGGGATTTAACTTTTAAAACCTCGTTGCTACGTCTGCGGCGCTTGCCCTTTACAACCCAGAGATTTGTAGGGATTTAATTTGTAAAACCTCGTTGCTACGTCTGCAGGGCTTGCCCTTCAGAACCCTGATATTTGTAGGGATTTAACTTTTAAAACCTCATTGCTACATCTGCGGCGCTTGCCCTTTACAACCCAGAGATTTGTAGGGATTTAATTTGTGAAACCTCGTTGCTACGTCTGCGGCGCTTGCCCTTCTGAACCCAGAGATTTTCAGGGATTTAATTTTTGAAACCTCGTTGCTACGTCTGCGGCGCTTGCCCTTCTGAACCCAGAGATTTATAGGGATTTAATTTTTGAAACCTCGTTGCTACTTCTGCAGCGCTTCCTCTTCTGAACCCAGAGATTTGTAGGGATTTAATTTTTTAAACCTCGTTGCAAAGTCTGCGGCGCTTGCCCTTCTGAACCCAGAGATTTTCAGGGATTTAACTTTTAAAACCTCTTTGCTACATCTGCGGTGCTTGCCCTTCAGAACCCTGATATTTGTAGGGATTTAACTTTTAAAACCTCGATACTACGTCTGCGGTGCGTCCCTATCTGAACCCAAAGATTTGTAGGGATTTATTTTTTGTAACCTCGATACTACGTCTGCGGCGCTAGCCCTTCAAGACCCAGAGATATATAGTAATTTAACTTTTAAAACCTCGTTGCTACGTCTGCGGCGCTTGCCCTTTAGAACCCAGAGATTTTTTAGGGATATAATTTTTGAAACCTCGATACTACGTCTGCAGCGCTTGCCATTCTGAACCCAGAGATTTGTAGGGATTTAATTTTTGAAACCTCGTTGCTAAGTCTGCTGCGCTTGCCCATCTGAACCCAGAGATTTGTAGGGATTTAACTTTAAAAATCTCGTTGCTACGTCTGCGGCGCTTGCCTTTCTGAACCCAGAGATTTGTAGGGATTTAATTTTTGAAACCTCGTTGCTACGTCTGCGGCACTTGCCCTTCAGAACCCAGAGATTTGTAGGGATATAATTTTTGAAACCTCGATACTACGTCTGCAGCGCTTGCCATTCTGAACCCAGAGATTTGTAGGGATTTAATTTTTGAAACCTCGTTGCTAAGTCTGCTGCGCTTGCACATCTGAACCCAAAGATTTGTAGGGATTTAACTTTTAAAACCTCGTTGCTACGTCTGCGCCGCTTGACTTTCTGAACCCGGAGATTTGTAGGGATTTAATTTTTGAAACCTCGTTGCTACGTCTGCAGCGCTTGCTCATCCGAACCCAGAGATTTGTAGGGTTTTAATTTTTTAAACCTCGTTGCTAAGTCTGCGGCGCTTGCCCTTCTGAACCCAGAGATTTTCAGGGATTTAACTTTTAAAAAGTCGTTGCTACGTCGGCGGCGCTTGCCCTTATGGACCTAGAGATTTGTAGGGATTTAATTTTTAAAACCTAGATACTACGTCTGCGGTGCGTCCCCATCTGAACCCAAAGATTTGTAGGGATTTAACTTTTGTAACCTCGATACGACGTCTGCGGCGCTAGCCATTCAAGACCCAGAGATTTGTAGGGATTTAATTTTTAAAACCTCGTTGCTAATTCTGCGGCGCTTGCCCTTCTGAACCCAGAGATTTGTTAAGATTTAATTTTTGAAACCTCAATACTACGTCTGCGGTGCTTGCCCATCTGAACCCAGAGATTTGTAGGGATTTAACTTTTAAAACCTCATTGCTACGTCTGCGGCGCTTGCCATTCTGAACCTAGAGGTTTGTAGGGATTTAATTTTTAAAACCTCGTTGCTACGTCTGCGGCGCTTGCCTTTCTGAACCCAGAGATTTGTAGGGATTTAATTTTTAAAACCTCAATGCTACGTCTGCGGCGCTTGCCCATCAGAACCCAGAGTGTGGTTGGGATTTAATTTTTAAAACCTCGATACTACGTCTGCGGTGCTTGCCCATCTGAACCCAGTGATTTGTAGGGATTTAATTTTTAAAACCTCAATACTACGTCTGCGGCGCTTGCCCTTCTGAACCCAGAGATTTGTAGGGATGTAACTTTTAAAACCTCATTGCTACGTCTGCGGCGCTTGCGTTTCAGAACCCAGAGATTTGTAGGGATTTAATTTTTGAAACCTCGTTGCTAAGTCTGCTGCGCTTGCACATCTGAACCCAGAGATTAGTAGGGATTTAACTTTTAAAACCTCGTTGCTACGTCTGCGCCGCTTGACTTTCTGAACCCAGAGATTTGTAGGGATTTAACTTTTAAAACCTCGTTGCTACGTCTGCGGCACTTGCCCTTCACAACCCAGAGATTTGTAGGTATATAATTTTTGAAACCTCGATACTACGTCTGCAGCGCTTGCCATTCTGAACCCAAAGATTTGTAGGGATTTAACTTTTAAAATCTCGTTGCTACGTCTGCGGCGCTTGCCTTTCTGAACCCAGAGATTTGTAGGGATTTAATTTTTGAAACCTCGTTGCTACGTCTGCGGCGCTTGCCTTTCTGAACCCTGATATTTGTAGGGATTTAACTTTTAAAACCTCGATACTACGTCTGCGGTGCGTCCCTATCTGAACCCAAAGATTTGTAGGGATTTAATTTTTGTAACCTCGATACTACGTCTGCGGCGCTTGCCCTTCAAGACCCAGAGATTTTCAGGGATTTAATTTTTGAAACCTCGTTGCTACGTCTGCGGCGCTTGCCCTTCTGAACCCAGAGATTTGTAGGGATTTAATTTTTGAAACCTCGTTGCTACGTCTGCAGCGCTTCTTCTTCTGAACCCAGAGATTTGTAGGGATTTAATTTTTTAAACCTCGTTGCAAAGTCTGCGGCGCTTGCCCTTCTGAACCCAGAGATTTTCAGGGATTTAACTTTTAAAACCTCTTTGCTACGTCTGCGTTCTTGCCCTTCAGAACCCTGATATTTGTAGGGATTTAACTTTTAAAACCTCGATACTACGTCTGCGGTGCGTCCCTATCTGAACCCAAAGATTTGTAGGGATTTAATTTTTGTAACCTCGATCCTACGTCTGCGGCGCTAGCCCTTCAAGACCCAGAGATATATAGTGATTTAACTTTTAAAACCTCGTTGCTACGTCTGCGGCGCTTGCCCTTTAGAACCCAGAGATTTTTTAGGGATATAATTTTTGAAACCTCGATACTACGTCTGCAGCGCTTGCCATTCTGAACCCAGAGATTTGTAGGGATTTAATTTTTGAAACCTCGTTGCTAAGTCTGCGGCACTTGCCCTTCAGAACCCAGAGATTTGTAGGGATATAATTTTTGAAACCTCGATACTACGTCTGCAGCGCTTGCCATTCTGAACCCAGAGATTTGTAGGGATTTAATTTTTGAAACCTCGTTGCTAAGTCTGCTGCGCTTGCACATCTGAACCCAGAGATTTGTAGGGATTTAACTTTTAAAACCTCGTTGCTACGTCTGCGCCGCTTGACTTTCTGAACCCAGAGATTTGTAGGGATTTAATTTTTGAAACCTCGTTGCTACGTCTGCAGCGCTTGCTCATACGAACCCAGAGATTTGTAGGGTTTTAATTTTTTAAACCTCGTTGCTAAGTCTGCGGCGCTTGCCCTTCTGAACCCAGAGATTTTCAGGGATTTAACTTTTAAAAACTCGTTGCTACGTCTGCGGCGCTTGCCCTTCTGAACCTAGAGATTTGTAGGGATTTAATCTTTAAAACCTAGATACTACGTCTGCGGTGCGTGTTCATCTGAACCCAAAGATTTGTAGGGATTTAATTTTTGTAACCTCGATACGACGTCTGCGGCGCTAGCCCTTCAAGACCCAGAGATATATAGGGAGTTTGAACTTTTAAAACCTCGTTGCTACGTCTGCGGCGCTTGACCTTCAGAACCCAGAGATTTGTAGGGATTTAATTTTTAAAACCTCGTTGCTAATTCTGTGGCGCTTGCCCTTCTGAACCCAGAGATTTGTAAAGATTTAATTTTTGAAACCTCAATACTACGTCTGCGGTGCTTGCCCATCTGAACCCAGAGATATTTAGGGATTTAACTTTTAAAACCTCATTGCTACGTCTCCGGCGCTTGCCATTCTGAACCTAGAGGTTTGTAGGGATTTAATTTTTAAAACCTCGTTGCTACGTCTGCGGCGCTTGCCTTTCTGGACCCAGAGATTTTTAGGGATTTAATTTTTTAAACCTCGTTGCTACGTCTGCGGCGCTTGCCCTTCTGAACCTAGAGATTTGTAGGGATTTAACTTTTAAAACCTCGTTGCTACGTCTGTGGCGCTAGCCCTTCAGAACCTAGAGATTTGTAGGGATTTAATTTTTGAAACCTAGTTGCTACGTCTGCGGCGTTTGCCCTTCTGAACCCAGAGATTTGTAGGGATTTAATTTTTGAATCCTCGTTGCTACGTCTGCGGCGCTTGCCATTCTGAACCTAGAGGTTTGTAGGGATTTAATTTTTAAAACCTCGTTGCTACGTCTGCGGCGCTTGCCTTTCTGAACCCAGAGATTTGTAGTGACTTAACTTTAAAAACCTCGTTGCTACGTCTGCGGCGCTTGCCCTTTACAACCCAGAGATTTGTAGGGATTTAATTTGTGAAACCTCGTTGCTACGTCTGCGGCGCTTGCCCTTCTAAACCCAGAGATTTTCAGGTATTTAATTTTTGAAACCTAGTTGCTACGTCTGCGGCGTTTGCCCTTCTGAACCCAGAGATTTGTAGGGATTTAATTTTTGAATCCTCGTTGCTACGTCTGCAGCGCTTGCCCTTCTGAACCCAGAGATTTGTAGGGATTTAATTTTTTAAACCTCGTTGCAAAGTCTGCGGCGCTTGCCCTTCTGAACCCTGATATTTGTAGGGATTTAACTTTTAAAACCTCGATACTACGTCTGCGGTGCGTCCCTATCTGAACCCAAAGATTTGTAGGGATTTAATTTTTGTAACCTCGATACTACGTCTGCAGCGCTTGCCATTCTGAACCCAGAGATTTTTAGGGATTTAATTTTTGAAACCTCGTTGCTAAGTCTGCTGCGCTTGCCCATCTGAACCCAGAGATTTGTAGGGGTTTAATTTTTGAAACCTCGTTGCTACGTCTGCGGCGTTTGCCCTTCTGAACCTAGAGATTTGTAGGGATTTAACTTTTAAAACCTCGTTGCTACGTCTGCGGCACTTGCCCTCCACAACCCAGAGATTTGTAGGTATATAATTTTTGAAACCTCGATACTACGTCTGCAGCGGTTGCCATTCTGAACCCAGAGATTTGTAGGGATTTAACTTTTAAAATCTCGTTGCTACGTCTGCGGCGCTTGCCTTTCTGAACCCAGAGATTTGTAGGGATTTAATTTTTGAAACCTCGTTGCTACGTCTGCGGCGCTTGCCTTTCTGAACCCTGATATTTGTAGGGATTTAACTTTTAAAACCTCGATACTACGTCTGCGGTGCGTCCCTATCTGAACCCAAAGATTTGTAGGGATTTAATTTTTGTAACCTCGATACTACGTCTGCGGCGCTTGCCCTTCAAGACCCAGAGATATATAGTGATTTAACTTTTAAAACCTCGTTGCTACGTCTGCGGCGCTTGCCCTTTAGAACCCAGAGATTTTTAGGGATATAATTTTTGAAACCTCGTTGCTACGTCTGCGGCGCTTGCCCTTCTGAACCCAGAGATTTGTAGGGATTTAATTTTTGAATCCTCGTTGCTACGTCTGCAGCGCTTGCCTTTCTGAACCCAGAGATTTGTAGGGATTTAATTTTTGAATCCTCATTGCTACGTCTGCGGCGCTTGCCCTTCTGAACCCAGAGATTTGTAGGGATATAATTTTTGAAACCTCGATACTACGTCTGCGGTGCGTCCCTATCTGAACCCAAAGATTTGTAGGGATTTAATTTTTGAAACCTCGTTGCTAAGTCTGCTGCGCTTGCCCATCTGAACCCAGAGATTTGTAGGGATTTAACTTTAAAAATCTCGTTGCTACGTCTGCGGCGCTTGCCTTTCTGAACCCAGAGATTTGTAGGGATTTAATTTTTGAAACCTCGTTGCTACGTCTGCGGGGCTTGCCTTTCTGAACACAGAGATTTGTAAGGATTTAACTTTTAAAACCTCGTTGCTACGTCTGCGGCACTTGCCCTTCAGAACCCAGAGATTTGTAGGGATATAATTTTTGAAACCTCGATACTACGTCTGCAGCGCTTGCCATTCTGAACCCAGAGATTTGTAGGGATTTAATTTTTGAAACCTCGTTGCTAAGTCTGCTGCGCTTGCACATCTGAACCCAAAGATTTGTAGGGATTTAACTTTTAAAACCTCGTTGCTACGTCTGCGCCGCTTGACTTTCTGAACCCAGAGATTTGTAGGGATTTAATTTTTGAAACCTCGTTGCTACGTCTGCAGCGCTTGCTCATCCGAACCCAGAGATTTGTAGGGTTTCTAATTTTTTAAACCTCGTTGCTAAGTCTGCGGCGCTTGCCCTTCTGAAGCCAGAGATTTTCAGGGATTTAACTTTTAAAAACTCGTTGCTACGTCGGCGGCGCTTGCCCTTATGGACCTAGAGATTTGTAGGGATTTAATTTTTAAAACCTAGATACTACGTCTGCGGTGCGTCCCCATCTGAACCCAAAGATTTGTAGGGATTTAATTTTTGTAACCTCGATACGACGTCTGCGGCGCTAGCCATTCAAGACCCAGAGATTTGTAGGGATTTAATTTTTAAAACCTCGTTGCTACGTCTGCGGCGCTTGCCCTTCTGAACCCAGAGATTTGTTAAGATTTAATTTTTGAAACCTCAATACTACGTCTGCGGTGCTTGCATATCTGAACCCAGAGATTTGTAGGGATTTAACTTTTAAAACCTCATTGCTACGTCTGCGGCGCTTGCCATTCTGAACCTAGAGGTTTGTAGGGATTTAATTTTAAAAACCTCGTTGCTACGTCTGCGGCGCTTGCCTTTCTGAACCCAGAGATTTGTAGGGATTTAATTTTTAAAACCTCAATGCTACGTCTGCGGCGCTTGCCCATCAGAACCCAGAGTGTGGTTGTGATTTAATTTTTAAAACCTCGATACTACGTCTGCGGTGCTTGCCCATCTGAACCCAGTGATTTGTAGGGATTTAATTTTTAAAACCTCAATACTACGTCTGCGGCGCTTGCCCTTCTGAACCCAGAGATTTGTAGGGATGTAACTTTTAAAACCTCATTGCTACGTCTGCGGCGCTTGCCCTTCAGAACCCAGAGATTTGTAGGTATATAATTTTTGAAACCTCGATACTACGTCTGCAGCGCTTGCCATTCTGAACCCAAAGATTTGTAGGGATTTAACTTTTAAAATCTCGTTGCTACGTCTGCGGCGCTTGGCTTTCTGAACCCAGAGATTTGTAGGGATTTAATTTTTGAAACCTCGTTGCTACGTCTGCGGCGCTTGCCTTTCTGAACCCTGATATTTGTAGGGATTTAACTTTTAAAACCTCGATACTACGTCTGCGGTGCGTCCCTATCTGAACCCAAAGATTTGTAGGGATTTAATTTTTGTAACCTCGATACTACGTCTGCGGCGCTTGCCCTTCAAGACCCAGAGATTTTCAGGGATTTAATTTTTGAAACCTCGTTGCTACGTCTGCGGCGCTTGCCCTTCTGAACCCAGAGATTTGTAGGGATTTAATTTTTGAAACCTCGTTGCTACGTCTGCAGCGCTTCTTCTTCTGAACCCAGAGATTTGTAGGGATTTAATTTTTTAAACCTCGTTGCAAAGTCTGCGGCGCTTGCCCTTCTGAACCCAGAGATTTTCAGGGATTTAACTTTTGAAACCTCTTTGCTACGTCTGCGTTCTTGCCCTTCAGAACCCTGATATTTGTAGGGATTTAACTTTTAAAACCTCGATACTACGTCTGCGGTGCGTCCCTATCTGAACCCAAAGATTTGTAGGGATTTAATTTTTGTAACCTCGATACTACGTCTGCAGCGCTTGCCATTCTGAACCCAGAGATTTTTAGGGATTTAATTTTTGAAACCTCGTTGCTAAGTCTGCTGCGCTTGCCCATCTGAACCCAGAGATTTGTAGGGGTTTAATTTTTGAAACCTCGTTGCTACGTCTGCGGCGTTTGCCCTTCTGAACCTAGAGATTTGTAGGGATTTAACTTTTAAAACCTCGTTGCTACGTCTGCGGCACTTGCCCTCCACAACCCAGAGATTTGTAGGTATATAATTTTTGAAACCTCGATACTACGTCTGCAGCGGTTGCCATTCTGAACCCAGAGATTTGTAGGGATTTAACTTTTAAAATCTCGTTGCTACGTCTGCGGCGCTTGCCTTTCTGAACCCAGAGATTTGTAGGGATTTAATTTTTGAAACCTCGTTGCTACGTCTGCGGCGCTTGCCTTTCTGAACCCTGATATTTGTAGGGATTTAACTTTTAAAACCTCGATACTACGTCTGCGGTGCGTCCCTATCTGAACCCAAAGATTTGTAGGGATTTAATTTTTGTAACCTCGATACTACGTCTGCGGCGCTTGCCCTTCAAGACCCAGAGATATATAGTGATTTAACTTTTAAAACCTCGTTGCTACGTCTGCGGCGCTTGCCCTTTAGAACCCAGAGATTTTTAGGGATATAATTTTTGAAACCTCGTTGCTACGTCTGCGGCGCTTGCCCTTCTGAACCCAGAGATTTGTAGGGATTTAATTTTTGAATCCTCGTTGCTACGTCTGCAGCGCTTGCCTTTCTGAACCCAGAGATTTGTAGGGATTTAATTTTTGAATCCTCATTGCTACGTCTGCGGCGCTTGCCCTTCTGAACCCAGAGATTTGTAGGGATATAATTTTTGAAACCTCGATACTACGTCTGCGGTGCGTCCCTATCTGAACCCAAAGATTTGTAGGGATTTAATTTTTGAAACCTCGTTGCTAAGTCTGCTGCGCTTGCCCATCTGAACCCAGAGATTTGTAGGGATTTAACTTTAAAAATCTCGTTGCTACGTCTGCGGCGCTTGCCTTTCTGAACCCAGAGATTTGTAGGGATTTAATTTTTGAAACCTCGTTGCTACGTCTGCGGGGCTTGCCTTTCTGAACACAGAGATTTGTAAGGATTTAACTTTTAAAACCTCGTTGCTACGTCTGCGGCACTTGCCCTTCAGAACCCAGAGATTTGTAGGGATATAATTTTTGAAACCTCGATACTACGTCTGCAGCGCTTGCCATTCTGAACCCAGAGATTTGTAGGGATTTAATTTTTGAAACCTCGTTGCTAAGTCTGCTGCGCTTGCACATCTGAACCCAAAGATTTGTAGGGATTTAACTTTTAAAACCTCGTTGCTACGTCTGCGCCGCTTGACTTTCTGAACCCAGAGATTTGTAGGGATTTAATTTTTGAAACCTCGTTGCTACGTCTGCAGCGCTTGCTCATCCGAACCCAGAGATTTGTAGGGTTTCTAATTTTTTAAACCTCGTTGCTAAGTCTGCGGCGCTTGCCCTTCTGAACCCAGAGATTTTCAGGGATTTAACTTTTAAAAACTCGTTGCTACGTCGGCGGCGCTTGCCCTTATGGACCTAGAGATTTGTAGGGATTTAATTTTTAAAACCTAGATACTACGTCTGCGGTGCGTCCCCATCTGAACCCAAAGATTTGTAGGGATTTAATTTTTGTAACCTTGATACGACGTCTGCGGCGCTAGCCATTCAAGACCCAGAGATTTGTAGGATTTAATTTTTAAAACCTCGTTGCTACGTCTGCGGCGCTTGCCCTTCTGAACCCAGAGATTTGTTAAGATTTAATTTTTGAAACCTCAATACTACGTCTGCGGTGCTTGCATATCTGAACCCAGAGATTTGTAGGGATTTAACTTTTAAAACCTCATTGCTACGTCTGCGGCGCTTGCCATTCTGAACCTAGAGGTTTGTAGGGATTTAATTTTAAAAACCTCGTTGCTACGTCTGCGGCGCTTGCCTTTCTGAACCCAGAGATTTGTAGGGATTTAATTTTTAAAACCTCAATGCTACGTCTGCGGCGCTTGCCCATCAGAACCCAGAGTGTGGTTGTGATTTAATTTTTAAAACCTCGATACTACGTCTGCGGTGCTTGCCCATCTGAACCCAGTGATTTGTAGGGATTTAATTTTTAAAACCTCAATACTACGTCTGCGGCGCTTGCCCTTCTGAACCCAGAGATTTGTAGGGATGTAACTTTTAAAACCTCATTGCTACGTCTGCGGCGCTTGCCCTTCAGAACCCAGAGATTTGTAGGTATATAATTTTTGAAACCTCGATACTACGTCTGCAGCGCTTGCCATTCTGAACCCAAAGATTTGTAGGGATTTAACTTTTAAAATCTCGTTGCTACGTCTGCGGCGCTTGGCTTTCTGAACCCAGAGATTTGTAGGGATTTAATTTTTGAAACCTCGTTGCTACGTCTGCGGCGCTTGCCTTTCTGAACCCTGATATTTGTAGGGATTTAACTTTTAAAACCTCGATACTACGTCTGCGGTGCGTCCCTATCTGAACCCAAAGATTTGTAGGGATTTAATTTTTGTAACCTCGATACTACGTCTGCGGCGCTTGCCCTTCAAGACCCAGAGATTTTCAGGGATTTAATTTTTGAAACCTCGTTGCTACGTCTGCGGCGCTTGCCCTTCTGAACCCAGAGATTTGTAGGGATTTAATTTTTGAAACCTCGTTGCTACGTCTGCAGCGCTTCTTCTTCTGAACCCAGAGATTTGTAGGGATTTAATTTTTTAAACCTCGTTGCAAAGTCTGCGGCGCTTGCCCTTCTGAACCCAGAGATTTTCAGGGATTTAACTTTTGAAACCTCTTTGCTACGTCTGCGTTCTTGCCCTTCAGAACCCTGATATTTGTAGGGATTTAACTTTTAAAACCTCGATACTACGTCTGCGGTGCGTCCCTATCTGAACCCAAAGATTTGTAGGGATTTAATTTTTGTAACCTCGATCCTACGTCTGCGGCGCTAGCCCTTCAAGACCCAGAGATTTTTTAGGGATATAATTTTTGAAACCTCGATACTACGTCTGCAGCGCTTGCCATTCTGAACCCAGAGATTTGTAGGGATTTAATTTTTGAAACCTCGTTGCTAAGTCTGCGGCACTTGCCCTTCAGAACCCAGAGATTTGTAGGGATATAATTTTTGAAACCTCGATACCACGTCTGCAGCGCTTGCCCTTCTGAACCCAGAGATTTGTAGGGATTTAATTTTTGAAACCTCGTTGCTAAGTCTTCTGCGCTTGCACATCTGAACCCAGAGATTTGTAGGGATTTAACTTTTAAAACCTCGTTGCTACGTCTGCGGCGCTTGCCCTTCTGAACCTAGAGATTTGTAGGGATTTAATCTTTAAAACCTAGATACTACGTCTGCGGTGCGTCCCCATCTGAACCCAAAGATTTGTAGGGATTTAATTTTTGTAACCTCGATACGACGTCTGCGGCGCTAGCCCTTCAAGACCCAGAGATATATAGGGAGTTTGAACTTTTAAAACCTCGTTGCTACGTCTGCGGCGCTTGACCTTCAGAACCCAGAGATTTGTAGGGATTTAATTTTTAAAACCTCGTTGCTAATTCTGAGGCGCTTGCCCTTCTGAACCCAGAGATTTGTAAAGATTTAATTTTTGAAACCTCAATACTACGTCTGCGGTGCTTGCCCATCTGAACCCAGAGATTTGTAGGGATTTAACTTTTAAAACCTCATTGCTACGTCTGCGGCGCTTGCCATTCTGAACCTAGAGGTTTGTAGGGATTTAATTTTTAAAACCTCGTTGCTACGTCTGCGGCGCTTGCCTTTCTGAACCCAGAGATTTTTAGGGATTTAATTTTTTAAACCTCGTTGCTACGTCTGCGGCGCTTGCCCTTCTGAACCTAGAGATTTGTAGGGATTTAACTTTTAAAACCTCGTTGCTACGTCTGTGGCGCTAGCCCTTGAGAACCTAGAGATATGTAGGGACTTAACTATAAAAACCTCGTTGCTACGTCTGCGGCGCTTGCCCTTTACAACCCAGAGATTTGTAGGCATTTAATCTGTGAAACCTCGTTGCTACGTCTGCGGCGCTTGCCCTTCTAAACCCAGAGATTTTCAGGTATTTAATTTTTGAAACCTAGTTGCTACGTCTGCGGCGCTTGCCCTTCTGAACCCAGAGATTTGTAGGGATTTAATTTTTGAATCCTCGTTGCTACGTCTGCAGCGCTTGCCCTTCTGAACCCAGAGATTTGTAGGGATTTAATTTTTTAAACCTCGTTGCAAAGTCTGCGGCGCTTGCCCTTCTGAACCCTGATATTTGTAGGGATTTAACTTTTAAAACCTCGATACTACGTCTGCGGTGCGTCCCTATCTGAACCCAAAGATTTGTAGGGATTTAATTTTTGTAACCTCGATACTACGTCTGCGGCGCTTGCCCTTCAAGACCCAGAGATATATAGTGAGTAAACTTTTAAAACCTCGTTGCTACGTCTGCGGCGCTTGCCCTTTAGAACCCAGAGATTTGTAGGGATATAATTTTTGAAACCTCGTTGCTACGTCTGCGGCGCTTGCCCTTCTGAACCCTGAGATTTGTAGGGATTTAATTTTTGAATCCTCGTTGCTACGTCTGCAGCGCTTGCCTTTCTGAACCCAGAGATTTGTAGGGATTTAATTTTTGAATCCTCATTGCTACGTCTGCGGCGCTTGCCCTTCTGAACCCAGAGATTTGTAGGGATATAATTTTTGAAACCTCGATACTACGTCTGCAGCGCTTGCCATTCTGAACCCAGAGATTTGTAGGGATTTAATTTTTGAAACCTCGTTGCTAAGTCTGCTGCGCTTGCCCATCTGAACCCAGAGATCTGTAGGGATTTAACTTTTAAAATCTCGTTGCTACGTCTGCGGCGCTTGCCTTTCTGAACCCAGAGATTTTTTAGGGATATAATTTTTGAAACCTCGATACTACGTCTGCAGCGCTTGCCATTCTGAACCCAGAGATTTGTAGGGATTTAATTTTTGAAACCTCGTTGCTAAGTCTGCTGCGCTTGCACATCTGAACCCAGAGATTAGTAGGGATTTAACTTTTAAAACCTCGTTGCTACGTCTGCACCGCTTGACTTTCTGAACCCAGAGATTTGTAGGGATTTAACTTTTAAAACCTCGTTGCTACGTCTGCGGCACTTGCCCTTCACAACCCAGAGATTTGTAGGTATATAATTTTTGAAACCTCGATACTACGTCTGCAGCGCTTGCCATTCTGAACCCAAAGATTTGTAGGGATTTAACTTTTAAAACCTCGTTGCTACGTCTGCGCCGCTTGACTTTCTGAACCCAGAGATTTGTAGGGATTTAATTTTTGAAACCTCGTTGCTACGTCTGCAGCGCTTGCTCATCCGAACCCAGAGATTTGTAGGGTTTTAATTTTTTAAACCTCGTTGCTAAGTCTGCGGCGCTTGCCCTTCTGAACCCAGAGATTTTCAGGGATTTAACTTTTAAAAACTCGTTGCTACGTCGGCGGCGCTTGCCCTTATGGACCTAGAGATTTGTAGGGATTTAATTTTTAAAACCTAGATACTACGTCTGCGGTGCGTCCCCATCTGAACCCAAAGATTTGTAGGGATTTAATTTTTGTAACCTCGATACGACGTCTGCGGCGCTAGCCATTCAAGACCCAGAGATTTGTAGGGATTTAATTTTTAAAACCTCGTTGCTAATTCTGCGGCGCTTGCCCTTCTGAACCCAGAGATTTGTTAAGATTTAATTTTTGAAACCTCAATACTACGTCTGCGGTGCTTGCATATCTGAACCCAGAGATTTGTAGGGATTTAACTTTTAAAACCTCATTGCTACGTCTGCGGCGCTTGCCATTCTGAACCTAGAGGTTTGTAGGGATTTAATTTTAAAAACCTCGTTGCTACGTCTGCGGCGCTTGCCTTTCTGAACCCAGAGATTTGTAGGGATTTAATTTTTAAAACCTCAATGCTACGTCTGCGGCGCTTGCCCATCAGAACCCAGAGTGTGGTTGTGATTTAATTTTTAAAACCTCGATACTACGTCTGCGGTGCTTGCCCATCTGAACCCAGTGATTTGTAGGGATTAAATTTTTAAAACCTCAATACTACGTCTGCGGCGCTTGCCCTTCTGAACCCAGAGATTTGTAGGGATTTAACTTTTAAAACCTCATTGCTACGTCTGCGGCGCTTGCCCTTCAGAACCCAGAGATTTGTAGGGATTTAATTTTTGAAACCTCGTTGCTAAGTCTGCTGCGCTTGCACATCTGAACCCAGAGATTAGTAGGGATTTAACTTTTAAAACCTCGTTGCTACGTCTGCGCCGCTTGACTTTCTGAACCCAGAGATTTGTAGGGATTTAACTTTTAAAACCTCGTTGCTACGTCTGCGGCACTTGCCCTTCACAACCCAGAGATTTGTAGGTATATAATTTTTGAAACCTCGATACTACGTCTGCAGCGCTTGCCATTCTGAACCCAAAGATTTGTAGGGATTTAACTTTTAAAATCTCGTTGCTACGTCTGCGGCGCTTGGCTTTCTGAACCCAGAGATTTGTAGGGATTCAATTTTTGAAACCTCGTCGCTACGTCTGCGGCGCTTGCCTTTCTGAACCCTGATATTTGTAGGGATTTAACTTTTAAAACCTCGATACTACGTCTGCGGTGCGTCCCTATCTGAACCCAAAGATTTGTAGGGATTTAATTTTTGTAACCTCGATACTACGTCGGCGGCGCTTGCCCTTCAAGACCCAGAGATTTTCAGGGATTTAATTTTTGAAACCTCGTTGCTACGTCTGCGGCGCTTGCCCTTCTGAACCCAGAGATTTGTAGGGATTTAATTTTTGAAACCTCGTTGCTACGTCTGCAGCGCTTCTTCTTCTGAACCCAGAGATTTGTAGGGATTTAATTTTTTAAACATCGTTGCAAAGTCTGCGGCGCTTGCCCTTCTGAACCCAGAGATTTTCAGGGATTTAACTTTTGAAACCTCTTTGCTACGTCTGCGTTCTTGCCCTTCAGAACCCTGATATTTGTAGGGATTTAACTTTTAAAACCTCGATACTACGTCTGCGGTGCGTCCCTATCTGAACCCAAAGATTTGTAGGGATTTACTTTTTGTAACCTCGATCCTACGTCTGCGGCGCTAGCCCTTCAAGACCCAGAGATTTTTTAGGGATATAATTTTTGAAACCTCGATACTACGTCTGCAGCGCTTGCCATTCTGAACCCAGAGATTTGTAGGGATTTAATTTTTGAAACCTCGTTGCTAAGTCTGCGGCACTTGCCCTTCAGAACCCAGAGATTTGTAGGGATATAATTTTTGAAACCTCGATACCACGTCTGCAGCGCTTGCCCTTCTGAACCCAGAGATTTGTAGGGATTTAATTTTTGAAACCTCGTTGCTAAGTCTGCTGCGCTTGCACATCTGAACCCAGAGATTTGTAGGGATTTAACTTTTAAAACCTCGTTGCTACGTCTGTGGCGCTTGCCCTTCTGAACCTAGAGATTTGTAGGGATTTAATCTTTAAAACCTAGATACTACGTCTGAAGTGCGTCCCCATCTGAACCCAAAGATTTGTAGGGATTTAATTTTTGTAACCTCGATACGACGTCTGCGGCGCTAGCCCTTCAAGACCCAGAGATATATAGGGAGTTTGAACTTTTAAAACCTCGTTGCTACGTCTGCGGCGCTTGACCTTCAGAACCCAGAGATTTGTAGGGATTTAATTTTTAAAACCTCGTTGCTATTTCTGTGGCGCTTGCCCTTCTGAACCCAGAGATTTGTAAAGATTTAATTTTTGAAACCTCAATACTACGTCTGCGGTGCTTGCCCATCTGAACCCAGAGATTTGTAGGGATTTAACTTTTAAAACCTCATTGCTACGTCTGCGGCGCTTGCCATTCTGAACCTAGAGGTTTGTAGGGATTTAATTTTTAAAACCTCGTTGCTACGTCTGCGGCGCTTGCCTTTCTGAACCCAGAGATTTTTAGGGATTTAATTTTTTAAACCTCGTTGCTACGTCTGCGGCGCTTGCCCTTCTGAACCTAGAGATTTGTAGAGATTTAACTTTTAAAACCTCGTTGCTACGTCTGTGGCGCTAGCCCTTGAGAACCTAGAGATATGTAGGGACTTAACTATAAAAACCTCGTTGCTACGTCTGCGGCGCTTGCCCTTTACAACCCAGAGATTTGTAGGGATTTAATCTGTGAAACCTCGTTGCTACGTCTGCGGCGCTTGCCCTTCTAAACCCAGAGATTTTCAGGTATTTAATTTTTGAAACCTAGTTGCTACGTCTGCGGCGCTTGCCCTTCTGAACCCAGAGATTTGTAGGGATTTAATTTTTGAATCCTCGTTGCTACGTCTGCAGCGCTTGCCCTTCTGAACCCAGAGATTTGTAGGGATTTAATTTTTTAAACCTCGTTGCAAAGTCTGCGGCGCTTGCCCTTCTGAACCCTGATATTTGTAGGGATTTAACTTTTAAAACCTCGATACTACGTCTGCGGTGCGTCCCTATCTGAACCCAAAGATTTGTAGGGATTTAATTTTTGTAACCTCGATACTACGTCTGCGGCGCTTGCCCTTCAAGACCCAGAGATATATAGTGATTAAACTTTTAAAACCTCGTTGCTACGTCTGCGGCGCTTGCCCTTTAGAACCCAGAGATTTGTAGGGATATAATTTTTGAAACCTCGTTGCTACGTCTGCGGCGCTTGCCCTTCTGAACCCTGAGATTTGTAGGGATTTAATTTTTGAATCCTCGTTGCTACGTCTGCAGCGCTTGCCTTTCTGAACCCAGAGATTTGTAGGGATTTAATTTTTGAATCCTCATTGCTACGTCTGCGGCGCTTGCCCTTCTGAACCCAGAGATTTGTAGGGATATAATTTTTGAAACCTCGATACTACGTCTGCAGCGCTTGCCATTCTGAACCCAGAGATTTGTAGGGATTTAATTTTTGAAACCTCGTTGCTAAGTCTGCTGCGCTTGCCCATCTGAACCCAGAGATCTGTAGGGATTTAACTTTTAAAATCTCGTTGCTACGTCTGCGGCGCTTGCCTTTCTGAACCCAGAGATTTGTAGGGATTTAATTTTTGAAACCTCGTTGCTACGTCTGCGGCGCTTGCCTTTCTGAACACAGAAATTTGTAAGGATTTAACTTTTAAAACCTCGTTGCTACGTCTGCGGCACTTGCCCTTCAGAACCCAGAGATTTGTAGGGATATAATTTTTGAAACCTCGATACTACGTCTGCAGCGCTTGCCATTCTGAACCCAGAGATTTGTAGGGATTTAATTTTTGAAACCTCGTTGCTAAGTCTGCGGCGCTTGCACATCTGAACCCAGAGATTTGTAGGGATTTAACTTTTAAAACCTCGTTGCTACGTCTGCGCCGCTTGACTTTCTGAACCCAGAGATTTGTAGGGATTTAATTTTTGAAACCTCGTTGCTACGTCTGCAGCGCTTGCTCATCCGAACCCAGAGATTTGTAGGGTTTTAATTTTTTAAACCTCGTTGCTAAGTCTGCGGCGCTTGCCCTTCTGAACCCAGAGATTTTCAGGGATTTAAGTTTTAAAAACTCGTTGCTACGTCGGCGGCGCTTGCCCATATGGACCTAGAGATTTGTAGGGATTTAATTTTTAAAACCTAGATACTACGTCTGCGGTGCGTCCCCATCTGAACCCAAAGATTTGTAGGGATTTAATTTTTGTAACCTCGATACGACGTCTGCGGCGCTAGCCATTCAAGACCCAGAGATTTGTAGGGATTTAATTTTTAAAACCTCGTTGCTAATTCTGCGGCGCTTGCCCTTCTGAACCCAGAGATTTGTTAAGATTTAATTTTTGAAACCTCAATACTACGTCTGCGGTGCTTGCCCATCTGAACCCAGAGATTTGTAGGGATTTAACTTTTAAAACCTCATTGCTACCTCTGCGGCGCTTGCCATTCTGAACCTAGAGGTTTGTAGGGATTTAATTTTTAAAACCTCGTTGCTACGTCTGCGGCGCTTGCCTTTCTGAACCCAGAGATTTGTAGGGATTTAATTTTTAAAACCTCAATGCTACGTCTGCGGCGCTTGCCCATCAGAACCCAGAGTGTGGTTGGGATTTAATTTTTAAAACCTCGATACTACGTCTGCGGTGCTTGCCCATCTGAACCCAGTGATTTGTAGGGATTTAATTTTTAAAACCTCAATACTACGTCTGCGGCGCTTGCCCTTCTGAACCCAGAGATTTGTAGGGATGTAACTTTTAAAACCTCATTGCTACGTCTGCGGCGCTTGCCTTTCAGAACCCAGAGATTTGTAGGGATTTAATTTTTGAAACCTCGTTGCTAAGTCTGCTGCGCTTGCACATCTGAACCCAGAGATTAGTAGGGATTTAACTTTTAAAACCTCGTTGCTACGTCTGCACCGCTTGACTTTCTGAACCCAGAGATTTGTAGGGATTTAACTTTTAAAACCTCGTTGCTACGTCTGCGGCACTTGCCCTTCACAACCCAGAGATTTGTAGGTATATAATTTTTGAAACCTCGATACTACGTCTGCAGCGCTTGCCATTCTGAACCCAAAGATTTGTAGGGATTTAACTTTTAAAACCTCGTTGCTACGTCTGCGCCGCTTGACTTTCTGAACCCAGAGATTTGTAGGGATTTAATTTTTGAAACCTCGTTGCTACGTCTGCAGCGCTTGCTCATCCGAACCCAGAGATTTGTAGGGTTTTAATTTTTTAAACCTCGTTGCTAAGTCTGCGGCGCTTGCCCTTCTGAACCCAGAGATTTTCAGGGATTTAACTTTTAAAAACTCGTTGCTACGTCGGCGGCGCTTGCCCTTATGGACCTAGAGATTTGTAGGGATTTAATTTTTAAAACCTAGATACTACGTCTGCGGTGCGTCCCCATCTGAACCCAAAGATTTGTAGGGATTTAATTTTTGTAACCTCGATACGACGTCTGCGGCGCTAGCCATTCAAGACCCAGAGATTTGTAGGGATTTAATTTTTAAAACCTCGTTGCTAATTCTGCGGCGCTTGCCCTTCTGAACCCAGAGATTTGTTAAGATTTAATTTTTGAAACCTCAATACTACGTCTGCGGTGCTTGCATATCTGAACCCAGAGATTTGTAGGGATTTAACTTTTAAAACCTCATTGCTACGTCTGCGGCGCTTGCCATTCTGAACCTAGAGGTTTGTAGGGATTTAATTTTAAAAACCTCGTTGCTACGTCTGCGGCGCTTGCCTTTCTGAACCCAGAGATTTGTAGGGATTTAATTTTTAAAACCTCAATGCTACGTCTGCGGCGCTTGCCCATCAGAACCCAGAGTGTGGTTGTGATTTAATTTTTAAAACCTCGATACTACGTCTGCGGTGCTTGCCCATCTGAACCCAGTGATTTGTAGGGATTAAATTTTTAAAACCTCAATACTACGTCTGCGGCGCTTGCCCTTCTGAACCCAGAGATTTGTAGGGATTTAACTTTTAAAACCTCATTGCTACGTCTGCGGCGCTTGCCCTTCAGAACCCAGATATTTGTAGGGATTTAATTTTTGAAACCTCGTTGCTAAGTCTGCTGCGCTTGCACATCTGAACCCAGAGATTAGTAGGGATTTAACTTTTAAAACCTCGTTGCTACGTCTGCGCCGCTTGACTTTCTGAACCCAGAGATTTGTAGGGATTTAACTTTTAAAACCTCGTTGCTACGTCTGCGGCACTTGCCCTTCACAACCCAGAGATTTGTAGGTATATAATTTTTGAAACCTCGATACTACGTCTGCAGCGCTTGCCATTCTGAACCCAAAGATTTGTAGGGATTTAACTTTTAAAATCTCGTTGCTACGTCTGCGGCGCTTGGCTTTCTGAACCCAGAGATTTGTAGGGATTCAATTTTTGAAACCTCGTCGCTACGTCTGCGGCGCTTGCCTTTCTGAACCCTGATATTTGTAGGGATTTAACTTTTAAAACCTCGATACTACGTCTGCGGTGCGTCCCTATCTGAACCCAAAGATTTGTAGGGATTTAATTTTTGTAACCTCGATACTACGTCTGCGGCGCTTGCCCTTCAAGACCCAGAGATTTTCAGGGATTTAATTTTTGAAACCTCGTTGCTACGTCTGCGGCGCTTGCCCTTCTGAACCCAGAGATTTGTAGGGATTTAATTTTTGAAACCTCGTTGCTACGTCTGCAGCGCTTCTTCTTCTGAACCCAGAGATTTGTAGGGATTTAATTTTTTAAACATCGTTGCAAAGTCTGCGGCGCTTGCCCTTCTGAACCCAGAGATTTGTAGGGATTTAACTTTTGAAACCTCTTTGCTACGTCTGCGTTCTTGCCCTTCAGAACCCTGATATTTGTAGGGATTTAACTTTTAAAACCTCGATACTACGTCTGCGGTGCGTCCCTATCTGAACCCAAAGATTTGTAGGGATTTACTTTTTGTAACCTCGATCCTACGTCTGCAGCGCTAGCCCTTCAAGACCAAGAGATTTTTTAGGGATATAATTTTTGAAACCTCGATACTACGTCTGCAGCGCTTGCCATTCTGAACCCAGAGATTTGTAGGGATTTAATTTTTGAAACCTCGTTGCTAAGTCTGCGGCACTTGCCCTTCAGAACCCAGAGATTTGTAGGGATATAATTTTTGAAACCTCGATACCACGTCTGCAGCGCTTGCCCTTCTGAACCCAGAGATTTGTAGGGATTTAATTTTTGAAACCTCGTTGCTAAGTCTGCTGCGCTTGCACATCTGAACCCAGAGATTTGTAGGGATTTAACTTTTAAAACCTCGTTGCTACGTCTGTGGCGCTTGCCCTTCTGAACCTAGAGATTTGTAGGGATTTAATCTTTAAAACCTAGATACTACGTCTGAAGTGCGTCCCCATCTGAACCCAAAGATTTGTAGGGATTTAATTTTTGTAACCTCGATACGACGTCTGCGGCGCTAGCCCTTCAAGACCCAGAGATATATAGGGAGTTTGAACTTTTAAAACCTCGTTGCTACGTCTGCGGCGCTTGACCTTCAGAACCCAGAGATTTGTAGGGATTTAATTTTTAAAACCTCGTTGCTATTTCTGTGGCGCTTGCCCTTCTGAACCCAGAGATTTGTAAAGATTTAATTTTTGAAACCTCAATACTACGTCTGCGGTGCTTGCCCATCTGAACCCAGAGATTTGTAGGGATTTAACTTTTAAAACCTCATTGCTACGTCTGCGGCGCTTGCCATTCTGAACCTAGAGGTTTGTAGGGATTTAATTTTTAAAACCTCGTTGCTACGTCTGCGGCGCTTGCCTTTCTGAACCCAGAGATTTTTAGGGATTTAATTTTTTAAACCTCGTTGCTACGTCTGCGGCGCTTGCCCTTCTGAACCTAGAGATTTGTAGGGATTTAACTTTTAAAACCTCGTTGCTACGTCTGTGGCGCTAGCCCTTGAGAACCTAGAGATATGTAGGGACTTAACTATAAAAACCTCGTTGCTACGTCTGCGGCGCTTGCCCTTTACAACCCAGAGATTTGTAGGGATTTAATCTGTGAAACCTCGTTGCTACGTCTGCGGCGCTTGCCCTTCTAAACCCAGAGATTTTCAGGTATTTAATTTTTGAAACCTAGTTGCTACGTCTGCGGCGCTTGCCCTTCTGAACCCAGAGATTTGTAGGGATTTAATTTTTGAATCCTCGTTGCTACGTCTGCAGCGCTTGCCCTTCTGAACCCAGAGATTTGTAGGGATTTAATTTTTTAAACCTCGTTGCAAAGTCTGCGGCGCTTGCCCTTCTGAACCCTGATATTTGTAGGGATTTAACTTTTAAAACCTCGATACTACGTCTGCGGTGCGTCCCTATCTGAACCCAAAGATTTGTAGGGATTTAATTTTTGTAACCTCGATACTACGTCTGCGGCGCTTGCCCTTCAAGACCCAGAGATATATAGTGATTAAACTTTTAAAACCTCGTTGCTACGTCTGCGGCGCTTGCCCTTTAGAACCCAGAGATTTGTAGGGATATAATTTTTGAAACCTCGTTGCTACGTCTGCGGCGCTTGCCCTTCTGAACCCTGAGATTTGTAGGGATTTAATTTTTGAATCCTCGTTGCTACGTCTGCAGCGCTTGCCTTTCTGAACCCAGAGATTTGTAGGGATTTAATTTTTGAATCCTCATTGCTACGTCTGCGGCGCTTGCCCTTCTGAACCCAGAGATTTGTAGGGATATAATTTTTGAAACCTCGATACTACGTCTGCAGCGCTTGCCATTCTGAACCCAGAGATTTGTAGGGATTTAATTTTTGAAACCTCGTTGCTAAGTCTGCTGCGCTTGCCCATCTGAACCCAGAGATCTGTAGGGATTTAACTTTTAAAATCTCGTTGCTACGTCTGCGGCGCTTGCCTTTCTGAACCCAGAGATTTGTAGGGATTTAATTTTTGAAACCTCGTTGCTACGTCTGCGGCGCTTGCCTTTCTGAACACAGAAATTTGTAAGGATTTAACTTTTAAAACCTCGTTGCTACGTCTGCGGCACTTGCCCTTCAGAACCCAGAGATTTGTAGGGATATAATTTTTGAAACCTCGATACTACGTCTGCAGCGCTTGCCATTCTGAACCCAGAGATTTGTAGGGATTTAATTTTTGAAACCTCGTTGCTAAGTCTGCGGCGCTTGCACATCTGAACCCAGAGATTTGTAGGGATTTAACTTTTAAAACCTCGTTGCTACGTCTGCGCCGCTTGACTTTCTGAACCCAGAGATTTGTAGGGATTTAATTTTTGAAACCTCGTTGCTACGTCTGCAGCGCTTGCTCATCCGAACCCAGAGATTTGTAGGGTTTTAATTTTTTAAACCTCGTTGCTAAGTCTGCGGCGCTTGCCCTTCTGAACCCAGAGATTTTCAGGGATTTAACTTTTAAAAACTCGTTGCTACGTCGGCGGCGCTTGCCCTTATGGACCTAGAGATTTGTAGGGATTTAATTTTTAAAACCTAGATACTACGTCTGCGGTGCGTCCCCATCTGAACCCAAAGATTTGTAGGGATTTAATTTTTGTAACCTCGATACGACGTCTGCGGCGCTAGCCATTCAAGACCCAGAGATTTGTAGGGATTTAATATTTAAAACCTCGTTGCTAATTCTGCGGCGCTTGCCCTTCTGAACCCAGAGATTTGTTAAGATTTAATTTTTGAAACCTCAATACTACGTCTGCGGTGCTTGCCCATCTGAACCCAGAGATTTGTAGGGATTTAACTTTTAAAACCTCATTGCTACCTCTGCGGCGCTTGCCATTCTGAACCTAGAGGTTTGTAGGGATTTAATTTTTAAAACCTCGTTGCTACGTCTGCGGCGCTTGCCTTTCTGAACCCAGAGATTTGTAGGGATTTAATTTTTAAAACCTCAATGCTACGTCTGCGGCGCTTGCCCATCAGAACCCAGAGTGTGGTTGGGATTTAATTTTTAAAACCTCGATACTACGTCTGCGGTGCTTGCCCATCTGAACCCAGTGATTTGTAGGGATTTAATTTTTAAAACCTCAATACTACGTCTGCGGCGCTTGCCCTTCTGAACCCAGAGATTTGTAGGGATGTAACTTTTAAAACCTCATTGCTACGTCTGCGGCGCTTGCCTTTCAGAACCCAGAGATTTGTAGGGATTTAATTTTTGAAACCTCGTTGCTAAGTCTGCTGCGCTTGCACATCTGAACCCAGAGATTAGTAGGGATTTAACTTTTAAAACCTCGTTGCTACGTCTGCGCCGCTTGACTTTCTGAACCCAGAGATTTGTAGGGATTTAACTTTTAAAACCTCGTTGCTACGTCTGCGGCACTTGCCCTTCACAACCCAGAGATTTGTAGGTATATAATTTTTGAAACCTCGATACTACGTCTGCAGCGCTTGCCATTCTGAACCCAAAGATTTGTAGGGATTTAACTTTTAAAATCTCGTTGCTACGTCTGCGGCGCTTGCCTTTCTGAACCCAGAGATTTGTAGGGATTTAATTTTTGAAACCTCGTTGCTACGTCTGCGGCGCTTGCCTTTCTGAACCCTGATATTTGTAGGGATTTAACTTTTAAAACCTCGATACTACGTCTGCGGTGCGTCCCTATCTGAACCCAAAGATTTGTAGGGATTTAATTTTTGTAACCTCGATACTACGTCTGCGGCGCTTGCCCTTCAAGACCCAGAGATTTTCAGGGATTTAATTTTTGAAACCTCGTTGCTACGTCTGCGGCGCTTGCCCTTCTGAACCCAGAGATTTGTAGGGATTTAATTTTTGAAACCTCGTTGCTACGTCTGCAGCGCTTCTTCTTATGAACCCAGAGATTTGTAGGGATTTAATTTTTTAAACCTCGTTGCAAAGTCTGCGGCGCTTGCCCTTCTGAACCCAGAGATTTTCAGGGATTTAACTTTTAAAACCTCTTTGCTACGTCTGCGTTCTTGCCCTTCAGAACCCTGATATTTGTAGGGATTTAACTTTTAAAACCTCGATACTACGTCTGCGGTGCGTCCCTATCTGAACCCAAAGATTTGTAGGGATTTAATTTTTGTAACCTCGATCCTACGTCTGCGGCGCTAGCCCTTCAAGACCCAGAAATATATAGTGATTTAACTTTTAAAACCTCGTTGCTACGTCTGCGGCGCTTGCCCTTTAGAACCCAGAGATTTTTTAGGGATATAATTTTTGAAACCTCGATACTACGTCTGCAGCGCTTGCCATTCTGAACCCAGAGATTTGTAGGGATTTAATTTTTGAAACCTCGTTGCTAAGTCTGCGGCACTTGCCCTTCAGAACCCAGAGATTTGTAGGGATATAATTTTTGAAACCTCGATACTACGTCTGCAGCGCTTGCCCTTCTGAACCCAGAGATTTGTTAAGATTTAATTTTTGAAACCTCGTTGCTAAGTCTGCAGCGCTTGCACATCTGAACCCAGAGATTTGTAGGGATTTAACTTTTAAAACCTCGTTGCTACGTCTGCGGCGCTTGCCCTTCTGAACCTAGAGATTTGTAGGGATTTAATCTTTAGAACCTAGATACTACGTCTGCGGCGCGTCCCCATCTGAACCCAAAGATTTGTAGGGATTTAATTTTTGTAACCTCGATACGACGTCTGCGGCGCTAGCCCTTCAAGACCCAGAGATATATAGGGAGTTTGAACTTTTAAAACCTCGTTGCTACGTCTGCGGCGCTTGACCTTCAGAACCCAGAGATTTGTAGGGATTTAATTTTTAAAACCTCGTTGCTAATTCTGTGGCGCTTGCCCTTCTGAACCCAGAGATTTGTAAAGATTTAATTTTTGAAACCTCAATACTACGTCTGCGGTGCTTGCCCATCTGAACCCAGAGATTTGTAGGGATTTAACTTTTAAAACCTCATTGCTACGTCTGCGGCGCTTGCCATTCTGAACCTAGAGGTTTGTAGGGATTTAATTTTTAAAACCTCGTTGCTACGTCTGCGGCGCTTGCCTTTCTGAACCCAGAGATTTTTAGGGATTTAATTTTTTAAACCTCGTTGCTACGTCTGCGGCGCTTGCCCTTCTGAACCTAGAGATTTGTAGGGATTTAACTTTTAAAACCTCGTTGCTACGTCTGTGGCGCTAGCCCTTCAGAACCTAGAGATATGTAGGGACTTAACTATAAAAACCTCGTTGCTACGTCTGCGGCGCTTGCCCTTTACAACCCAGAGATTTGTAGGGATTTAATCTGTGAAACCTCGTTGCTACGTCTGCGGCGCTTGCCCTTCTAAACCCAGAGATTTTCAGGTATTTAATTTTTGAAACCTAGTTGCTACGTCTGCGGCGCTTGCCCTTCTGAACCCAGAGATTTGTAGGGATTTAATTTTTGAATCCTCGTTGCTACGTCTGCAGCGCTTGCCCTTCTGAACCCAGAGATTTGTAGGGATTTAATTTTTTAAACCTCGTTGCAAAGTCTGCGGCGCTTGCCCTTCTGAACCCTGATATTTGTAGGGATTTAACTTTTAAAACCTCGATACTACGTCTGCGGTGCCTCCCTATCTGAACCCAAAGATTTGTAGGGATTTAATTTTTGTAACCTCGATACTACGTCTGCGGCGCTTGCCCTTCAAGAGCCAGAGATATATAGTGATTTAACTTTTAAAACCTCGTTGCTACGTCTGCGGCGCTTGCCCTTTAGAACCCAGAGATTTGTAGGGATATAATTTTTGAAACCTCGTTGCTACGTCTGCGGCGCTTGCCCTTCTGAACCCAGAGATTTGTAGGGATTTAATTTTTGAATCCTCGTTGCTACGTCTGCAGCGCTTGCCTTTCTGAACCCAGAGATTTGTAGGGATTTAATTTTTGAATCCTCATTGCTACGTCTGCGGCGCTTGCCCTTCTGAACCCTGAGATTTGTAGGGATATAATTTTTGAAACCTCGATACTACGTCTGCAGCGCTTGCCATTCTGAACCCAGAGATTTGTAGGGATTTAATTTTTGAAACCTCGTTGCTAAGTCTGCTGCGCTTGCCCATCTGAACCCAGAGATCTGTAGGGATTTAACTTTTAAAATCTCGTTGCTACGTCTGCGGCGCTTGCCTTTCTGAACCCAGAGATTTGTAGGGATTTAATTTTTGAAACCTCGTTGCTACGTCTGCGGCGCTTGCCTTTCTGAACACAGAAATTTGTAAGGATTTAACTTTTAAAACCTCGTTGCTACGTCTGCGGCACTTGCCCTTCAGAACCCAGAGATTTGTAGGGATATAATTTTTGAAACCTCGATACTACGTCTGCAGCGCTTGCCATTCTGAACCCAGAGATTTGTAGGGATTTAATTTTTGAAACCTCGTTGCTAAGTCTGCGGCGCTTGCACATCTGAACCCAGAGATTTGTAGGGATTTAACTTTTAAAACCTCGTTGCTACGTCTGCGCCGCTTGACTTTCTGAACCCAGAGATTTGTAGGGATTTAATTTTTGAAATCTCGTTGCTACGTCTGCAGCGCTTGCTCATCTGAACCCAGAGATTTATAGGGTATTAATTTTTTAAACCTCGTTGCTAAGTCTGCGGCGCTTGCCCTTCTGAACCCAGAGATTTTCAGGGATTTAACTTTTAAAAACTCCATGCTACGTCTGCGGCGCTTGCCCTTCTGAGCCTAGAGATTTGTAGGGATTTAATTTTTAAAACCTCGATACTACGTCTGCGGTGCGTCCCCATCTGAACCCAAAGATTTGTAGGGATTTAATTTTTGTAACCTCGATACGACGTCTGCGGCGCTAGTCCTTCAAGACCCAGAGATATATAGGGAGTTTGAACTTTTAAAACCTCGTTGCTACGTTTGCGGCGCTTGCCCTTCAGAACCCAGAGATTTGTAGGGATTTAATTTTTAAAACCTCGTTGCTAATTCTGCGACGCTTGCCCTTCTGAACCCAGAGATTTGTAAAGATTAAATTTTTGAAACCTCAATACTACGTCTGCGGTGCTTGCCCATCTGAACCCAGAGATTTGTAGGGATTTAACTTTTAAAACCTCATTGCTACGTCTGCGGCGCTTGCCATTCTGAACCTAGAGGTTTGTAGGGATTTAATTTTTAAAACCTCGTTGCTACGTCTGCGGCGCTTGCCTTTCTGAACCCAGAGATTTTTAGGGATTTAATTTTTGAAACCTCAATACTACGTCTGCGGTGCTTGCCCATCTGAACCCAGAGATTTGTAGGGATTTAACTTTTAAAACCTCATTGCTACGTCTGCGGCGCTTGCCCTTCTGAACCCAGAGATTTGTAGGGATTTAATTTTTGAATCCTCGTTGCTACGTCTGCGGTGCTTGCCCTTCTGAACCCAGAGATTTGTAGGGATATAATTTTTGAAACCTCGATACTACGTCTGCAGCGCTTGCCATTCTGAACCCAGAGATTTGTAGGGATTTAATTTTTGAAACCTCGTTGCTAAGTCTGCTGCGCTTGCCCATCTGAACCCAGAGATCTGTAGGGATTTAACTTTTAAAATCTCGTTGCTACGTCTGCGGCGCTTGCCTTTCTGAACCCAGAGATTTGTAGGGATTTAATTTTTGAAACCTCGTTGCTACGTCTGCGGCTCTTGCCTTTCTGAACACAGAAATTTGTAAGGATTTAACTTTTAAAACCTCGTTGCTACGTCTGCGGCACTTGCCCTTCACAACCCAGAGATTTGTAGGGATATAATTTTTGAAACCTCGATACTACGTCTGCAGCGCTTGCCATTCTGAACCCAGAGATTTGTAGGGATTTAATTTTTGAAACCTCGTTGCTAAGTCTGCTGCGCTTGCACATCTGTACCAGAGATTTGTAGGGATTTAACTTTTAAAACCTCGTTGCTACGTCTGCGCCGCTTGACTTTCTGAACCCAGAGATTTGTAGGGATTTAATTTTTGAATCCTCGTTGCTACGTCTGCAGCGCTTGCCTTTCTGAACCCAGAGATTTGTAGGGATTTAATTTTTGAATCCTCATTGCTACGTCTGCGGCGCTTGCCCTTCTGAACCCAGAGATTTGTAGGGATATAATTTTTGAAACCTCGATACTACGTCTGCAGCGCTTGCCATTCTGAACCCAGAGATTTGTAGGGATTTAATTTTTGAAACCTCGTTGCTAAGTCTGCTGCGCTTGCCCATCTGAACCCAGAGATCTGTAGGGATTTAACTTTTAAAATCTCGTTGCTACGTCTGCGGCGCTTGCCTTTCTGAACCCAGAGATTTGTAGGGATTTAATTTTTGAAACCTCGTTGCTACGTCTGCGGCGCTTGCCTTTCTGAACACAGAAATTTGTAAGGATTTAACTTTTAAAACCTCGTTGCTACGTCTGCGGCACTTGCCCTTCAGAACCCAGAGATTTGTAGGGATATAATTTTTGAAACCTCGATACTACGTCTGCAGCGCTTGCCATTCTGAACCCAGAGATTTGTAGGGATTTAATTTTTGAAACCTCGTTGCTAAGTCTGCGGCGCTTGCACATCTGAACCCAGAGATTTGTAGGGATTTAACTTTTAAAACCTCGTTGCTACGTCTGCGCCGCTTGACTTTCTGAACCCAGAGATTTGTAGGGATTTAATTTTTGAAATCTCGTTGCTACGTCTGCAGCGCTTGCTCATCTGAACCCAGAGATTTATAGGGTATTAATTTTTAAACCTCGTTGCTAAGTCTGCGGCGCTTGCCCTTCTGAACCCAGAGATTTTCAGGGATTTAACTTTTAAAAACTCGTTGCTACGTCTGCGGCGCTTGCCCTTCTGAGCCTAGAGATTTGTAGGGATTTAATTTTTAAAACCTCGATACTACGTCTGCGGTGCGTCCCCATCTGAACCCAAAGATTTGTAGGGATTTAATTTTTGTAACCTCGATACGACGTCTGCGGCGCTAGTCCTTCAAGACCCAGAGATATATAGGGAGTTTGAACTTTTAAAACCTCGTTGCTACGTTTGCGGCACTTGCCCTTCAGAACCCAGAGATTTGTAGGGATTTAATTTTTAAAACCTCGTTGCTAATTCTGCGACGCTTGCCCTTCTGAACCCAGAGATTTGTAAAGATTTAATTTTTGAAACCTCAATACTACGTCTGCGGTGCTTGCCCATCTGAACCCAGAGATTTGTAGGGATTTAACTTTTAAAACCTCATTGCTACGTCTGCGGCGCTTGCCCTTCTGAACCTAGAGGTTTGTAGGGATTTAATTTTTAAAACCTCGTTGCTACGTCTGCGGCGCTTGCCTTTCTGAACCCAGAGATTTTTAGGGATTTAATTTTTTAAACCTCGTTGCTACGTCTGCGGCGCTTGCCCTTCTGAACCTAGAGATTTGTAGGGATTTAACTTTTAAAACCTCGTTGCTACGTCTGTGGCGCTAGACCTTCAGAACCTAGAGATATGCAGGGACTTAACTTTTAAAACCTCGTTGCTACGTCTGCGGCGCTTGCCCTTTACAACCCAGAGATTTGTAGGGATTTAATTTGTGAAACCTCGTTGCTACGTCTGCGGCGCTTGCCCTTCTAAACCCAGAGATTTTCAGGTATTTAATTTTTGAAACCTCGTTGCTACGTCTGCGGCGCTTGCCCTTCTGAACCCAGAGATTTGTAGGGATTTAATTTTTAAAACCTCATTGCTACGTCTGCGGCGCTTGCCCTTCAGAACCCAGAGATTTGTAGGGATTTAATTTTTGAAACCTCGTTGCTAAGTCTGCTGCGCTTGCACATCTGAACCCAGAGATTAGTAGGGATTTAACTTTTAAAACCTCGTTGCTACGTCTGCGCCGCTTGACTTTCTGAACCCAGAGATTTGTAGGGATTTAACTTTTAAAACCTCGTTGCTACGTCTGCGGCACTTGCCCTTCACAACCCAGAGATTTGTAGGTATATAATTTTTGAAACCTCGATACTACGTCTGCAGCGCTTGCCATTCTGAACCCAAAGATTTGTAGGGATTTAACTTTTAAAATCTCGTTGCTACGTCTGCGGCGCTTGGCTTTCTGAACCCAGAGATTTGTAGGGATTCAATTTTTGAAACCTCGTCGCTACGTCTGCGGCGCTTGCCTTTCTGAACCCTGATATTTGTAGGGATTTAACTTTTAAAACCTCGATACTACGTCTGCGGTGCGTCCCTATCTGAACCCAAAGATTTGTAGGGATTTAATTTTTGTAACCTCGATACTACGTCTGCGGCGCTTGCCCTTCAAGACCCAGAGATTTTCAGGGATTTAATTTTTGAAACCTCGTTGCTACGTCTGCGGCGCTTGCCCTTCTGAACCCAGAGATTTGTAGGGATTTAATTTTTGAAACCTCGTTGCTACGTCTGCAGCGCTTCTTCTTCTGAACCCAGAGATTTGTAGGGATTTAATTTTTTAAATATCGTTGCAAAGTCTGCGGCGCTTGCCCTTCTGAACCCAGAGATTTTCAGGGATTTAACTTTTGAAACCTCTTTGCTACGTCTGCGTTCTTGCCCTTCAGAACCCTGATATTTGTAGGGATTTAACTTTTAAAACCTCGATACTACGTCTGCGGTGCGTCCCTATCTGAACCCAAAGATTTGTAGGGATTTACTTTTTGTAACCTCGATCCTACGTCTGCGGCGCTAGCCCTTCAAGACCCAGAGATTTTTTAGGGATATAATTTTTGAAACCTCGATACTACGTCTGCAGCGCTTGCCATTCTGAACCCAGAGATTTGTAGGGATTTAATTTTTGAAACCTCGTTGCTAAGTCTGCGGCACTTGCCCTTCAGAACCCAGAGATTTGTAGGGATATAATTTTTGAAACCTCGATACCACGTCTGCAGCGCTTGCCCTTCTGAACCCAGAGATTTGTAGGGATTTAATTTTTGAAACCTCGTTGCTAAGTCTGCTGCGCTTGCACATCTGAACCCAGAGATTTGTAGGGATTTAACTTTTAAAACCTCGTTGCTACGTCTGTGGCGCTTGCCCTTCTGAACCTAGAGATTTGTAGGGATTTAATCTTTAAAACCTAGATACTACGTCTGAAGTGCGTCCCCATCTGAACCCAAAGATTTGTAGGGATTTAATTTTTGTAACCTCGATACGACGTCTGCGGCGCTAGCCCTTCAAGACCCAGAGATATATAGGGAGTTTGAACTTTTAAAACCTCGTTGCTACGTCTGCGGCGCTTGACCTTCAGAACCCAGAGATTTGTAGGGATTTAATTTTTAAAACCTCGTTGCTATTTCTGTGGCGCTTGCCCTTCTGAACCCAGAGATTTGTAAAGATTTAATTTTTGAAACCTCAATACTACGTCTGCGGTGCTTGCCCATCTGAACCCAGAGATTTGTAGGGATTTAACTTTTAAAACCTCATTGCTACGTCTGCGGCGCTTGCCATTCTGAACCTAGAGGTTTGTAGGGATTTAATTTTTAAAACCTCGTTGCTACGTCTGCGGCGCTTGCCTTTCTGAACCCAGAGATTTTTAGGGATTTAATTTTTTAAACCTCGTTGCTACGTCTGCGGCGCTTGCCCTTCTGAACCTAGAGATTTGTAGGGATTTAACTTTTAAAACCTCGTTGCTACGTCTGTGGCGCTAGCCCTTGAGAACCTAGAGATATGTAGGGACTTAACTATAAAAACCTCGTTGCTACGTCTGCGGCGCTTGCCCTTTACAACCCAGAGATTTGTAGGGATTTAATCTGTGAAACCTCGTTGCTACGTCTGCGGCGCTTGCCCTTCTAAACCCAGAGATTTTCAGGTATTTAATTTTTGAAACCTAGTTGCTACGTCTGCGGCGCTTGCCCTTCTGAACCCAGAGATTTGTAGGGATTTAATTTTTGAATCCTCGTTGCTACGTCTGCAGCGCTTGCCCTTCTGAACCCAGAGATTTGTAGGGATTTAATTTTTTAAACCTCGTTGCAAAGTCTGCGGCGCTTGCCCTTCTGAACCCTGATATTTGTAGGGATTTAACTTTTAAAACCTCGATACTACGTCTGCGGTGCGTCCCTATCTGAACCCAAAGATTTGTAGGGATTTAATTTTTGTAACCTCGTTACTACGTCTGCGGCGCTTGCCCTTCAAGACCCAGAGATATATAGTGATTAAACTTTTAAAACCTCGTTGCTACGTCTGCGGCGCTTGCCCTTTAGAACCCAGAGATTTGTAGGGATATAATTTTTGAAACCTCGTTGCTACGTCTGCGGCGCTTGCCCTTCTGAACCCTGAGATTTGTAGGGATTTAATTTTTGAATCCTCGTTGCTACGTCTGCAGCGCTTGCCTTTCTGAACCCAGAGATTTGTAGGGATTTAATTTTTGAATCCTCATTGCTACGTCTGCGGCGCTTGCCCTTCTGAACCCAGAGATTTGTAGGGATATAATTTTTGAAACCTCGATACTACGTCTGCAGCGCTTGCCATTCTGAACCCAGAGATTTGTAGGGATTTAATTTTTGAAACCTCGTTGCTAAGTCTGCTGCGCTTGCCCATCTGAACCCAGAGATCTGTAGGGATTTAACTTTTAAAATCTCGTTGCTACGTCTGCGGCGCTTGCCTTTCTGAACCCAGAGATTTGTAGGGATTTAATTTTTGAAACCTCGTTGCTACGTCTGCGGCGCTTGCCTTTCTGAACACAGAAATTTGTAAGGATTTAACTTTTAAAACCTCGTTGCTACGTCTGCGGCACTTGCCCTTCAGAACCCAGAGATTTGTAGGGATATAATTTTTGAAACCTCGATACTACGTCTGCAGCGCTTGCCATTCTGAACCCAGAGATTTGTAGGGATTTAATTTTTGAAACCTCGTTGCTAAGTCTGCGGCGCTTGCACATCTGAACCCAGAGATTTGTAGGGATTTAACTTTTAAAACCTCGTTGCTACGTCTGCGCCGCTTGACTTTCTGAACCCAGAGATTTGTAGGGATTTAATTTTTGAAACCTCGTTGCTACGTCTGCAGCGCTTGCTCATCCGAACCCAGAGATTTGTAGGGTTTTAATTTTTTAAACCTCGTTGCTAAGTCTGCGGCGCTTGCCCTTCTGAACCCAGAGATTTTCAGGGATTTAACTTTTAAAAACTCGTTGCTACGTCGGCGGCGCTTGCCCTTATGGACCTAGAGATTTGTAGGGATTTAATTTTTAAAACCTAGATACTACGTCTGCGGTGCGTCCCCATCTGAACCCAAAGATTTGTAGGGATTTAATTTTTGTAACCTCGATACGACGTCTGCGGCGCTAGCCATTCAAGACCCAGAGATTTGTAGGGATTTAATTTTTAAAACCTCGTTGCTAATTCTGCGGCGCTTGCCCTTCTGAACCCAGAGATTTGTTAAGATTTAATTTTTGAAACCTCAATACTACGTCTGCGGTGCTTGCCCATCTGAACCCAGAGATTTGTAGGGATTTAACTTTTAAAACCTCATTGCTACCTCTGCGGCGCTTGCCATTCTGAACCTAGAGGTTTGTAGGGATTTAATTTTTAAAACCTCGTTGCTACGTCTGCGGCGCTTGCCTTTCTGAACCCAGAGATTTGTAGGGATTTAATTTTTAAAACCTCAATGCTACGTCTGCGGCGCTTGCCCATCAGAACCCAGAGTGTGGTTGGGATTTAATTTTTAAAACCTCGATACTACGTCTGCGGTGCTTGCCCATCTGAACCCAGTGATTTGTAGGGATTTAATTTTTAAAACCTCAATACTACGTCTGCGGCGCTTGCCCTTCTGAACCCAGAGATTTGTAGGGATGTAACTTTTAAAACCTCATTGCTACGTCTGCGGCGCTTGCCTTTCAGAACCCAGAGATTTGTAGGGATTTAATTTTTGAAACCTCGTTGCTAAGTCTGCTGCGCTTGCACATCTGAACCCAGAGATTAGTAGGGATTTAACTTTTAAAACCTCGTTGCTACGTCTGCGCCGCTTGACTTTCTGAACCCAGAGATTTGTAGGGATTTAACTTTTAAAACCTCGTTGCTACGTCTGCGGCACTTGCCCTTCACAACCCAGAGATTTGTAGGTATATAATTTTTGAAACCTCGATACTACGTCTGCAGCGCTTGCCATTCTGAACCCAAAGATTTGTAGGGATTTAACTTTTAAAATCTCGTTGCTACGTCTGCGGCGCTTGCCTTTCTGAACCCAGAGATTTGTAGGGATTTAATTTTTGAAACCTCGTTGCTACGTCTGCGGCGCTTGCCTTTCTGAACCCTGATATTTGTAGGGATTTAACTTTTAAAACCTCGATACTACGTCTGCGGTGCGTCCCTATCTGAACCCAAAGATTTGTAGGGATTTAATTTTTGTAACCTCGATACTACGTCTGCGGCGCTTGCCCTTCAAGACCCAGAGATTTTCAGGGATTTAATTTTTGAAACCTCGTTGCTACGTCTGCGGCGCTTGCCCTTCTGAACCCAGAGATTTGTAGGGATTTAATTTTTGAAACCTCGTTGCTACGTCTGCAGCGCTTCTTCTTATGAACCCAGAGATTTGTAGGGATTTAATTTTTTAAACCTCGTTGCAAAGTCTGCGGCGCTTGCCCTTCTGAACCCAGAGATTTTCAGGGATTTAACTTTTAAAACCTCTTTGCTACGTCTGCGTTCTTGCCCTTCAGAACCCTGATATTTGTAGGGATTTAACTTTTAAAACCTCGATACTACGTCTGCGGTGCGTCCCTATCTGAACCCAAAGATTTGTAGGGATTTAATTTTTGTAACCTCGATCCTACGTCTGCGGCGCTAGCCCTTCAAGACCCAGAAATATATAGTGATTTAACTTTTAAAACCTCGTTGCTACGTCTGCGGCGCTTGCCCTTTAGAACCCAGAGATTTTTTAGGGATATAATTTTTGAAACCTCGATACTACGTCTGCAGCGCTTGCCATTCTGAACCCAGAGATTTGTAGGGATTTAATTTTTGAAACCTCGTTGCTAAGTCTGCGGCACTTGCCCTTCAGAACCCAGAGATTTGTAGGGATATAATTTTTGAAACCTCGATACTACGTCTGCAGCGCTTGCCCTTCTGAACCCAGAGATTTGTTAAGATTTAATTTTTGAAACCTCGTTGCTAAGTCTGCAGCGCTTGCACATCTGAACCCAGAGATTTGTAGGGATTTAACTTTTAAAACCTCGTTGCTACGTCTGCGGCGCTTGCCCTTCTGAACCTAGAGATTTGTAGGGATTTAATCTTTAGAACCTAGATACTACGTCTGCGGCGCGTCCCCATCTGAACCCAAAGATTTGTAGGGATTTAATTTTTGTAACCTCGATACGACGTCTGCGGCGCTAGCCCTTCAAGACCCAGAGATATATAGGGAGTTTGAACTTTTAAAACCTCGTTGCTACGTCTGCGGCGCTTGACCTTCAGAACCCAGAGATTTGTAGGGATTTAATTTTTAAAACCTCGTTGCTAATTCTGTGGCGCTTGCCCTTCTGAACCCAGAGATTTGTAAAGATTTAATTTTTGAAACCTCAATACTACGTCTGCGGTGCTTGCCCATCTGAACCCAGAGATTTGTAGGGATTTAACTTTTAAAACCTCATTGCTACGTCTGCGGCGCTTGCCATTCTGAACCTAGAGGTTTGTAGGGATTTAATTTTTAAAACCTCGTTGCTACGTCTGCGGCGCTTGCCTTTCTGAACCCAGAGATTTTTAGGGATTTAATTTTTTAAACCTCGTTGCTACGTCTGCGGCGCTTGCCCTTCTGAACCTAGAGATTTGTAGGGATTTAACTTTTAAAACCTCGTTGCTACGTCTGTGGCGCTAGCCCTTCAGAACCTAGAGATATGTAGGGACTTAACTATAAAAACCTCGTTGCTACGTCTGCGGCGCTTGCCCTTTACAACCCAGAGATTTGTAGGGATTTAATCTGTGAAACCTCGTTGCTACGTCTGCGGCGCTTGCCCTTCTAAACCCAGAGATTTTCAGGTATTTAATTTTTGAAACCTAGTTGCTACGTCTGCGGCGCTTGCCCTTCTGAACCCAGAGATTTGTAGGGATTTAATTTTTGAATCCTCGTTGCTACGTCTGCAGCGCTTGCCCTTCTGAACCCAGAGATTTGTAGGGATTTAATTTTTTAAACCTCGTTGCAAAGTCTGCGGCGCTTGCCCTTCTGAACCCTGATATTTGTAGGGATTTAACTTTTAAAACCTCGATACTACGTCTGCGGTGCCTCCCTATCTGAACCCAAAGATTTGTAGGGATTTAATTTTTGTAACCTCGATACTACGTCTGCGGCGCTTGCCCTTCAAGAGCCAGAGATATATAGTGATTTAACTTTTAAAACCTCGTTGCTACGTCTGCGGCGCTTGCCCTTTAGAACCCAGAGATTTGTAGGGATATAATTTTTGAAACCTCGTTGCTACGTCTGCGGCGCTTGCCCTTCTGAACCCAGAGATTTGTAGGGATTTAATTTTTGAATCCTCGTTGCTACGTCTGCAGCGCTTGCCTTTCTGAACCCAGAGATTTGTAGGGATTTAATTTTTGAATCCTCATTGCTACGTCTGCGGCGCTTGCCCTTCTGAACCCTGAGATTTGTAGGGATATAATTTTTGAAACCTCGATACTACGTCTGCAGCGCTTGCCATTCTGAACCCAGAGATTTGTAGGGATTTAATTTTTGAAACCTCGTTGCTAAGTCTGCTGCGCTTGCCCATCTGAACCCAGAGATCTGTAGGGATTTAACTTTTAAAATCTCGTTGCTACGTCTGCGGCGCTTGCCTTTCTGAACCCAGAGATTTGTAGGGATTTAATTTTTGAAACCTCGTTGCTACGTCTGCGGCGCTTGCCTTTCTGAACACAGAAATTTGTAAGGATTTAACTTTTAAAACCTCGTTGCTACGTCTGCGGCACTTGCCCTTCAGAACCCAGAGATTTGTAGGGATATAATTTTTGAAACCTCGATACTACGTCTGCAGCGCTTGCCCTTCAGAACCCAGAGATTTGTAGGGATTTAATTTTTGAAACCTCGTTGCTAAGTCTGCGGCGCTTGCACATCTGAACCCAGAGATTTGTAGGGATTTAACTTTTAAAACCTCGTTGCTACGTCTGCGCCGCTTGACTTTCTGAACCCAGAGATTTGTAGGGATTTAATTTTTGAAATCTCGTTGCTACGTCTGCAGCGCTTGCTCATCTGAACCCAGAGATTTATAGGGTATTAATTTTTTAAACCTCGTTGCTAAGTCTGCGGCGCTTGCCCTTCTGAACCCAGAGATTTTCAGGGATTTAACTTTTAAAAACTCCATGCTACGTCTGCGGCGCTTGCCCTTCTGAGCCTAGAGATTTGTAGGGATTTAATTTTTAAAACCTCGATACTACGTCTGCGGTGCGTCCCCATCTGAACCCAAAGATTTGTAGGGATTTAATTTTTGTAACCTCGATACGACGTCTGCGGCGCTAGTCCTTCAAGACCCAGAGATATATAGGGAGTTTGAACTTTTAAAACCTCGTTGCTACGTTTGCGGCGCTTGCCCTTCAGAACCCAGAGATTTGTAGGGATTTAATTTTTAAAACCTCGTTGCTAATTCTGCGACGCTTGCCCTTCTGAACCCAGAGATTTGTAAAGATTTAATTTTTGAAACCTCAATACTACGTCTGCGGTGCTTGCCCATCTGAACCCAGAGATTTGTAGGGATTTAACTTTTAAAACCTCATTGCTACGTCTGCGGCGCTTGCCATTCTGAACCTAGAGGTTTGTAGGGATTTAATTTTTAAAACCTCGTTGCTACGTCTGCTGCGCTTGCCTTTCTGAACCCAGAGATTTTTAGGGATTTAATTTTTGAAACCTCAATACTACGTCTGCGGTGCTTGCCCATCTGAACCCAGAGATTTGTAGGGATTTAACTTTTAAAACCTCATTGCTACGTCTGCGGCGCTTGCCCTTCTGAACCCAGAGATTTGTAGGGATTTAATTTTTGAATCCTCGTTGCTACGTCTGCGGTGCTTGCCCTTCTGAACCCAGAGATTTGTAGGGATATAATTTTTGAAACCTCGATACTACGTCTGCAGCGCTTGCCATTCTGAACCCAGAGATTTGTAGGGATTTAATTTTTGAAACCTCGTTGCTAAGTCTGCTGCGCTTGCCCATCTGAACCCAGAGATCTGTAGGGATTTAACTTTTAAAATCTCGTTGCTACGTCTGCGGCGCTTGCCTTTCTGAACCCAGAGATTTGTAGGGATTTAATTTTTGAAACCTCGTTGCTACGTCTGCGGCTCTTGCCTTTCTGAACACAGAAATTTGTAAGGATTTAACTTTTAAAACCTCGTTGCTACGTCTGCGGCACTTGCCCTTCACAACCCAGAGATTTGTAGGGATATAATTTTTGAAACCTCGATACTACGTCTGCAGCGCTTGCCATTCTGAACCCAGAGATTTGTAGGGATTTAATTTTTGAAACCTCGTTGCTAAGTCTGCTGCGCTTGCACATCTGTACCCAGAGATTTGTAGGGATTTAACTTTTAAAACCTCGTTGCTACGTCTGCGCCGCTTGACTTTCTGAACCCAGAGATTTGTAGGGATTTAATTTTTGAATCCTCGTTGCTACGTCTGCAGCGCTTGCCTTTCTGAACCCAGAGATTTGTAGGGATTTAATTTTTGAATCCTCATTGCTACGTCTGCGGCGCTTGCCCTTCTGAACCCAGAGATTTGTAGGGATATAATTTTTGAAACCTCGATACTACGTCTGCAGCGCTTGCCATTCTGAACCCAGAGATTTGTAGGGATTTAATTTTTGAAACCTCGTTGCTAAGTCTGCTGCGCTTGCCCATCTGAACCCAGAGATCTGTAGGGATTTAACTTTTAAAATCTCGTTGCTACGTCTGCGGCGCTTGCCTTTCTGAACCCAGAGATTTGTAGGGATTTAATTTTTGAAACCTCGTTGCTACGTCTGCGGCGCTTGCCTTTCTGAACACAGAAATTTGTAAGGATTTAACTTTTAAAACCTCGTTGCTACGTCTGCGGCACTTGCCCTTCAGAACCCAGAGATTTGTAGGGATATAATTTTTGAAACCTCGATACTACGTCTGCAGCGCTTGCCATTCTGAACCCAGAGATTTGTAGGGATTTAATTTTTGAAACCTCGTTGCTAAGTCTGCGGCGCTTGCACATCTGAACCCAGAGATTTGTAGGGATTTAACTTTTAAAACCTCGTTGCTACGTCTGCGCCGCTTGACTTTCTGAACCCAGAGATTTGTAGGGATTTAATTTTTGAAATCTCGTTGCTACGTCTGCAGCGCTTGCTCATCTGAACCCAGAGATTTATAGGGTATTAATTTTTAAACCTCGTTGCTAAGTCTGCGGCGCTTGCCCTTCTGAACCCAGAGATTTTCAGGGATTTAACTTTTAAAAACTCGTTGCTACGTCTGCGGCGCTTGCCCTTCTGAGCCTAGAGATTTGTAGGGATTTAATTTTTAAAACCTCGATACTACGTCTGCGGTGCGTCCCCATCTGAACCCAAAGATTTGTAGGGATTTAATTTTTGTAACCTCGATACGACGTCTGCGGCGCTAGTCCTTCAAGACCCAGAGATATATAGGGAGTTTGAACTTTTAAAACCTCGTTGCTACGTTTGCGGCACTTGCCCTTCAGAACCCAGAGATTTGTAGGGATTTAATTTTTAAAACCTCGTTGCTAATTCTGCGACGCTTGCCCTTCTGAACCCAGAGATTTGTAAAGATTTAATTTTTGAAACCTCAATACTACGTCTGCGGTGCTTGCCCATCTGAACCCAGAGATTTGTAGGGATTTAACTTTTAAAACCTCATTGCTACGTCTGCGGCGCTTGCCCTTCTGAACCTAGAGGTTTGTAGGGATTTAATTTTTAAAACCTCGTTGCTACGTCTGCGGCGCTTGCCTTTCTGAACCCAGAGATTTTTAGGGATTTAATTTTTTAAACCTCGTTGCTACGTCTGCGGCGCTTGCCCTTCTGAACCTAGAGATTTGTAGGGATTTAACTTTTAAAACCTCGTTGCTACGTCTGTGGCGCTAGACCTTCAGAACCTAGAGATATGCAGGGACTTAACTTTTAAAACCTCGTTGCTACGTCTGCGGCGCTTGCCCTTTACAACCCAGAGATTTGTAGGGATTTAATTTGTGAAACCTCGTTGCTACGTCTGCGGCGCTTGCCCTTCTAAACCCAGAGGTTTGTAGGGATTTAACTTTTAAAACCTCATTGCTACGTCTGCGGCGCTTGCCCTTCTGAACCCAGAGATTTGTAGGGATTTAATTTTTGAATCCTCGTTGCTACGTCTGCAGCGCTTGCCCTTCTGAAACCAGAGATTTGTAGGGATTTAATTTTTTAAACCTCGTTGCAAAGTCTGCGGCGCTTGCCCTTCTGAACCCTGATATTTGTAGGGATTTAACTTTTAAAACCTCGATACTACGTCTGCGGTGCGTCCCTATCTGAACCCAAAGATTTGTAGAGATTTAATTTTTGTAACCTCGATACTACGTCTGCAGCGCTTGCCATTCTGAACCCAGAGATTTTTAGGGATTTAATTTTTTAAACCTCGTTGCTAAGTCTGCTGCGCTTGCCCATCTGAACCCAGAGATTTGTAGGGATTTAATTTTTGAAACCTCGTTGCTACGTCTGCGGCGTTTGCCCTTCTGAGCCCAGAGATTTGTAGGGATTTAACTTTTAAAACCTCGTTGCTACGTCCCGGCACTTGCCCTCCACAACCCAGAGATTTGTAGGTATATAATTTTTGAAACCTCGATACTACGTCTGCAGCGCTCGCCATTCTGAACCCAGAGATTTGTAGGGATTTAACTTTTAAAATCTCTTTGCTACGTCTGCGGCGCTTGCCTTTCTGAACCCAGAGATTTGTAGGGATTTAATTTTTGAAACCTCGTTGCTACGTCTGCGGCGCTTGCCTTTCTGAACCCTGATATTTGTAGGGATTTAACTTTTAAAACCTCGATACTACGTCTGCGGTGCGTCCCTATCTGAACCCAAAGATTTGTAGGGATTTAATTTTTGTAACCTCTATACTACGTCTGCGGCGCTTGCCCTTCAAGACCCAGAGATATATAGTGATTTAACTTTTAAAACCTCGTTGCTACGTCTGCGGCGCTTGCCCTTTAGAACCCAGAGATTTGTAGGGATATAATTTTTGAAACCCCGTTGCTACGTCTGCGGCGCTTGCCCTTCTGAACCCAGAGATTTGTAGGGATTTAATTTTTGAATCCTCGTTGCTACGTCTGCAGCGCTTGCCCTTCTGAACCTAGAGATTTGTAGGGATTTAATTTTTTAAACCTCGTTGCAAAGTCTGCGGCGCTTTCCCTTCTGAACCCTGATATTTGTAGGGATTTAACTTTTAAAACCTCGATACTACGTCTGCGGTGCGTCCCTATCTGAACCCAAAGATTTGTAGGGATTTAATTTTTGTAACCTCGATACTACGTCTGCAGCGCTTGCCATTCTGAACCTAGAGATTTTTAGGGATTTAATTTTTGAAACCTCGTTGCTAAGTCTGCGGCGCTTGCCCTTCTGAACCCAGAGATTTGTAGGGATTTAACTTTTAAAACCTCGTTGCTACGTCTGCGGCACTTGCCCTTCACCCACAGAGATTTGTAGGGATATAATTTTTGAAACCTCGATACAACGTCTGCAGCGCTTGCCATTCTGAACCCAGAGATTTGTTGGGATTTAACTTTTAAAATCTCGTTGCTACGTCTGCAGGGCTTGCCTTTCTGAACCCAGAGATTTGTAGGGATTTAATTTTTGAAACCTCGTTGCTACGTCTGCGGCGCTTGCCTTTCTGAACCCTGATATTAGTAGGGATTAAACTTTTAAAACCTCGATACTACGTCTGCGGTGCGTCCCTATCTGAACTTAAAGATTTGTAGGGATTTAATTTTTGTAACCTCGATACTACGTCTGCGGCGCTAGCCCTTCAAGACCCAGAGATATATAGTGATTTAACTTTTAAAACCGCGTTGCTACGTCTGCGGCGCTTGCCCTTTAGAACCCAGAGATTTGTAGGGATATAATTTTTGAAACCTCGATACTACGTCTGCAGCGCTTGCCATTCTGAACCCAGAGATTTTCAGGGATTTAATTTTTGAAACCTCGTTGCTACGTCTGCAGCGCTTGCTCATCTGAACCCAGAGATCTGTAGGGATTTAACTTTTAAAATCTCGTTGCTACGTCTGCGGCGCTTGCCTTTCTGAACCCAGAGATTTGTAGGGATTTAATTTTTGAATCCTCATTGCTACGTCTGCGGCGCTTGCCCTTCTGAACCCAGAGATTTGTAGGGATATAATTTTTGAAACCTCGATACTACGTCTGCAGCGCTTGCCATTCTGAACCCAGAGATTTGTAGGGATTTAATTTTTGAAACCTCGTTGCTAAGTCTGCTGCGCTTGCCCATCTGAACCCAGAGATCTGTAGGGATTTAACTTTTAAAATCTCGTTGCTACGTCTGCGGCGCTTGCCTTTCTGAACCCAGAGATTTGTAGGGATTTAATTTTTGAAACCTCGTTGCTACGTCTGCGGCGCTTGCCTTTCTGAACACAGAAATTTGTAAGGATTTAACTTTTAAAACCTCGTTGCTACGTCTGCGGCACTTGCCCTTCACAACCCAGAGATTTGTAGGGATATAATTTTTGAAACCTCGATACTACGTCTGCAGCGCTTGCCATTCTGAACCCAGAGATTTGTAGGGATTTAATTTTTGAAACCTCGTTGCTAAGTCTGCTGCGCTTGCACATCTGTACCCAGAGATTTGTAGGGATTTAACTTTTAAAACCTCGTTGCTACGTCTGCGCCGCTTGACTTTCTGAACCCAGAGATTTGTAGGGATTTAATTTTTGAAACCTCGTTGCTACGCCTGCAGCGCTTGCTCATCTGAACCCAGAGATTTATAGGGTATTAATTTTTTAAACCTCGTTGCTAAGTCTGCGGCGCTTGCCCTTCTGAACCCAGAGATTTTCAGAGATTTAACTTTTAAAAACTCGTTGCTACGTCTGCGGCGCTTGCCCTTCTGAACCTAGAGATTTGTAGGGATTTAATTTTTAAAACCTCGATACTACGTCTGCGGTGCGTCCCCATCTGAACCCAAAGATTTGTAGGGATTTAATTTTTGTAACCTCGATACGACGTCTGCGGCGCTAGTCCTTCAAGACCCAGAGATATATAGGGAGTTTGAACTTTTAAAACCTCGTTGCTACGTCTGCGGCGCTTGCCCTTCAGAACCCAGAGATTTGTAGGGATTTAATTTTTAAAACCTCGTTGCTAATTCTGCGGCGCTTGCCCTTCTGAACCCAGAGATTTGTAAAGATTTAATTTTTGAAACCTCAATACTACGTCTGCGGTGCTTGCCCATCTGAACCCAGAGATTTGTAGGGATTTAACTTTTAAAAACTCGTTGCTACGTCTGCGGCGCTTGCCCTTCAGAACCCAGAGATTTGTAGGGATTTAATTTTTGAAACCTCGTTGCTACGTCTGCGGCGCTTGCCCATCTGAACCCAGAGATTTGTAGGGATTTAATTTTTGAAACCTCGTTGCTACGTCTGCGGTGCTTGCCCTTCTGATCCCAGAGATTTGTAGGGATTTAACTTTTAAAACCTTATTGCTACGTCTGCGGCGCTTGCCCTTCAGAACCCAGAGATTTGTAGGGATTTAACTTTTAAAACCTCGTTGCTACGTCTGCGGCGCTTGCCCTTCTGAACCCAGAGATTTGTAGGGATTTAATTTTTAAAACCTCATTGCTACGTCTGCGGCGCTTGCCCTTCTGAACCCAGAGATTTGTAGGGATTTAATTTTTGAAACCTCGTTGCTACGTCTGCGGCGCTTGCCCTTATCTCAGTCTTTGTCTGTAATTACTCGTCTCATTCGCGGGTTCAGTTTCTCATCGTAATTCCATGTAAACACGGGGAAAAAATTATCGTCAATGACGTTAAACATATATCGATCAGTCTTAGACATATGCACTGTTACGCTAGTTTGTGGATGTTAACGTACGCAAAAAACTCTTTGGATTTTTCCTTGTTAATAGATGCTAAACGAACCACTTCGTCACGTTTAGCCTTTTGAACGACTGTATTATTGGCTCTTCTTCTCGGGGCCACATATATATCTATGTATTGATGTTTGCCGCTGAATTTTCACACTGTCCAAGTGGTTATTGTACAGGGTTGCTTTATCAACCTCACAACTGCGCCATTTTTGCTTTGTGGATGTAAGTTCACAGAATTTCGGGGCACAAACTCAAGCTTTCGAACCGAGAATTGATGTTTAATACTGATCCATTCGGATAATGTCTCGTACCAATTCACAGGTCTCAAGTCACAACGAATTTCTCAAACCAATTGAGTTTGCGCGTCTTTCTTGGCCTTTCTCTTTGCTTTTACCCAAAAGGGACAAATAATTCGAATCTACCTATATTGCGGTCGCTCCGTGGCAAACACTCAACCCCAGAGAGATTGGATACGAGGTTGCTTTCGCTGATAAAGACCAAGTCAAATGTACATATTATCACCTCTTCTCTGCCCCCGGACCCATTGAGGAAGGAAGTTCTAATCATTTTGTTCTAACAAAACGAGACCTTTTTCGATCAATCGTTCTGATCGTTCGGATTGACAGGACAGTTGAGGGACCTAACATAATTGAGGGAGGGACATCTAGGACGACGGACATTTTGGTGTAGAGGTCGTCATCAACCTCTGTTGCCCAATATGTAGGACGGTATGCCACCACAAAGCGTGTAGATGTTGAGCTAACTATGAAAACGTCAAAGAGAGAGAGAGAGAGAGAGAGAAGAGAAAATAATGAACAGGAAAAAGAAAGAGTGGGGGGAAAATAATAAACAGGAAAAAAGAGAGGGGAGAAAATAATGAGCAGGGAAAAAAAAGAGAGGAGATAAAATAAAGAAAGGAAAAATAGATAGAAAAATAAAACAAGAGAGTAGGAAATATTAAAAAAACGTGAAAGTGAGAGGGAGAAAAGAAGTAAAATAAGGTAAAGAGACGGGGAGAAAAGAATGAAAACGCGAGAGAAAAAGGAAGAATGAAAAAATAAAGAGTGACATGTGAAAGGAATGAAAAGAAGGGAGTTAAACAGGGGAGAGAATGCATTCCTCTTCAAATGCATAGGGCAATAGCCCAATAATTTGTAAGGGCAAAACTGTGAAGGAAGTGGTGAAGATAGAGGAAGTAAAAATGAGTGGAAGATTTATAGCCCCAGATCCTCCTCTAGGTACACAGGACTTCACATGCCACTTGACACCTTCACATGTCACCTGGCACCTTCACATGTCACCTGGCACCTTCATATGTCACCTGATACCTTCACATGTCACCTGACACCTTCATATGTCACCTGATACCTTCACATGTCACCTGACACCACATTTGCATGTCACATGACACCTTTACATGTCACCTGGCACCTTAACATATCACTTGACACCTTCACATGTCACCTGAGACATTCAAATGTCACCTGAAACCTTCGCGTGTCACCTGAAACATTCATGTGTCACGTGACAGCTTCACGTGTCACCTGACACCTTCACATGTCACCTGACACTATCGCATATCACCTGACACCTTCGCATGTCACCTGACACCTTTGAATGTCACCTGACACTTTCGAATGTCACCTGACACTTTCGCATGTCACCTGACACCTTCACATGTCACCTGAAACCCTTACGTGTCACCTGACACCTTCACGTGTCACCTGGCGCCTTCACATATCACCTGACACCTTTGCATGTCACCTGACACCTTAACATTTCACTTGACACCTTCACGTGTCACCGGACACCTTCACATGTCACCTGAAACCTTCACATCTCAACTAGCACCTTCACATGTCACATGATGCCTTCACATTTCACCTGACACATTTACATGTCACCTGACACCTTTGAATGTCACCTGACACTTTTGAATGTCACCTGATACTTTCGCATGTCACTTGACACCTTCACATGTCACCTGAAGCCCTTACGTGTCACCTGACACCTTCACGTGTCACCTGGCGCTTTCACATATCACCTGCCACCTTTTTGATGTCACCTGACACCTTAACATCTTACTTGACACCTTCACGTGTCACCGAAAACCTTCACATGTCACCTGACACCTTAACATTTCACTTGACACCTTCACGTGTCACCGGACACCTTCACATGTCACCTGAAACCTTCACATCTCACCTAGCACCTTCAGTTGTCACATGATGCCTTCACATTTTACCTGACACATTTACATGTCACCTGACACCTTTGAATGTCACCTGACACTTTTGAATGTCACCTGATACTTTCGCATGTCACTTGACACCTTCACATGTCACCTGAAGCCCTTACGTGTCACCTGACACCTTCACGTGTCACCTGGCGCTTTCACATATCACCTGCCACCTTTTTGATGTCACCTGACACCTTAACATCTTACTTGACAACTTCACGTGTCACCGGACACCTTCACCTGTCACCTGAAACCTTCATATGTCACCTGACACCTTTACATGTCACCTAGCACCTTCACATGTCACCTGACGCCTTCATATTTCACCTGACACATTTACATGTCACCTGACATCCCCTGGTAGAGAGAGAAGAAAAAATGAAAAGTGACAAGGTTGAGAGAGAGAGAACTAAGAATGATAAAAAGATGGTAGAGAAGAAAGGGCGAATGAATAGGATTGAAAGAGAATAACGGATGGAAAAAAGACGATAGAGAGAAAAGAAAGAATATAAATGAATAAAGCTTCAGGAGAAGAAAGAGTGAAGAACAAAGTAGAGAGCGAGGAAAGAATAAAAGAAAACTAGGTAGAGAGAGGGTGAAGGACAAGAGAGAAAGAAAAGGAACAAGGCACAGACCTTAAATAAATAAGGTAGAGAGAGAAAAAAATTAAGAACTACGAAGATAATGAAGAAAGAGTTATATAGAACAAGATTGATAAAGAGAAGACTGAATGAACAGAAACCTGAAGAGAGTACATATATACAATGAAAAAGAACAAGGCATTAAGAGAGAGTATAAAGAATGAAAAAGATGGAAGGTGGAGAGAGCATGATAAACACAAATAAGGTAGATTGAGAAGAAAGATTGCGAAAGAGCAAGGAGAAAGAGACAAAGAAGAATACAAAAGAATAAGGTATCGGCAGAGATGAAAGAATTGAAAATAAATAGGTAAAAAAGAAGAAGGAATTAATAAGACACGTGGAGAGACCTGAAAAATGAAAAAAATAAGGTAGAGAGAGAGAGAGAGAGAGAGAGAGAGAGAGAGAGAGAGAGAGAGAGAGAGAGAGAGAGAGAGACAGAGAGAGAGAAGAAGAAGAAAAAAGGAATTATAAAGGACGATGTAATAGGGAAGGAAAGGTTGAAAAAGCAGACGGGTGAGAGAGAAGCAGGAATGTTAAATTACTTGAAAGAAGGAGAAGAAATTATGAAGAAGAAAAAAGTAGAGAGAGAGAAGAAAGAATAAAAAGGATAAGGTAGAGAGAGAGAGAGGCAGATGAATACGAAGAACGCGAGAGAAAGAATGTAGACACCAAGGTTAAGAGAGAATAAAGAAATAAAAGAAGAAAATAAAGAGAGAAGAATAAAGAACAAGGTAGAGAGGAAGAAAGAATGAAAAAGTCCAAGGGCGAGAGGGAAAAAGAGGTGAATGAATAAAAAAGGAAAGGTTTGATAGAGAGGGAAGATTGAAAATAACAAGAGGGTTAGAGGAGAAAGAATGCAGGGAACAACGTAGGGCAGAAGAAAGAATGAGAAAAAACGAGGTAGAGAAACAAGAAAGAATGCAAAAGAGCATTGTTCAGAGAAGAGAAAGGAAAAAGAACTAGGTAGAGAATGAAGGAAGAATGAAAAATAACAAGGTAGAGAAAGAGGCAAGATGAAGAAGAACAATACAGAGAAAGAATAAAGAATGAAAATTAACAACGTAGATAGATAAGAACGAACAAAGAATAACAAAATTAAGCTGGGAGAAAAATGAGAAAGAACAATGTGATAGAGAAGAAAGATTGCGAAGAACAAGGTCGAGAGACAATAAAGAATAAAAAATATAAGGTAGAGAGAGAAGAAAGAATGAAATAAAACTAGGTTGAGGGAGAAGAAAAAATAATGAGATATGAAGGTATGAAAATAATGAATGACAAAAGATAGAGAGGAAAGAAAGAATGAAAAAGAATCCCTGGTAGAGAGAATAAATATAATGAAAACACAGAGTAGAGAGAGAGAAAAAAATAATGAATGAAAAAGAACAAAGAATAGAGGTTGCGATAAATGAAAACAATTTAGAAAGAGAAGAAAGAATGAAACAGAACAAGGTAAAGAAAGAGATCAAAGACTGAAAAAGAAAAAAGGAGAGACAAGAAAAATGAAAAGAATAAGATTAAGTAAGAGAAGAAATAATTAAAAACATAACGATTATGGATGAGGGAAGAATTAGAAAGAGACACAAGAAAAAAAGAAAAAGTACAAGGCAAAGAGAGAATGAAGAGTAGAGGAAAACAAGAGAAAATGAAAGACAAAAAAGAATAAGGAAACGGATCAGAATGGAAAAAGAATATGGTAGAGTGAGAAGAAAAAATGAAAACTGGTAATATAGAGATAGAAGAAAGAGTGAAGACTGATAATAGAGAGCTATAAGAAATAATGAAAAACAAGAGGGAGAGATAGAACATAGAATGATTAAAAAGGTTGAGAAGAAAGAGTGTGTGAAAACGCTTGAAAGAAAATAAAGCAGTGAAAATAAGACAGTAGAGATAACAAAATGTATATAAAAGAAGAATGCATAGGGAGAGTAAAAAGTTAAGATCAAAGTAGAGAGAGAGAGAGAGACAGAGAGAGTAACAAGGAGTAACAAGGAAAGAAAGTACCCTAGAAGACCTCACGGTCCATTCAATGAGGGTACCTTTGGACTAGCAGTCGAGCGGGCACATCTCTGCTCAATTGCTTTACGCCCTTAAACGGCCACTTTTCAAGACTTTGTCCAGTCTTGACTTGAACTGGTCAACAGATTCACTGTTGACAACTTCCAGTGGAAGTGCGTTCCACTTACCGCAAATAGTGTACGTGAAATTTTTTCCACACAGATCACGGTTGTAACGCTTCAGTTCAAGTTTAAAGCCGTGATTTCTTGTTCTGCTCTCAACAAGTGTGAAAATATCCCGGTAGTCAACATTGCGAAACCCTCGAGGTATTTTGAAAACTTCGATGAGCTGACCACGTAGTCTACGGGTTTCCAACGAGAACAGATCTAATTCCCTTAATCTATCTTCATAACTTTTATGTCTGATAGAGGTAATTAGTTTGGTTGCCCTGGCTTGCACGGGTTCCAATCTCGCGATGTCCTTTCGAAATTAAGGACTCCAAAATTGTACGGCATACTCCAGGTGCGCTCGGAAAAGTGAGTTGTACAAACACAGTACAATCTCTTTGTTCCGATATCCAAACTGGCGCTTTATGTAGCCTAGCATCCTTTGGGCCTTTTTCGAGAACTTGAGGTCACTAGTGATTGTTACACCCAAGTCCTTCTCAGTGTCGGTGAATTCAATAGCAGTGCCCTTAAGGATATACTGATATTGGGGATTTCGGTGGCCGATATGTATGACTTTGCATTTGTTCACGTTAAAAGGCATTTGCCACGTGTATGACCACTCCCCAATCCTCCGAAGATCTTCCTGCAGGTAGGCAGTATTTCCATCCTTTGCAACGTTCATACCAAGCTTGGTATCGTCGGCAAATTTGGAAATCTTGGCAACCGTGTCACCGTCCATGTCGTTGACGTAGATGATGAATAGTAGTGGTCCTAAGACAGAACCTTGAGGTACCCAGCTAGTAAGGGGCACCCACTCAGAATCCTGTCCATTTACCACCACTCGTTGTCGTCTGCCACTTAGCCAGTTCTCGATCCAGCCGGCTACTTTTCCGTCTATGCCCAGCGCTCGCACTTTCCGGAAAAGGCGGGAGTGTGGTACCTTATCAAAGGCTTTCTGAAAGTCTTAGTACACCACATCCACTGCTTTGTCCAGATCGTGCTCACTGAACACGAAGTAGAAGGATTCCACAAGGTTCGTCAGGCATAACCGTTGCCTTCGGAAGCCGTCCTGGGAACTCCTCAGTAGCAGGTTTGACTCCAAATGCGACGTCATTTTGCCCACCATCATGCTTTCCATGAGTTTACCGACTATCGAAGTCAGACTGATAGGTTGGTAGTTCGATGGTTAGCTACGGTCTCCTTTCTTGAAGATAGGAGTCGCCTCCGCTTCATGCCAGTCTCTAGGAACGAATTCGGTCCGGATTTACATGTTAAAGATTGCGTTCAGGTGTCGTAAGACACTTGATTGCGCACTTCTTTCAACACTTTAGGTAAGAAACCCATCCGGGCCAGGTGACTTATTCGTCATTAGGTCACTGATCTTCTTTTCCATTTCTACTTCGGTGAAGTCCATATACTCCAGCTTTTCCACCGAGTAGGAACTCATTCGATCGGGGATGGGACCACACTTTTCAGTAAACACTAAGGAGAAGTAGTCGTTGAGGAGGTTAGCATTTTCTGCAATTGAATTCTTTAATGTCCTTTCCTCATTCATCAAAGGGCCAATCGTTCGACGGATTGGTTTACGGCTGTTTACATATCCAAAGAACTCCTTGGGATTCTCTTTACAAAGGTTCGCCACTCGGAGTTCCTCAGACCGCTTAGCCGCCCTTATGCTGGACTTCACTCTCCTGGCTAGCCTCCGGTATTCGTTTAAAGTCACCCGAGATCTTCGAATGCCGCTACACATTTCTTTTCTCCCTAAGCAGTTGGCCGATTTCTCGATTAAACTACTTTGTTTTGGCAGAAGACCGACGGGGGTATTTCAGAGGGATGAAACGCGATTGAAGACTCATGAATGTGGTTTTGAAACTGTTCCACGAGTCTTCAACAGCCTCGCACACTTGTAGCCTCGCGTCAGTTAGTCCAGCACGTAGACATGCAAAGGCTGCTCTTCTAAAATCAAGTTTCCTCGATTTATTAGTTGCAGGCTCTGCCTTGGGGACTTTGGCTACAAATCTAATTAGTCAGTGGTCACTGCCACCGAGGTCTTCGCCAACAGAGAGGTCCTCAGTGATGTCATCCTCAGAGGTGAAAACCAAGTCGAGGATATTTTCTCCTCTCGTGGGTTCTCTGACCCATTGAGTCAGGAACTCGTTGTTCGCGAACTCCAGAAGTAGTGCGTTCTCACCACAGAGTTCTCTTGTTTCCCAGTCAACTTGTGTGTTGAAATCCCCCATGGAGATACATAATCTGTCCTTTACAAGTTCGCCCAATAGCTGGTACAGACTTCTGTAATGTTTTAAGAGTTGGGCAGGGGGTCTGTAAACCACTAGGGTCCTGTATATAGCAGGACCTATTTCTAGGTCAACACCTAGTAGTTCATGGTTGGATACGATGTTGCAATCCGTCGAGTTGAGAGTATCCTTGACATACAACATCACACCGCCACCCTCTCTGTCTGACCGATCTTTCAGGAAGAGCCGGTATCCGGGAATCGTGAATTTACCTTCAAAATCTCGGCTTGAGGTTTTTATCTACGACTCCGTTATGGCCACCATCTCAGGTTCTTTTGTTTCTACGAGGCCACGAAGTTCAAGAAACTTGTTTCTGATAGACCTCGCATTAAACAGAAGAACCTTGAGGGAGTCCCCGACTGTAGGACTCCATATGCTCTTCCTTTTCCTGCTTTGTTTCTCTGTAGCGGGGTCACTCCCCTCTTTGTGACCTCAGAAAAGGTCGTTCCTGGAGTAAAACGAGTGTACTGGCGTACGTCCTCCTTTACTCGGGGCCTGACACTTCTTTGGATCCGCTCCACAACATCCTGGATCATGTTTGCGAGTACAGCTTTCTTTTTAAAGGAAAGATGCACTCCCTCCCTTTTCTACAGGTCGTTTCTCCCGCAAAAGGTGCGGTAGGGGTCTACAAAAAAAGACTCCTTCCGCCGCACAAAGATCTCCCAGGCGTTGGTTTATGGAGACGTTCCTCACGTGGGCATTGCGGGATGAACCTCGTCTTGGGAGTATCCCAACCACGACACGTCTGCGGGTTTTCAGCCCACAATCATCAACTGCTCCTATAACCGTGGTCAGAATCTTCCCTCTGGCGCTGACTTTACCTCCTCGTAGGTAGAGATCGTTTCTGCTTGCCATCAGGGCAACTACTGAGCTCTCACAGATCTGAGCTTTCTAAGCCTCTACCCTTATTTCTCCGTTTTCCCTTCCTGGAAAGCAGCTTACCTTCACACTGGTATGAAGGCGGGCCGCTAGCAAGGGCTGTAGATCCCGCGCTTGGGAGTAACCGATCACGATGACCCTCGCACATTTGGGTTCAGAGGACAGAGGCTTCCCTTTCAGTAGAGCCTCTTTCGATTCATCTTTCTTCTATAATTTTTTAAGGGTTTTCTTCTTCGTTTTTTCTTCCGTTTTTACTTTCTCTTCTGCTGTCTCTCCTTTCTTACTCTTCCTTTTCTTCCTTTTGACGCCCTGAGTAACCCCAGCAGCAGCTGGCTCTGGGACGTCTGGTGGGTGGCCTGTCTTTGTCGACGTGGTGCTTGAGGGCTCAACAGAGGAGCCACCCGCATCGTTGGGAGTTTCCTGTTGCTCTATCTTGGTGGCTGTCATCTTTGCAATGCTGGCTTCGATACGATGGATTTGACTCGCATGCTCAGATTCGAGGATCTTCACTTTTTCTTCCAGCTGTCGTGATTCTTCGTCAGAAGATTTAAACATTTCTTTAAGCTCCTGCAATTCTGCCCTTAGGACGCAGTCCGTGCAGATACTTCCAGGGTGGCATTTTGAGAAACACCCCTCCGGAAAATCTACGCACCACTTGTCCTTTTGGCATGTCGAGCAGGTATACTTTAACGCACCAGGTCCTTTCTTTCCAGTCATGCTGAACACTTTATATCTCGGAATACTTTGTGACCACTCAATAAAAAAGAAAGGGGGTGGTGAGTTCACCCCACGTGAGTCGCTCCCGCCTATCGATCGGAGACGTTTCGGATCTTTCAGAAGGCACGCTCCTTGTGCTGCTGTTCGTCCGACTGAGTCGTCAAACCTCGGCGTGCCGTGGCTCCCAACCAAACAACACTGACTGTCCCCGAAGGTGCCATCGATTTCTCACTAGGTGAACAACGGAGCACACCCCGTACTAAACTCCTACTAGTTCCCTTCACGACGGCCAAGATCTCGGAGTAGCGTTCAATGGATATCCCGCCACACCAAGAGACTCGACCCAAGGCTTTTAATTGGCCTGACAACCAACCTGGGAACAAAGGGCCGTCACTTCGGACCGATGCTACCAGAGGCACCCGTCAACGGTCACTGGGAATGGTCAATAATTACGCGCCAGGAAAGGGGTTAACGGGGCACTACCCTCATCCCATTCATCGTGCCCCAACGCCTAGGACACCTCTAGTTCTAGTCTCTCGCAACCAGTGAGCGTCGATTGGCGTTGTTTATAAAGGTTCCAAAGCCTCTCTTCTGACGCATGAGGTAGATGCCAGGTCCTTATAAGTAGATAGAGGGGAAAAAAGGGTAAGAGTGAGATGATAGTAGTAGGGTTTTTTTTAGTTGTTTTTTTCTTTTTGTATAATAAGTAGAACAGATAAAATAAAAGTGAAAAAGGAGAAGGATATAATAGAAAAAAAGGAAGGGAGGACGCACTTAGTCTTGAACCTTGTTTTCGACCAAATCGATAAGGGAAGCCCTACCAGGGGTACATAGAAGAGAGGTACCTCCGCCGACATAGCTCGAAAAGTCAAAGGTACACACAAGCTCTCTCCCGCGACAAGGGAGCGTCACCCCTTCCTCTACTAGAGAGAGAGAAAATAATAAAAAATAACACGGTAGAAATAGAGAGAAGGATGAAAATAAAGATGGCAGAGAAACAAGAAAGAACGAAAAGGAACATGGTATAGACATAAAAGAAAAAAAAAGAACAAGGAAGAGAGAGAGAGAGAGAGAGAAGAATGAAGAAGAACTAGGGCGAGAGTTAAGATAGAATGAAAACGAGCAAGGTAGATAGAGAACAAAAAATGAAAAGAAAAAGGTAGAGAGACAGGAAAGAATGAATTGAACAAGGTAGAGAGAGACAGAAATGAATGAAATAAAAAGAGCAAGGCATAAAAAGAAGAACGAATGAAATATAACTAGGTACAGAGAAGAATAATTGAATATAAACCTGGTAGAGAGTAAGAACAATAAAAAAATAAAGAATGAAAATGAAGAAGTAAAAAGAGCATGATTAAAAGATTAAGGTAGAAAGATAAGAAAGAATGAAGCAGAACAAGGTACAGAGATAACAATGAATGCAAAATAACTAGGAAAATAGAGACAACAAAGAATGAAAAATAATACGGTAGGTAGAGGGAAGAAAGAATTAAAAATGACAAGGTAGAGAAAAGAAGGAAACAAAAAGAACTTGGTAGAGAAACCAGGAAAATGACAAAGACAAGGTAGATAGAAAAGAATGAAAAAGAATTCCGGCAAAAGAGAATCAGGAATGTTAAATAACTTGGAAGAGAGAGGAGAAAGAATGAAGAAGAGCAAAGTAGAGGGAGATGAAAAGATAAAAAGAACAAGGTCGACAATACTAGGAAGATGTAAAAGAAGAATTTAGAAATAAGTAAAATTGGTAAGTTGGATAGAGAATAAAGATAGAAAAATAAGGTTTAAAGAATAATAAAGAAGAACCAGGTATAGAGATATACAGAAGTACTAGAGAAGAATGAATGAAAAAGAACAAGGAGGATAGAGAGGAAGGATTGAAAATAACAAGGTAGATAGAGGAGATAGCATGCAAAAAATAAGGTAAAGACAGAAGAAAGAATGAAAAAGAACACGGTAGAGACGCAAGAAATAATGTAAAAGGAACAGGGAAGAGAGATGAAAAACGAACTGAAAATAATAAGTTTGAGTGTGAAGATAGAATCAGAAAAAACAAGCTCATGGAAAAGAAAGAATAGAGAGGACAAGATCTAGAGAGAATGAAGAATTAAATGAATAAAGTAGAGTGAGAAGAAAACATGTAGCAGAAGAAGGTAGCGGGAAAGATAAAATTATGATAAAGAACAAGGTAAAGAGATAGATGAAAGAATAAAAGGGACAAAGTAGCGAGAGAAGAAAGTGAGAAAAAGATTAATGTAGAGCGAGAATAAAAAATGAAAACAAGCTAGAGAGAGAACAAACAATGAAAATTTTTCATTGTTTGTTCTCTCTCTAGCAAAGTAGAGAGAGAGAGAGAGAGAGAGAGAGAGAGAGAGAGAGAGAGAGAGAGAAATAGAGAGAGGGAGAAGAAACTGAAAAAGAAAAATGCAGAGGGAGTGAATAAATAATGAAAAGGAACTAGGTATATAGAGAAAAAAGAAAAGGGAAAGGTAGAAAGATAAAAAAAAATGAATACGAAGGAAAGTCGCTAGAATTACCTGCGTCGTTTTGTGATAAGATGATAAATGGTTACTGTATTGATGGTTTCCCATGGTTCAAATCACTTACATGTGCCTTTGAATGGCTAAATGGGATTTATGCCACTAGATGGCGCCACCCAACGCCAAATCCGATGGCAGATTTGAGGTCTCTAGGGTGAATAACCGCATGCCCCATGGTCATATGGGTCATTTCATGGCTCTAAATAGGTACAATTGAACTTTATTCCTTTTGAAAGAATAATGACATCTAGACCTGGCGCTTCGCTGCAGGTAAAAAAGTAGAGAGAGAAGAAGCATTAAAAAAGAATTAGGCAGAGAGTTGCAAGGAGTTACAAGGAAAGGAAGTACCCTAGGAGACCTTACGGTCCATTCAAAGAGGGTACCTTTGGACTAGCAATTGAGTGTGCACATGGCTGCTCAATTGTTTTGCCTCCCTAAACGGCCACTTTTCAAGACTTTGTCTAGTCTTGACTTGAACTGGTCAACAGATTCACTGTTGACAACTTTTACTGGAAGTGCGTTCCACTTACCGCGAATACTGTAGGTGAAAAAATTTCCACACAGATTGCGGTTGTAACGCTTCAGAGTTACATAGAGTTACATAGATACACAGATCACACGGGCCTTACGGCCCAGACTAAGGTGATCTGGCCTTAAATCTACTGCCACTTACACATAGAATAGTAGAAGTAAAGGATAGAAAAGTTTTAGGCTCTCCCCACCCTCCACTCCCTCCGGCAAAAGCCGTACATGAAATAATTTGGGAAAAGTACCTTGCAGGTGTAAGAAGACAGTACCTGAAGGAAATTTGCATTGAATAGTAATTAAATGAAATGAATATGAAAACCACTTACATAAACCTGAAAGAGTTATATTTTTGTAATATTATTTTATTTTGTAGCTTATGCTAAACAATTCCAATATTTGTTAAGTGTTTGTCTAATCTCATTTTAAATGAATCTATAGTTCTGCTGTCCACTACTGCGTTTGGCAAATTATTCCAATCATTAATAATCGAGTAAGTGAAGAAGTTTTTTTATTACATCCATAGTGGCTCTTTTACCCTGAAGTTTTGAATCATGTCCACGGGTGGGACACTCCCCTGTCAGTGTGAACAAGTTATTGGCATTAACGTTGTTAAATCCTTTAAGTATTTTGAAGCACTCTATAAGCTGCCCCCTTAGTCTTCGTTTTCTGACGGAAAATAGATTGAGTTTTTTTAGCCTCTCGTGGTAAGGTTTGTTACGTACTGACGGGATAAGTTTTGTCGCTCTGTGTTGTACAGCTTCTAATTTATCTATGTCTTTTATTAAGTAAGGGGCCCAGAACTGTACAGCGTATTCGAGATGGGGCCTGACAATACTTTTATATAGTGGCATAATTATCTCCTCGCTTTTATAAGTAAAGTTTCTTTTTATAAATCCTAGTGCTGTGTTAGCTTTGTTTGCAGCAGCTGCGCATTGGTTTGATGTTTTTAAGTTTTCTGTAATTATTACTCCTAAATCTTTAACCTGCGGGGTTGTGTTTATTAAGCCGCCTTGCATTGTATAGGTGTATTTTTTGTTTTTTGTTCCGCACTGAAGGATTTGGCATTTGTCGATATTAAATGGCATTTGCCATTTCTCAGACCATTCGGTAATTTTATTTATATCAGCCTGCAGGCTAGCCCTGTCATCTTCGCATAGTACTGAGTTACCTATTGAAAATATCCAGGTAGTCAACATTGTTCAACCCTTGAAGTATTTTGAAAACTTTGATGAGCTGACCACGCAGTCTACGGGTTTCCAGCGAAAACAGATCTAATTCCCTTAGTCTATCCTCATAACTTTTATGTCGGATAGAGAGAATCAGCTTGGTTGCCCTGGCATGTACGCGTTCCAACCTTGCGATATCCTTTCGAAACGAAGGACTCCAAAATTGTACGGCATACTCCAGGTGCGGCCGAACGAGGGAGTTGTACAGACAAAGTACTATTTCCTTGTTACGTTATCCAAACTGGCCCTTAATATAGCCTAGCATCCTTTGGGCTTTCTTCTCTGCCTCGATGCACTGTTGCGAGAAATTGAGGTAGCTAGTGATAGTTACACCCAAGTCCTTCTCAGTGTCACTCAATTCAAGAGCAATGCCTTTAAAGATGTACTGAGATTTGGGGTTTCAGTGGCCCATATGCATTACTTTGCATTTCCCAACGTTGAAAGATATTTGCCACGTGTCCGACCACTCCCCAATCTTTCCAAGATCTTCCTGCAGGCGGGCAGTATTTCCATCCTTTGCAACGTTCATACCAAGCTTGATATCGTCGGCAAATTTGGAAATCTTGGCAACAATGTCACCCTATATGTCGTTGACGTAGATGATGAATAGTAGTGGTCCCAGGACAGAACCTTGAGGCACCCAGCTAGTAAGGGGCACCCACTCAGAAGCCTGTCCATTCACCACCACCCGTTGCCGTCTGTCACTTAGCCAGTTCTCGATCCAGCCGGCTACTTTTCCGTCTATGCCCAGCGCTCGCACTTTCCGGAAAAGGCGGTGGTGTGGTACCTTATCAAAGGCTTTCTGAAAGTCTAAGTACACCACATCCACCGCCTTGTCCCAATCGTGCTCACTTAACACGAAGTGGAAGAATTCCACAAGGTTCGTCAGGCATGACCGTTGCCTTCAGAAGTGTGCTGGGAACTCCTCAGTAGCAGGTTTGACTCTAAATACGACGTCATTTTGTCCACCATCATGCTTGCCATGAGTTTACTGACTATCAAAGTCAGACTGATAGGTCGGTAGTTTGACGGATGGCTGGGGTCTCCTTTCTTGAAGATCGGAGTCATCTCCGCCTAACGCCAGTCTCTATGAACGCATCCCGTCCGGATTGACATGTTAAAGATAGCGCACATATGTCGTGATACTTCATCGCACACTTCCTTTAACATCTTGGATAGAAACCCGTCCGGTCCAGGGGACTTATTCGTCTTTAGGTCAGCGATCTTTTTCTTTATTTCTCCTTCGGTGAAGTCCATTGCCCCCAGCTTTTCCCCCGAGTAGGAATCCGTGGTCTGGAGGATGGGACCACACTCTTTAGTAAACACTAAAGAGAAGTAGTATTGAGAAGGTTAGCATTTTCTGCAACTGAGTGAGTTAATGCACCCTCCTCGTCCACTAATGGCCCAATCCTACGATGGATTGGTTTACGGCTATTTACATAGCCGAAGAACTCCTTGTGATTCTCCTTGCAGAGTCTCGCCACTCGAACTTCCTTAGTACGCTTAGCCGCCCTTATGCTGGACTTTACTCTCCTGGCTAGCCTCCGGTACTCGTCAAAGGCACCCGAGATCTTCGATCGCTGGTACGCATTTCTCTTCTCCCTAAGCAGTTGGCCGATTTCTCGATTTAACCACTTTGGTTGAGCAACTTGATTAAAGACTCATGAACTTATTTTTGAAATTTTTCCACGAATCCTCAACCTCTTTGCATACCGCTAGCCTTACATCAGTCAACCCAGCACGAAGGCTTGCAAAGTCTGCTCTTCTCAAGTCAAGTTTCCTTGATTGATTGGCCACAAACCTTACCTTCGGGATCTTGACGCTAAATCTAACTAGCTGGTGATCACTGCCACCGAGTTCTTCGCCTAAAGAGACTTCCTCAACGATATCATCCTAAGAGGTGAAGACCAAGTCGAGGATATTGTCTCCTCTCGTCGGTTCTCTGACCCATTGAGTGAGGAACTCGTTGTTGGCGAACTCCAGGAGTAGTGCGCTCTCGCCACAGGCTGCTCTGGTTTCCCAGTCAACTTGTCTGTTGAAGTCGCCCATGACGATGCCCACTCTGCCTTGAACAAGCTCACCCAGAAGCTGAGACAGTTCCCTGTCCTTCTTAACGGGTTGGGAGGGGGGGGGGGGTAAAGCAGCAGGGTTCTGTATCTGACAGGACCTATCTCTAGGTCAACGCCTAGGAGCTCGTGATCGGATATAATGTTGGAGTTCGTAGATTTGATTGTATCCTTGAAATACAACATTACACCGCCACCCTCTCTGTCTGGCCTATCTTTGTGGAAGAGTTGGTAGCCAGGAACCGTGAATTCGCCTTCAAAGTCTCGGTTTGAGGTTTTCATCCACGATTCTGTTATGGCTACCATTTCGGGTTCTTCCGTCGCTACGAGGCCACAGAGCTCAGGAATTTGTTCCTGATTGACCAGAACAGGGTAGAGAGAGATAACAGAAAGAAAACAAGAAAAATAGAGACAGAAAAAAGAATGTAAAAGAAAAAGTAGAGAGAAGAAATCATGAAAAAGAACAAGGTAGACACACAAGAAATAAAAAATATATAAAATAGAGAGAAAAGGGGAGAGGATAACAAAGAAAGGATGCGAAAGAAAATGTATATAGAGAAAAAAACAAGGTAGAGGTAGAGAGAGAGAGAGAGCGAGAGAGAGAGAAAGAGAGAGAGAGTGAGAGCTACAAGGATACAAGGATAAGAAGTATCCTAGAAGACTTTACGGTCCATTCAGAGAGGGTACTTTTGGACTAACAGTCGAGAGAGAGAGAGAGAGAGAGAGAGAGAGAGAGAGAGAGAGAGAGAGAGAGAGAGAGAGAGAAAGAGAGAGAGAGAGAATGAGAGAGAGAGAGAGAGAGAAAAGAGAGAGAGAGAGATGGAGAGTGAGAGTACGCCGCTGCCAAATGAATAGACTCAGTTTTCCTGGGACTCGTTTCATGAGCGCCACGTTGCTCCGTCGGTGTGGAGGACACCTCACAGAACCACCCGTGCCACCATCGCGCCCCGTTAATTCCGCCTCCACAACTTAACCCCGTCGTAATTGGGGTTACTTAATCGTTGTGTGTGCAGGTTGAATCAATCCAACATCGTCCGGTCGCGTGTATTTGTGACTAGGGGCGCTTGACTCCCCTTGGTGGGTGTTTTTGAACTAGGGTGGAAGGGAGAAAAGCGCGGATTGATGACATCAATCTCACAATCGTCATGATCTGCATTGGTCTAATGTATCTTCTCTTCACTGGAGGTAAGGAAAGAGGGATCGAAGCTGGTCAAATCATTGGAATTTTTAGAAAAAATGAAACATTAAATATATTTAAATAAAATTTAATCAACTTAATAGTTCACATTTTTATTAACGACTTTCTCCCAATGTTTAACTAAGTGATGTAGTGACAAGTTAAAAAAAAAATAGCTGTTTTTGATCAAATAATAACTATTGATGTCACTCTTGACGACTTCATTCATGATTTTTGCCATTGAGAGGATGTGGCAATGATCGATCTAAGTGGCAATGAGATGGCGCAAGATGAGGGAGATTTTACCAATCTAGGAGGTCAATTATTCATTCCTTGGTCATACCACTCATGTCTGGTGGCAGTCATTCTCACGAAGGAAGAATTGATCTCGCTTGCTACCATCGGCGGTTTCAAAATTTAACCCACAAAATTTCTTTATCTTTGAAATTGTTCATTTTTGTATGGGAAACAATTTACTGCGGTTTATAGACCAACAACCATGCTGCAGTTGACATCTGCAGAATTGCGTGGCCTCCCGCCCTCAACCACGCCCCTGGATGGATCTTAGGCTATATATTTTCCACAAACTTTCCCTTCCTCCTTTACCACTTTCCCACTCCTTTACAATTTCTGACTGAGATGTTATCGTTGGTTTTCTCTTGTTCCTTTTAAGTTGGTAATAATAATAATACGTTCAAGAATTCCAATCCTTATTCAATTACTCTGATCCTAGAGCTTAAAATTATTCCCATTAGCTCCAGAACTCCTTAAAATAGTTCTATTAGAAAGCTTTCTGACACGTTCTATTCTTAACGACATTACTTTCTGTACAAGCGAAGAAAATATAGAGAAATGAAACGAAACAATGCATTTACCAGAGCGAAACGACATTCAGTAGAAAAGTGGTACTATAATTCCGAAGAGAAGGTTGGACGCTGCTATAACTAACGAGGGCACTTTTTAGAATGAGTGGAAAGACAGACAGATGAAGAAGAAGAGGGGAAGTTTTGAATGAGGAAAAGGACAGCCAATAGCAAACTACGCTAATCCAAAGTCCCTGTGTAGAGAGAGCGTATTATATTATACCTCTGTGTTCGTACGAGGAAAGTAAGTATTCAAAAATACAAACTCCATCACTTTCGAGGGGAAGGAGAGTGAAGATCTACCCCGTCCCTCCATTTTCCCCTCTGTCCTCTATCAAGCAAAGTCAGATAGACTCTTTTGCGGGCCAAATTGGCGTAAAATGAGATGAAGAAGTTCGATGCGATTTAGAATACGGTCCAATCACGGTTCATCCGTACGTAGGAATCTCCACGCACGCCCTCTCACAAACGACCTCAATACACATCTATTATACATAAAACACCAATTTACACCCGATTTAACCCTTTTTCTCATACTCTCATTCACACAATCAACCCACCTTTTACTTAGTGGTCCAACCCTTCGCTCACCCTGCCACCTATTGTCGCAATTTCTCTCCACAAATCTAAGTCTATTTCCATCCATTCTTGTTCCAACACTTCATCACCTCAGTATACTCGTTTACAAACTCATTCGCACCTTTTACACAATCCTTCTTACCGAATCGATCCTCACCTCCATACAATTCTCAATTATGCCTCTCAAATTATCACATTTCACTGCTCTCACTCGAGATTTGTCCGTCTCCTTCCACACCATTGTCTTTCTCTAATATATTAAGGTTGGTACCAGCTCACTCTCATATAGTTTTCTGCTCCCTTCCACACTCAAACATTTAGCATTAACTAACATATTAATCGCCTCATAATCTTTAATATCATTCAAAATGTTATGGTCAAAATTCGTTTTCTCCGTACCGCTATCTTTCATGATACATCCCACATAGATTCTTAAAACATTGTATTTGTGCACGGGTCACTCCACGTTGTCTAATGTCACACTACACCCCATCCTCAGCTACAAGCGTCGTCGCCATACCCTTTTCTGCATGAATTTTTAAACCCCATTTTCACACATACCCCGCGAACATTCGGAATCATTCTGCAGTTTTTACCCCACTAAGGACTCTTCTATGTTAGAACTGGCTGATCTAAAGGCTCACGCTCTGTCCCTGCTAAAGCCACCCTCCCAACTCCCCGGTGTGACCGCTTCCCGCAGGGCAAAGCGGCATCATGCTTGCACCGTAGAACCTAGTCGTTATAGGAGGAAAACTTCCTAAAGTTGGTCGTGGGCCTCTTTTTCGGAGCATTCTAAGGCTGACCCCGAAATGAGGACAACACCGAGAAAGCCTAGCTTCCCATACCCACGGATAGAAGGGGCAAATTGGAGATGCGAGACCCTCCAAAAGACGTGGGACCCTTGGCCTTGAAACCGCTCCGCTCGTCATTGGTTTCAAAAGGGGAGGGAGACTCACGTGGGAGCTCAACTTCCCCTAAGTACGTTCTTAAAGGCGACAGCGCCTTATGCATCCAATACCTCCCGGAGTTCTGTCTCAAGAAAACTAACGACCATTCTCGTCAGGGTCTTTACTTCAGAGAGGGTCCCGCATCTCCTTAGGCATAGGCTTATATGGCAATTTCCTTCCTGGGATCCTTCACGATCAATCTCAGAGGAAAGGTCATTGCCGATCTCATAGAATAGTTGGAGATAGGTGACCTGAATGTGAATGAATTTACGTATTACTGTCCAAAAATCGCTTCATTTTTTGCCTTGATATATTCCTGTGCTATTCGGATGCACAGCCTGTTTTGGGGTGGAAGGTAGTTGATGTCTTTGAAGTTAGTGACCACTTTCCTAATCAAATATCATTTTCAGGGACACTGCCGCCTGAGAAACCATCTCGGTGGCCTTTACACCTGACGCATGGCTTAAATTCAAGGAAATAACATATTTCACTATCCCAGTAAAAGATTTAGGTCAGTTGATGATACAGTTGAGTTCTTCTCGAGCAACCTCATCGCACTGTGTCTGACAAACATTCCTAGAATGTAACGTATATACATATTTTGCACACCACCCACTTCTTTGGTGGTTGGCAGAGTATGAGACGGTCCTCAGAGAGAAGAAGGTAGTATGCTTTAAAGAACATTCACCGCTATTTTGAGCGTGCATACTTTTCTTCACTTAACGAAAAACCCCGTCTTGCAGATATGTAGAAACGGGCCAAATATTTCAGTGCAGGTTCTCACATGACCACCCTACCACTCTCAAACACAACAGAACAGCAATTTCGGACATCGCGCCCAAAGCAACTACTTCTCGAATGCTCTCTCCACATTCTTTAGAGAGGGAGCTGCTAATCAAACATTCACTGCATGTCGTGAGCTCGCTAAAGACTATCGAATGGACTTTACTTCTAGGGCGAGAACCCTTAAACTGCATAATTAAACTGTGAAATGCGTTCCGTACTCGCTTAATGCGCGAATACCACCCATGATCCGGATGATATCTCGTATGCTATTCTACGACACTTAGGTTAGCGTAGCATGGGCTTTCTGTTACATTTATTTAACAGGATTTGGACAGTGGGTATGCTCCCAAACGCCTGGTAAATGGCTACAGTTCTCGCTTTTTATATGTGTGCAAGTTATTGAAGAAATCGGTAAATATTAGATTAGACTTCACATGGCCAGGGGGAACACCTGTTTTCGGCCTAGTGCGGCTTTCGTAAGTTCGACTCTACGTAGGATGCTCTGCTAGGCCTAGAAAATGCTATCTGCCTGACCTTCCTTTGTAGATATCATTTTGCAACTGTGTTCTTCCTCCGATCTGGAGAAGTTATATGATACCGTATCTGCATGGCGATACGGTATCATGGAGACCCTCCACACATTGGGGGTGAGGAGACTCTCCTAATCTTCATATCAATTCTTCGTAGGGGCCGGAAGACTCTTGTCTGGACCAATAAGGCATAAAGAAAGATTCCCGTAGGAAAGTGTACTAAGTGTCACATACTTTGCCTTGAGCATCAACGATATTTCCTCGGTGCTACCAATAGATGTTCTCGCCACTCTCTACGTAGACAACTTTCTGATCTCTTTTATGAAAACCAACTCTAGACTGTAGAATGCAACAGGTATTGAACCTCAGTTCCCGCTATACAGAAGCGCACCCGTTTTGGTTTTCTTTGTCTTAGAATAAAGTAGCGTACTTCTGACCTGATTGTGATCCATTGCGACACACAAAGAGCCTTGAGTGCTCGCTGAGCATTGGAACCTCCGCCACTCCTGGTTCACGGCATCCGTCACGTCTCGATTGCTGCGGGTCGGGCAGATGTCGAGATTATCTTTTGTTGGGTTCTGGACATGTGGGAATTGCGGTGAATGATTGGATCAAAATGTCTGTGATGACTGGGCGATCAGAGCAGCGTTTCAAGTTATTCACAATAACTACATGGCAGGAATCAGGTCAGCGCTCTGTGCTGCCCAGTAAAGAAAATGGCAGACGGCAGACAGGAATCTAAAGTTACGGGTCATCGCATCGCAACTGTCCCATGGAGATACACCCCATTAACTAAGCGGCTTCACGTCACTTACTGTCGTCTTCGAATTGGACACACTCACGGGAAGCACCGTTATTTGATGGAGCGATTCCCTGTACCTTACTGTGATGACTAAAAGGTCAGCCTTACTGTCCAGCACATTCTTAGCAAGTGTCTCAGTCTGGAAGATCTTCGAGCACGCTACCTATCTCCGTACTGGGACGAGCCGTGTGGTTATTGATTCTCACTCCTATTCGGGAGAGGTTCTTGTACACTTGATGGTGGAATACTTCAATTCTTGGACGACCGTATTTGTTTTTAACCATTTGGAGTTGGTTGCATGCTTGGTCGCCGAGTGTGAGGTGGGCTTTCCTCCGACGCCTTAACATGCTTTTTATTTTTGTTTGCTTTCCTGTGTGGTTTCATTTTGGTTTCAGTTGGTTTGCGCTTTTTGTGGTGTTTGAGTTCGTTTTTGATTTGCTCTCATTATCTTTTCTAATTCTAACCTTAGGCTAGATTTTAAATGATTGTGAGTTCGGCGCCCTTGATAACAGTCGCCAAAATAGACCTCTGAGTAAAGCTTCCTGTGGAGTACTTTATTTAGATGTTATGGGTAAGATCAGGTTCGAGAGAGAGAGAGTTGTGCTCTCACCTGTGCCCTAGTAACCCAAGTTATCTACTCGATCCATGTCACTGCCGCAGATTTTCACTTCTTTTCGAAAACTCTCTGGCAAAGATTCATCTGTCATTTTTTACTTTATTAATTATTAAATATAAATAAAATGAAATCACTCGACTTGAAAAACGGAGTTATCTTATTTAATAATAAATCGGATATTACAAAATATAATAAAGTAAAAATTGATTATTTATCAATTTCGGAAATTGGCTTCCAGATTTTGACCTCAAAGAACAAAAATCTATTTCAGAATTTTAAAAACAATTTAATTAACGGCAAAGTCTAATCCAATATTAACCATTTCCAAGGCAATTGGAAAGAGTTAAGTAATCTAGGTATAAATAGAATTAGAGAATTCACCGGTTTCTGCGAAAGCAAATGCCAAGCAAATTACATAAAAAGGTTATTCGAACGAGGCATTTTGGCTTGCTAAGATGATGTTCTGAAACCTGAGCTTTCCTGAAGTGGATGAAGAGGGTTTCCTTAAGGTTGGAAGCAGCGGGAGGTGTAACTTTTGGACACAATAAGTTATTTAAATAATCACTGCCATAAATAGGAAGAATCAAGAAGAATAACTGCATTGGCAATTATCCAAGATTAATTAAACTACTATAACAAAGGAAAACAAAGGCTTGGACGCTAAAACATTTTTCATCGCAAGAATCAATATAAATATTTAAAAATACTGAGTTTGCCAGACGACCTGGCACATATAACTCTCTTTCTTAATTACACATACTTCTATCTTTTCTTTAACTATCACCACACCAATTTCTCTCTTTAAACATCATTGATCATTGGTGTTACGTTTGCTTTGCGCTAACCGCACTAAATATAATTATATCATATTTTACAATATAATTTTAGTTTTAAAGGATTCTCACAAATCTAGATAAAAAATATACTGCTTAGAAGTAAGAGAAGAGAGCCCGGATTATTGTCTAGACTATTTCATATTAATTTGTTTTGCCTACATTTAAGTAAGGAGTGCCCATTTGTGTTGGAAACAAATTGGAGTCAACAAATCCCAGTGGAAATTGCACTTAGGGTTCGTAGTCAGATTCGCAACATTCTTCTCATTGAGAAAGAATGTTAAGCAAACTTGGAGAGAAAGAACTGGTGTTTCACATGTCCTATACAACCATAAATTTTGTCATGATTTTTGATAGATTCTACGCAAATTGCTCTTTCGGTCTTATTTCATTATGGTGAAATATGATAGTGTACTAATAACTAGAACATTTCAACAAGGATGATTGCGAGTGGAGTGGTTCATTGTCATGGTTCTAGAGTAACTTTTCTATTTTCTGCCGCTCTACTCGAAAGGCGTAAAACCCATTCTGGTTTCACCAAAGGTTGGTTATTTCTTTTTCTATGGAGAACTGAATTCTCAATGGACTATTTTTCTTATTCAATACAACCCCTTAGCTGGGTGACGGTTGTTGCAACCACTTTTGCCAGTGGTTTCCAATTTTGGAAGTTCATGACCCTATTCCGAATACCTTAATTCACCTATGGAAATTTTTGCAGGATAAATTAAACTAAGATTTAATTTTATTTGCAGATTAGTTTAAAATATTAATTTAAGTATTTAATAGTTTGATTAAAATATTAAAAATGAAAAAAGTCACGAGTCAGCCAAATTTGCGAAGGAAATTTGGAATTTGGCCACACAAGCAATAATAATGAAGAAAGCTGATAGGGTTTAACATTGTTAATTTTGGCACAGATTTAATGTTAATATTTACCTCTTAGGCGCATACCTTAACTAAATTTCTTAGGTGCATACCTTCACTAAATTTCAGAAAATTCCCTAACTTGCAATGTTAAAGAAAGTGAATACGTAATCTAAAATATGGATCTGGATCCGGATCTAGATCAACATTAAAATGTTAATCAATGCCTTTTGGGCCCAAAGCCCGCCCACCACTCAACAGAATTTCAGCACTTCGTTTGATCACATGTAAGTCCACCAAATCCTTTGGCGGCTGTCAACCGCTTCCCTATTGGTGACTGCTATAAATGACCTACAGATTAGACCAATCAGAGAAGAATTTGCGGATATTTCGCTCTAAGGTAATCAAATAAATTTTGATGCTACCTATCTAAATAAAAAATGAAGGGTTGTTTTTCTAAATTTCTATTTCCAAATTGAGTTCCCCACAACTAAATAGTTGGAAACTATTGCTCTTGTTGATCTAAAAGGAAAATAATTCGACTTTCACTATTGTCGCACTTAAAGTTATACCCCTTTCTTTCAGAAGTGTGAAAACTTGTTAAAAAGATTCGGCACAAGTTCTTGAAGGACCTTCGTCCTGCTTTACCTGAGAATGGGACGGAATTCTCGTACACCACTTCCGTGGTGGAGTTCTTCGCGAACGCCTTCTCCGCATTCTCTAGAAAAGATGCTGCTCCGATAGCAGTTAAAGCACTTCATGGGCTCGCTGGAGGCCGACGACTGAACTTTACTTCCAGAGGCTGGAGCCCCTTCAACGACCTATTTACGCTAAGTGAGCTGCGCTTAGCTCTCGCTTCATACGTGGATACGGCCCCTGTTCCTGACGAAATACCGCACGCAATACTTCGAACCCTGCATGAACGAGACTTGGTATTTTTGTCAGCCTTGTTCAATAGGAACTGGACGGAAGGTATCTTACCTGATTCCTGGTGAATGGCTATTTTGCTTGCTTTTTGCAAGCATGGAAGAGATCACTCTGGCTAAGTTGGTTTCCTCCCAAGCTCGCTAACTTATTCCATGTGAAAGTTGATGGGGAAAGTGATTAACGTTAGATTACCTTCTTTACTACACAGCGAAGGTCACGTTTCACGTGCACAGTGCGACTTTTGCAAATTCCACTCCAACTCGGATGCTCTAGAGAAAGCCTGCGCTAGCGAATGTTGATACATTATTACGAAGCCTATTATCACTATGGAAGGCAATGGGATGCCTCCCAATCTCTTTCTTTGTTCTTGCGCCCACTAGTTTTGATGTTTGGAGTCAAGAATAAACTGTTGCATTTATGTCACCATTCCCATGGTTTCATCCTGACCAGGAATTGTTCCTAAATAGAGCTTCCATGAACGTAGTAGATTCATACTGTTCCTTTTGTCTTGTTTTTATCTCCTCTTCACCTGGGAGACTCATATTCGCAGCCTTAGGATCTCTTGTACTCGTGTCATGGACATTATTTATTCTCTGACGTTCATAATTTGGGGCGGTAATAGGATTACTTCTTTACTTTTACAGCTCCTTTGTTTGTTCTAAGCTAAACTACGGATGCGAAGGTTTATGCGTCTGCAACGGAGTGTGAACTGTGGAAGTGAGATTAAATCCACCACACTAGTCTCCGTTTAGCGGCCTGTGTCTTCTATACATCTGCTATTGAGAGCCTTCTTGTCAATGCTGGTGTGAGACCGTTTGCTTTGTGCCGTCCCCAGTGCATTACGTATTTGTACACGCAAGCCCAGTATCTTCTTCAGTCGCCAACGGCTCTAATTTCATCCACGGCTTATATTTACGCTGCCTATTTGCATGAGAGGCGTCAATCATATCATAGGCATTTAAGGTTTAAAGCAAGGAAACTCATTCAAAAGCATGCTGTAGCTATTGAGCCGATGGCGCCTTTAGAGGCGCCACCATGCCACCGTAGAAGGTACCACGACTGAACGTTTGCCGACACTCCCTGTACACAAACCTTCTACAGTAACGGGAATATTACGTTCGAATTTATTTACGCACACGCCAGGTCATGCTAGAGCCGTGATAGTATACATTGGTGGCTCCAAATTCGAAGGAAGAGGTGTCGCCCCTTGCGCAGTCTTTCCTCTGTTAAAAGCCGGCGGGGCTATGCTAAGTGCTGTGTCCGTCTTCACAGCCGAGCTTGTTGCAATACGCTGCTCGGTACAAGAGATTAAACATCATGCCAGCTTCGGAGACTGGATTGTGAAGTATAGAGACTCACACAGGGTACTGAGCGCCCTCAAGGCATTGAAATCTCTGCCACAAGCTGGGCGCTATAAAAAAGAGAGCCTGGAAGATGTCGAGATTGTCTTCTGGTGAGTTCCTGGGCAATTAGTGATTGCGAGAAATGAGCGCTCTGATAGGGATGGGGGTAGCAAACAGTCCGAAAGGAGTGGGCGACCGGACCCACGTCTCGTCCTTCCCTACTCTGACTAGAGTGCAGGAATCCTGTCTGCTCTTAAGAATTCCTGGCAAAGAAGAAAGGAGATGACCAATGCAAACCATTGGAACGCTCCTCCCAACCTTAATTTGATAACTGCTTAGTTCCTCGGACTGTCCAACACATCTTTATCGAATGTTCCAATATAAGGGTATCTTCATGCGTGTTTCTTGGTCCAGTACCGATACAAGCGAGAGGATGCTACGGCTTGTTCTTTGTACTCAGGGCCGGTTCGTGCACATCTAATTGGGAAATAGTCTAGATTTTGGAGGAGGCTGGCCACCTCCATTGTATATGGTTTCTGCTTGGTAGGCTTAGGATTTGGATGCATGTTCATGCACCATAATCATATGGCTTTCCTCCGGCACCTGATCGTGCATTTTACCTTTGTTGGTTTCGCTGATTTTTAGTAACCTTTTTGGTATTTTATATGTTTTTGTTTGCTCATAGCTTTTTTATTAAATTATTTAGCCTCTCTTTATGCTAAAATTTATAAAGGACTTGAAATTTAGGCGACTATGCCCGTGCAGGTCGTCGCCAGGTAAGAACCCCCCAAAATCATTATTAATACATAATAAAAATACTCGGGTTGAAGCTGGAGGCCAGAATTTGGCAGCCACTGATCTTTAAAGAGCAAATTTGCTCTCAATGAGTTCGTAATTGATGCAAGAAGGCAGCCAGGGATTCAATTTAAAGTAAATTGCGATGGAAAACATTCGATTCCAAAGCCCATTTTTATCACTTAAGGTCCCATAATCACTTCTCTTCAGTTATTATTTCGTAAACGATATTTAAGATTGTATTTCTAGTGTTTGTGCTCTTTATACTGACTTGTTGCTATAGGTTTATAAGTCTCCGTGCTTAGGTTTCTGCCATACTGAATTTTACTTGTCGTGTTATTAATAATTATTGTTTCCGTTATCTTCCCGCAGTTCTGTTCTCATTTGTTGGCCATTTGTTGGTTTCGCAGTCTAATTTATTATTGAAAAAGTCATGTGAAAGTAGATGAAATTCTGGATATTTTATTGCCTATCAAGATGGAAAACAAGTTATAATCCAATGGAGACTACAATAATTTAACAGGCAAAGATAAAGAACGATGAACACGTTTAGGTAAAGAACAATAACAAGGACAAAAGTGACGAAACACACGCGATTGCAAGAGCCATGTACAAGAGTCATGACGACCACGAGGTATCACCTCTGACTCAACCTACCCTCCCTACCAAAGCTACGCCATCTTCATAGGGCTGGGAAATTTCTTTATCCACGCCAAGCCAGTGAGGTTATCTTTTAAATATTTTAATCTCCTTCATAATGTTTCAATTTGTTACTCTCCCATCGTCAAACCAAGCCTCGACTGGAATTTGCCAAAGACACCAAGTAAGGCTGAGACAGGTGATTTCGGCTTGAATTGTTGCACTTATTGCGTCTTTGTTGTTGTCACTTGGCTTGAGGGAATTTTAGGCGATTGATGATGAAAACGCTGAGGATCTTATCACATAAAACATAGGAAATGCGCCTACAAAATTTGTGTATGATCGTTGAGTGTGTCACTGTCAAGTAGTGTTGTAATCTTTTTCCTCGGTACATGGCTGTATTTCGTGAAACGCTCGCCACTAATCGAGATGGTTTTGGTCGCAACCATTGCTTAAAGATGTACTGCTTATGGAGTAGAAAAAGGTAAAACAAAAGATAATGAAAGAATTTCGAATAGATTAATATTATTGAATTAATAAGTCAACCATGCGTTGATTATACTTCCAATCTATCACTAATAAAATAGGACCATCAGGTTATAATGAAAATGTAAAACCTGCTAATAATTTCTACATTACTCGTTAAAAATAGCGACTTAGTATTTATTGTGACGCCTCGTTATCTTCTCTTTAGCGTTTTTTTTCCACTAAAGTTTTATGAGAGCAAAACAGAATCCTCGGAGACAAATTATAGGTTTCCCCAAAAGTGAAATTCGGTTACGGAAGAGATATTGGACAAATAGAATTTTTCGCGTAAATTGGTGAGAAAAACACCAAAAATAGTTGTAACTGACCAGAGAAGAATAGTAGTCAGTAGAATAAAATGAATTACTCAAAAATATCAATTGAATTCAATATCCAAAATAAGTTTAAAGTGATTTGAATGTCAAGATAAATCCCGAAAGTGGACAATATGAGGAAATTTAGTAAAGTAGTAATTAATAGTTATCTGGATTTTACCATTGAACTGAAATTATAGAATACTTGAATAGATCTTACTATTTCTCCCCCCCCCCGTTGGATTACGCCTGAAGTATAGAGATAAAAGAATAAAATGGCATAATTATTAGTCGGCGCGTTAAATTCTAAAATTCGTTTCCTTCATAAATAGAGCCAAAATTTGGATTAGAAAATCCTTTAAAGAACGAACGAATAAGGAAACGGCACATATATGAACAACTGGGTTAAAATTAATTAGAGAATTTAAGAGGCAGTTCATTTATGAAACGAAATTAATTGTAAATAAGATTTATGTATGAACGAAAGAGTAATAATGGTTCAAATTATTAGTGCGCGGTTAGGTCATTTGCATTCATACTATTGACTGAAAATGCTGCGCAAGTCTCTAATGGCTAACTTCGAAAGTAAATGGACATTTGAATTGGATTTGCATATCTAACTGAGGCAATAATTAACCATCAAATCGTGAAAAGAGTTTCGTTTTCTTAGTTATCGCCAGATGATGACATTTATTCTTCAATAGAAAAAAAAATCCTTTACATTTAGGATTGAATTTATTAATTCATTGATGTTAACATAGATTTAGAACATAGCAAAGATTTCAGTGATGAATATTAATTAGAATATAAGGTTAAATGCCAGTTTGCGTCTGCATATATTAAAAAGTCAATAATTAGCCATGATTAACTCCCTTTCATAGGTGGATAGCTAAAAATTGTGCTAGATATCATAAAATGGCGATCAAATATGCAATTGAATTATAATACTGAGTTAAACGTTGGCATCAAAAGTGGCGAAGACCTTTGACTTCGATAATTAATGAAGTAATCGAAAAAACATCGATATCCGAAAGATCGAGCGGAAAATTTGTATGTGCGCACATTAGTGTGTTTTTAGCGAAAGAGTCCTTCTTAGTATAGCGCATCTATGTGGGTGGGAATCAAGCGAGGAAAATTAATATAGGAAATAATATTGATTTGACTAAAAATGTTTTAAAAGTGAACTCTTGGGTGAAATATTTGATAATATTGATAAAAACTTTAATAGTTAGTGCATAGAAAAATTATAATGGTTTGGAATTTGACAGAAAAGCATAGATAAAGTATAGTTAACCAAATTATGAAGTAGCACAGTGATGTTTGAGGATTATTATGGATACGTAACACGTAAAGGCATATATGTAGGTGCCGTGTCTGAAAGCCATACAGAAGAAGGAACAAGTAAAGGGCAAAGACTTTTGGTAGCTTATAGAGCATCAATTCATCTCGAGAGAACATGTTTGTTTGTTTAATGTGCGTGAATCCATAGGGTCATAGGCACCCAAGGAACATTCAGCCTTCCCAAAGAACGGGGCGTGTGTAGTGAAAGTTACATAATTTAGAGCATAGTTAAAAAGACTTATTTTATGTACCATATACATCAAATATAAGTATGAGTGACTATTTTGGAGGGGACTTTCAAACTTCTCAGAAACATGTGAGTGCAAAAAAAGAAGGTTTAGTATTACATCCACAAAGGTATTTAGGGAGTTTTAGTAGCACCTAATATGTATTACAGTCAATATTTAGAAATACTGAGGTAAAATGAAAATTGGGAATTTTCAAGATTCAGATGGTCGAGATTTTGCCCACACAATCTCCAATAAAAGGAGAGCTATAAATGATGATGGCACAGAATGAAAATTGTTTTGCAGATTTGGACCAGTAATGCGGCAAGTTTGGGAATCTATTCGACGCAATGATGCGGACCGAGTACGAATGAATATTTGATAAAGTTCGCGAGAATTCAATTTCACGGGTGAGAATTAAATAATTTCGGTGCGATTTGTTCACACTATGCAATCATTAGAATTTATTTGCATCCCTCTGAAGGGAGATAAATTTGTCTCGATGGAAAATTTTAAGGACAATTAAGAAACAATGAACGATTATAATTATCAGCCATAATAACGAAATGGGGAGAAGGGAGTATTGCAGTAGGAGAGTTTATGGGTTTCGGGGGGGGTTTCTTGTCCTCGTTTTCTTTTTTTTATAAATTCCAGCCATTTATCAGCTAATTTGCTTTATATTTTTCTCATTAAGCGCTTATCAGATAATTCTCTTCGTCTATTTTCTCTTATTAACATCCTTTCATCAGCCAATTTATGTGAAATAATAGGATTATTAAGTCTCATTTTATTTGAAGTACTAATTTATGTGAATATATTTTTAGTAATTTTGTTTCTTATTTTAATTATAATTGTCAGTTAATTTTAAGGGATAAATTTGGTCGCTTTAATTTAACTTTGACGCAAATTCCTGCTTAAGTTACAACTTGAAATTCTTTATTTTCTAATTGGAGTTGTCAAATTCAAAAACATTTAATAATTACTATAATCATGCGCTGATAAATGACATCGTTATTTAATTAAAAATTGCAATCATTTATTTGTTAGTAACTCTAAAAAAATATTTATTATTGTACTTTTTTAATTTCACTCATTTTCAGGTTATGATATTCTCAGACCTTATATGACGCGTTAGGTGGAAGAAAGGCCTAAGCCACAAAATTTGAAAATTGCGTTTTTCACGGATAAGTTATCCTTATAACTTAGTTTATCGTTATACTAAATATCAGAGTCTAATTCGAACTAATTCATATCCAAATTTCAACAATGCCTTGTGATGGTCAATTGGGACAAATTGAACAAAAGAAAAAAAACAGTATATTGATATTATTTATACAAAGAAAGATTATATAAAAGCAATAACTACGTCTGTTTCTCAGCGCTCTAAAGTTGTAGAAGTTGAACAAAGTAATTTTTTCGATTTTGACGTTTTACAAGAGCGCAAAGTCAAAAGGAAATCAAACGCAATTAAATTTATTGATGCAAGAAAATTTGTTTTGGATCATCAATACAAAGAAGGGTACGTGATTTCCTCTAGACTTCAAACAAGCCCAAACAGTAATAGTCATCCTGTCAGGCTGCAAAGAGGAAGAAATTCTTAGAGCTGCAATTTGTTCAATTTAGCTCGTGAGCCGCTGCCTCCAAAGTATTCTCAGATGCTCCCAATAACAAAGGAAAAGAAAATTGATATCCAAGAACTTACAAAATTAATGCCAAAAGACGCAGCGAAATATTATACAAATTTGTTAGAACAAATGGAAATTAAAAAGAACAAACAAGAAAATGTTGAAATAGACGTAACCGATAAAACTTTGGATTATACCAGTTAACTGCAAGATGTATAATATACAAACTTTGGAAGTCTCTCCTGAAAAATGTGAAAATGTGGCTTCGACCCTTCTTCCACCTAACGCGTCATATCTTCTTTTTCCTTTCATGCTTAGCGCTATCTAGCCTATGGTATGAGTTATCCGGACGGTACCTAACAAACGGATAAACTTATACATCGTAAAATAACTTCGTAATAACGAGGTTCTTATAAAGAATAGAATGGTGTCATTTATTGTTATTTATTACAACACTTAATAATACAATTGTCAATCAATGTCAAATTACATTCGAAACATGGGTTGCAACTGCCATAGACGCAAACTATATGTATTATAACTTAGTCACTACTTAATGCAGAAACACCCACAAAGGAAAAGTGAAAAAATATTCGTCTTTATTCATAAAGAGCTTTTCAAGGAATGAAAATGTCTTTTTCGTGCACTTTGTGACCTTTTTTTCATTCCCTACTTAATATGTGAGGCCTAGCGGATGGGCGAATGTATATAGCGAGCAAATCTGCTCTATCGATTTCAACTCTATATTTTCCTCCGTGCAATACCGAGTAACTCAGCGATTAATGAATAATTAATAAACAAATAAAAAATAAATAACACAAATAAATAAATAAAAGTACTCGATTAAACGAGTTTAAATTTTGGCTCAAGTAAAGATAGTCCCTCCTAAGACAAAAAGGAGGGATTAACTTTACTTGGTAAAATGGGAGGTATCGAGGTTATGGCATCGTCATTTTAAAGCTACTGAAATAAGCATAAACTAAGAATTAAACCTATGTTAGGATGTAAGAGAGAAATGCTAAATTCTTATCTACAGGAATTTATGTGGTTTGAAAGACATAAATACAATGTTTTCAATGATTTTTGCAAAACGATTGTCAGCCAATACCGTTTTAAGTAAGTTATTAAAATTTAATTTCTAGACTTCTGGTGTGTTGTGTGCGCGAGAATAGGCGGGTAGAGAGAGCAGTTATGTGATTGGCCATTTGTGTGATAATGTGTGTGGATGGAACTCCATGCGTCCACATTTAAGACCCGTTGTCCCGCTAATAGTTCACTAACGGGGGTGGAAATGGGTTATTTTTTTTAATTTAAGGGAGTCTATTCTGGCGACTGTCAACAAGGGCAGAGTTACTGAAATTTAAAATTATTCATGCTAATTATGTAGCCTATTTATAAACTATCTTAAAATGAAACAAAAAAAACACAAAATAAACTAAAACCCACAAAAAACGGAACGAAACCGAATGAATAAAAAAAAACAAGCATGATTACATGCTGGAGGGTGACTTGGTCCCTCGGGGTCCAGAGCATGAACCCAAACACCACCTCCATCCCAGCCAGTCCATAATTCGGTGTGTACCAACCCGTCCCGAGTATACGGAAGAAAGTGGTAAAGACCCTACTCGTCTCTGTATCGGGACAGGTAAAATGTTCAAAGATCCCACAGACTTGCGACCTGCGACATGAATGCGCCAGATTGTCTGATGGCCTAAGCAGTAGTCGCAGTAAGGTGCAGATAATCACTCCATCAAATGTCCCTGTAGTTTGCTCGACCTGATGCCTTTGAGTCATTAAGGGTAGGCTCTAGGAAAAGTTACGACGCAATCGCACACACCTTTAGGTTCCCGTCGGCTGTCTCCCATCTTTTTGTCATGAACCTGAACGGCTGACCTGATTCTTGTCATGTAATCGGAAGAGGTGATATAGCGTAAATTCGACCCTCTTTTTGGATTTGGGGCCATCCATGTACACAGGCCTACCTAGCTCCAGGGTGACTTGGCATATGCTCCAAAGAGTTCGAACGCAATACTCCTGGCCTTGTAGAAGCTTTGGGGTAAATGTTCAAACGTGCCACCTTCTATGGTGGCGTTAAGGACAGAACCAGAGGAGCCACCGGCCCGAGAGCTAGAACTTGCCTTTGAAGGAGTGGCCTTGCTCTAAACTCGAAAAGCCTAGTTTATGACTCACCCTCAAGTCAAAATAGTTACTGTCGAAATCGGCCGAGGATGAAATGACAGCTCACACATACAACTAAATAATTCACTCTTTACGTCCCAAAGCAAGCGTCATCTCCCGATCATCGACATCCCCTTTTCGTACGCGTAAGATTCACATCCATAGCCGATCTTGGAGCGAACGAAGAGCAGGTAAATAAAAGTAAGGTGGTAATCTTATGAGTCTTCTCCAAGTTCTGAACCTCAAGGGATGTTGAATGCCCATGGCGTAGGTACAAGAGGCCCTAAAGCTACAATATGGGCTTCCTAGGTGAGGCGTCAGTGAAGATGCAGGTGTGGATAACAATAGAACTTCAAAATCTTCTTTTGGTCCAAAGAAAATAAAATCCCGTGTGCTTCGACAAGCGAGAATTGCGTTTCTGAGGCTCTTTTAGTCGACCCTCCAGCCTAGGAATCTGGGCCGCACCAAAAGTGATCGAGAGGTCTACGTGGAGCATAGCGTGAATATCATCTGTCACTGAAGACACTTTTCTGTGGGACAATCTCATCCTTCCTTATTGGACCTGAGACAGCTCTTCCACTCGTATGTGGTATCGATGATCTCGTAAGAACTCAGACCGGAAGGTCTCGATGATACCGTATGGGCAAGTGGTATTGTAGGCCTTCTTCAGATCAGAAAACACCGTGGAAAACTGCTATACAGGAAAAAGGGCCTCGTAGATAGAATTTTTAACTAGAAGCGGAACATCCAATGTAGAATGGATCTTTCCAAACTCGCACACTTTAGTACAAAGGTGAGCTTGATGTTTAAGAAATAAGTTATCTTAATGTTAACCAAATTTCAATTAACTTTCATACGTAAGGAGTTAGAGAGAAATTTAGGGGAAACCAGCCGGGTTGGTGTGATCTCTTCTCGGTTTGCGAAAATTAAGCACGATAGTCATTCGCCAGAGATCAAGAAAGATATCCTCCGTCCAGATCCTTTAGAATAAATTTAGCAGGAAGGCCATGCATCACTGACCCAAGTGTTAAAGCATGGTGTACAGGAACATCGTTCGAATCAGGGGCGGTATCTGGGAATGAAGCGATTCTGGAACGCACTCACTTAGCGTAAAAATGATGTTGAAAGGTTCTTCGTCTCTGGAACTAAAGTCAATTCTGCGACCTTTAGTGAACGTACGGCGTGCTATAAATATTGAAAGAGAAATATCCTTGTTAAAGAATGAAAAGAAAGCTGTTGTGAAAGACTGTACCAAAGACACAGGGTCCAAAATTGCGGTCCCGCCTGCTGAAGGAGAGGGGTGGGTGGGTCCTGCGAGAACTTGCCCCAAATCCTTTTGACGGTCTGTCAGACCTCTGCAAGAGGGATCATTTCTTTATGAGAAGACACGTATTCTCAAAAAGAACGCCATGTTTGCTTTGAAGTTTACCAGAACCTCGCTCTCGTTCGACGAAATACACTGACGGTGAAATTATTCGGGTGACGCTTATATCACATATAGGCATACGACTTCTTTCTAAGAGCAGTCGCACACTTGACCAACAACAAATAAGCCGACAGCGTGAAAAAAAAACGGCCAGACGTTTAAGGAATAGTAATCAGGTCTACGGCCATGAGGGTGACGAGAAAGAGTTTAACGGCCTCATCAACCGACCTAAACTCCTCGGCTGGGATAGGTAAATCTGTCATTTTCTGAAATTCTGGCCACCGCACCCGCTTCAAGCAACAGAAAGACGGTTTAGCTACTGTCAAAAAGAGAAGATATTTGAATGGGAAAGCGAACACTATCATGAAGTTCATCCACTAACTCCCATCCAAAATCAGATTGTGTGGCCCCCCAAATAAAAATTATGCGGTCTCGCTCGGGAAATGATGGGGGAATTTTCGTCCACATTAAAACACCCTTTTCTAGCTCTTCAATAGGTCGGCAAGGACCTGGGCCCTGAGATTGACCGTGAGATCCCCCAGATTATGTGCCTACCTTTCAAATCTTCGAAAATGAGAAAAGGGCTCGGCAAGCATGCCACGACACGACGGAAGCTCGCTACATCGAAGTCGGCTGACGGTGTAATTTGTACTAGGAAAGTATAGTATACCATTTACCCAGGTGTAGCTGCGATGCCATTGCCTGAAAGGAGATATTTTAAGCCAGAACCAGAACTTGGACGTCATGTAAGGTGTAAATCACGCACCCACCCTACAATCCCCATCCGATTCGTGTGGGGTTGTAAAACCCATATACACCAGGGCAGGGAAAGTTATCAATAAAAGAAATACTTATAGACACACCATCCCCTCATAACCAGCGATTGTCATGCTGATCTTTATATTAGTTTGATTATCCGTCTGAAGATGTTGTTTTCAAGAAGAGGGCTCTCGTCCACGAACGAAAGAAGGATGGCGCAGCATAGTAGTAGTGGTGTTCATTCATACCTCTCGTGTATGAGGCAACAGCATGTACATATTTGCCTATCCCTTATTCCGAACCTATTCCTTTTACTTTGCATAAGTCTGCGTTTTCTTCATCTCTTGTCCATAAAGATAACGGGTTCGTAGTTATGGGTTCGTAAGTTTCATTTTACATACTCATGTATGAGATTTATTCGAATGTTATTGTCATCCCATTAAAATGGGCTCTATAATGATTCATAATTTTCCGCTATCTATTTTTTTATTTTCTTTTTAACTTTATTCATGTATTATTATTTTTAAAACTCCACCTCACTTTATATCTCAACCGGACACCTATAACTTCATTCTTTCCCACAGCTCCCTGGCTTATGATCTTCCTCCTCCGCCAGTCATCTAGATGTGCCAGTCGTAAGGTGTGCCAGAGGTCTAGCACACCTTATCTCTAGGTTTTGTTTGAGTTGTGCAGGTGTTGGGATCTTTGTGAATAGGTATAGAGTTGTGTTGGGTTCTTGGTGGGCACGAGTAAAGATGTCTCTATTGGTCATTTGGATCCGCTATTTGTAGGTATATAATTTTGGGATGGTTATCTAATCGGAATCTGGCCAGGGTGACTCGTGGGCGGCGTGGGAAAGAGGTGTAAGCCTAGTGGAAATCTGGTAACATGGCGTATATGAGATGCGCCAGGATTGGATGGCTTGTAATGTAATGTGCAAGCGTGGATTGCGTTAAAATAGCAATGGTGTCCGTTCTTGACACTGCATCGGATAGCCTAGGAGACGCTCCTCATATCATCCAGATAATCAAGTGGCTGTATCCAAAAGACCAATCTAAGAACCTCTCAAAGTTCAGTGCCAAATGACTACCACACAATTACTCTTGCTTTCGCGGTATCATTTTTAATCGCATTTCATAGCCGCGTCATTGTAGCTTAATTTTAAGACTATATAGCGTAACCTGACGGCTGAGTGAAAAGGATCCCTTTTCCTTGCACTCCCCCCCCAAAAAAAAAACAACTCACACAGTTATTTGTGGAGCTGTCAGATTGATCTATTGGATAGAGCCAATTGATTAGCTGGATGGGGATGGCCTCAAGGCTGCGCGATGCTGTGTTAAAGAGGTAAACCATTGTTGTTTTAGCCCCATTTCAAAGCAGCGTTATTGCAGTTTAATTAAAAAAGAAATGTGGAAGTGGATTTATTATGCATTGTAGGGACCTGAGTTTGGTGGGATTCTTCAGAGTACCCCATTATAGCATGCCCATGGAGTCTTAGGAATGTTTCCACATGGGATGACTTCTATATGTAATGGACAGGTGTCTTGGATTTAATGTAGCGAACGAACTAAGCCTCGTAGAGGTCTGATTTTTACAGTAATTACTTCGTGACATATGATACAGTACAGCCATAGCACACCATAGAGAGTTAAAAAATGATGAGTGGCTTTGTGCTTGATAGGGTGAGGGGTTGTTTTCTGTGGGGTAGAAGAACGCTGACTACACTTCGTAAGAATTCGCTTCATTATTTAGACTCGCATACTATAGCGAGGTTTCGTCTCTTGTAGCGTAGTAGAAAACCGACGTGTGCAATTGATTTACTTCGCGTCAGCGTAGGTGATGAGACGGCTGCAAGCGATCGGAGTGACCTCATTTTTGTTTGCTTTATTTGTTGTTTGTTATTAGTTATTGGAATCTTATTCTGTGTTTAGGGTATGTATTAGATTCGAGGCTTCTTCCCGCATCTGTACAGTTTATAAAAGAGAAGGAAAAAGTCATAAAAATAATAATTAAAAGAATACATATATATTTCTTCATTTTCGTTTGTTCTATTTATTATCTTTGTGGAGCTCACATTACCCAAGTGGATAAGGCGTTCGACCTTTAGCGTTTTGGCACGAGTTCGATCTCAGCCAGCATGGACACAAATCTTTCAGCGATGTCACGAGCTGGCCACCCAAAGGCGAATAACCTGAAATCTACTATTAGTATCAACTTCCCCGATGTAAGGGGGCACCAATCTCTGATTGATTGTTTTGGAAAATTTAGTTGTAGAAAGAAATGAAAGTTGAATTGAATATTTGAAAATAAGGAATTAGTTTTAATTTAGAAAGAATTTGCAAGGAAGCTTGACTTTACAGATGAAGTAGATTTGATTGATTTAACAATAGGTGTACAGCAACGTAAATTATTTGAGAGTACAAGGTTGCACCACCACAAAATAATGAAGATAAAGACACTTTATTGTTGTAAATATCATAAATTAACTTACTGTTAATCCACATTCATTTTACTAATATTATACTTAAGGAGAACAGAAGTTAATTTGAAAATGTGAGATGAGATAGCTAACTGTCCTTCGCCCTCTGCTTTAAAAAGGGTACGAGCCATTAAAAAATGATTGCGATCTCTCACTGCTCTCTCTTGAAAATATGTAACTGACTATAGGACTTAAGGGAGGTCCCTTCCTGATCTCACGGTTCTAAGATGTGGCTTCACGCTACCATCACTCCCAAGTAGGTGGCAGAAGGCGTAACCTCATTAAAAATATCCTTGGTCAGTGGAAAACGAGAAAGGGCCGGCGCGCTGACCCCTCTGACAATTCTAAACACCGACTGCCAATCCCCAAACAGTAAAGAGAGACCCAAACACGTGAAAATTAGACGGACAAATGAGTGTGGTAGACAAACAAAAGAAGGACAAATAGACGAAAGAGAGAAATTCATTGGTACAAAATTAGTTTTCTGATATTATCCTCTAGGAGGTAAGTAGTTTCACACGCGTCATCACGCACTAACTAATCACAACATCGCTATCATTTCATTCTCATTTACACAGCTCAACATATCTAGTCTCTGCTCTGTTCCGCAACCCTGGATATGGACTACTAGTATCTCCCATGGGGGCACTCTTAACCATATACCCCTGACGTAGAGTACTAGTCTCCCGTATGGTTTGGTGTCTATAACCATATACTATTAACTTAAAACCACGAAGGGTTCTATGATCCCTCTTTGGTGTCCAAACACAATACTACCCCACAACTACCCTTCCCTCCACCGAGAACTGAGCCAAAGTGCTTTCGGGATTATCAGCGATTCTCATTCGGATCCTTTTTGCCAATTAATCGTCAATAAATTAATTTAAGATATATTTTATATAATTCATTACTTGACTGGCTTTTCTGGCTATGAAGCTTCCACACAATTTGGCTTCCTCTAATTTTACCACCCTTGCGAGCCACTTTTCCACACTTGGGGGTGGAGGTGCCTCAGTGGGGTTGACCCTCTTTACGAACAGGTAAAAATAAATCCCTAAATAATTGTCTTCCCTCATGATTGATTGAGAGCCGCGGCACTTAGGAGCTCAAAATCAACGGCAAGCATTGCCACTCGAGGGCAAAATAATGTGGAAAACTTTCTTTCACTGACGCTACGGCGCCAATGTCGCTTAGTAAAGGAAAGAGTAACTAACGAGGGCACTTTTACTTGAAGGGCAAATCGAATTATTATTATCATCTGTCATATTATCGAGGAGAAGAAACCATCGTGGTCATTTCCCCCAGAAAGCTTGAAATTAAATTTGTAAAGTAGTGAAGTTAGTAGAAGTTGGAACTACCTGGGAGTTATTCCTTCGTAGACATTTCCATCTTATCATTTTTATCGCCACTTTATTTATAAGCTTTTTTCCCCTACAATTTTCTTGGCCGGCGGAGAATTTCGTAGACTAGTCGCCGACCGGCATTTTTCCATTCATTCGCCCTCTAGGGAGAGCGTGGTTTTTCCTCTCTCTTGGCTTCGGTTGGGGTGGTGGGTGTTAACATATCTGTAATATTCTCCCCCTCTCTTTTCTATTCCTACTCCCCCTATCATTCTTTTCCTTATGTACCTTTTCACCCATCCGCAAGGGAATTTCATTGTTAGCATGGGCAACCTTGCTGCGGTTGACATCTGCATGATTGTGCCTCTCTCCCCTTCCCCCAGCCCCAATGCCTCCAAGAGGATTTGTGGCGATATATTTTGCACACATTTCCACTTGTTTCACCCCTTTCTTTACACATCTCTCCTTACGAAGTTTCTGCGTGAAATGCTTTCGTTTGTTTTCGCTTTTCATTTAATAAAATAAATTCTTGTCGAATAGATTAGACCGGATCCAATAGACGGATCCTTATACTAATTCGATGAAAAGATATCCTGGCAGTAAACGACCTCGCTCTCTTAATGTCCCGCTACCCATTAAATGCTCCCGTTTTGTTGATGACTGCCATCTGGCATAAGGATAACACAGCCACAGGAGCACGCCTTTCAACTACATGAAACAATCAACACCACTGTCAATTATACAGACTGTAATGTCTTCATAATACCAGGAGAAAAATCATCGCAAGTAGCTTTCGCCAAGAGAAGGCAAATCCAAGTAATCCGTCTCTCATTAACAGGAAACTCAATAAAATCCTCCAATGGCTTCCTGGAGGAAGCCGGTAATAGTGAAAGCAGGCGGTGATCCTGTCCAAGAGCTGTACCTGAGGGACCAAATCCCGTGATTGAACTGTAGGGGAAAACTCCACTTGTAACGGGGAATGAAAAGAATTAATCAACGAGGCACCTACGATTTGTTCTATATATTTATAATAAGACATTGAAGAAGGGTTTTCGTAAATCCTCTTATTTGGTAGACTATTTTGGGGTGTGACTGTCTGCATCTAGTGAATTATTTTCATCTTTTGAATCCTTTATCGTTTAAAAAGGTTTTGAGCCCATTTATACCCCCATTTGAGGCTCTAAAAAGGCTTACTTTGTGCGGTGTGGTAGGAATTATTATATGTATGGGAGATATTTTCATGTGTCGGCTAATTTTAAGTTTTGTTTTGAGTGAAAAGTTTCGATATTTGGATTGAGTTCTAAATAATGGGTTCGGTGGTGGTTGTGGAGTAGGTATGATTAATGGTTAGGCTATTGTTGCAGATGTTACATCTGGGTGGAAGGGAATTCGTAAAGAAAGCTGTGCGTTAGTTTTGTGTGACCTAGGCGTAGTGTCCGACTGCTGCCTCTTCCTTTTTATTTTTGCGTAGTGCCGACGGCCATCCGCAGGGGACTTCTTTAATTCATCTCCAAGTTAAGATGGCCATGCATTTTACCAGGCATTTATTTCACGTTGTAAGGGTGCATTCCTTGACATATTTTTGTAACCCGCTTTGGTCTTATAAGTATTTTCTTTTTGTTCTGCATGCTTTTTGGCTACTATCTCAGCAGTTTTCATTTCCACTGATGCACACATAGCTTGGGCATCATCAGAATTTGATGTGATGCAAGAGATTGTTCAGTTCACTGAAAATGGACAATGCGAGTGGGTAGTTGTTTTTCTTAGTTTGTAGGAGGAGAAAAACACTAGCCTAATCTGAGTGCCAAGTACAGTTACCTGGAGTGTCTTAGGCCGTTGACTTTAAGGGTTAAAAAGATAGCTGTCAGTTCAGCCGAGTGTACCGACGCAGATGATAGTAATTTTGACGCTATGGTCTTTGGCCAAGACTTAGGTGGTGCACTTCTGCCGTCATTCACGGCTTCACCCCGAACCAGATTTGTTTTTTTAATGGGGTGCGCCTGGATGTGGTTGAGTCTCACCGTTTCCTTGGTCTTGTATTCGACCCACGCCTCACCTGGGAGGCTCATATTCGCAGCCTTAGGGTCTCTTGTACCCGCGCCATGGACATTCTCCGTTCCGTGACGTTCAGCACTTGGGGCGCTGATAGGGCTACTGCCTTACTTTTTTATCGATCCTTTGTTCGCTCGAAGCTCGACAACGGATGCGAGTTTTATGCATCCGCAGCCGAGCGTTTATTGCGGAAGGTGGATTCGATCCACCACACCGGCCTTCGCCTTGCGACCGGTGCCTTCCGCACTTCCCCCATTGAGAGCTTGTTGGTCGATGCTGAGGAGATGCCACTCGCTCTGCGCCGCGTGCAGTGCATCACTTGCCTGTACGCGCGAGCCCGGCGCCCTCTCAGTCGCCAACAGCTCTCACTGCATCCGCAGCTGATCTCGATGGTGCCTATGCCGCCGAGAGACGCCAGTCATACCCAGGAAACTCCTTCGAGAGGTAGATATAGCTCTCGGGCCGGTGGCGCCCCTGGTTCTGCCCAGGACGCCACCCTGGAGGGTACCACATTTGGCTATAGGTCGCCACACCTCTGTTCCCAAAGCTTGTACTGCGCTGGGAGTATTGCGTTCGACCTTTTTGGAGGACACATCGTGTCACGCTGGAACCGTGCCAGTGTATACGGATGGCTCCAAGTCCCAAGAGGGGTCGGCTTCCACGCCGTATCCCCTCTGTTTGAAGTCAGCGGGGCTCTACCAGGCGCTGCGTCTGTCTTCACGGCCGAGCTGGTGGCAATACACATACACCACTCGGTACGGGAGATTACGTGACATGCCCGGTTCGGAGATCGGATTGTGATCTATAGCGACTCACAAAGCATCCTGAGTGCTCTCGGGGCATTGGAATCTCCGCATCCCCTGGTTCGCGATATCCGTGACGCCACGGTTTTGGCGAGTCGGGCAGATGTCATGATTATCTTCTGCTGGGTTCCTGGACATGTGGAAATTGCGGGGAATGAGCGTGCCAATGAGGGCGCCAAAGAGTCCGCGAGGACTCTGCGACCGGACCAGCGTTTAGCTCTTCCTCACACCGACTTCATGGCAGGAATACGGGCAGCTCTTCGGACTGCTTGGCAAAGAAGATGGGAGACGGTCGAAGGGAACTTAAAGTTGCGTGCCATTGTGCCACGACTGTTCCCATGGACCTATCCCCCAATGCCGCGGCGGCTTCAGGTTGCTTTCTGTCGTCTCCGAATCGGGAACACTCGTGTGACGCATTACTATTTGATGGAGCGCTCGCCTGCGCCCTATTGCAACGACTGCGTCGTCCCTCAGACTGTTCGGCACATTCTTGTTGAATGTCCCAGTCTGGGTGATCTTCGCGCACGACACCTGTCCCGGTACGGGGATGGGCGGAGTCGCTACCGCCTGTCCCTTGTACTCGGGACGAGTGCGTGCACTTTGACTGGTGGACTTGTTGACTTTTGGGGGAAGGCCGGCCTTCTCCCTTTCATTTAACCAGGTTTAATTGTTGTTTGTCTTATTGTTTTTGTTTTTGTTTTGTTATTGTTATTGTTATTTCTTTTTATTGTTGTTTCCTGTTCAATTTTTTAAAGTAGACTAGAACTAGGCTGTTTGTTTACGGCGACTTATGCTTAAGTCAGCAGTCGCCAGATAGCCCCTTAAATAAAAAAAAAAAATGCCGCTATGGTCCTATTTGAGAGGACTGCTGGGCAGTCAGCGCCCTCAGCCGACTTTGAACCATCAGTGTATTTGGATTTGTCGGTCTTGTGTAGGAATCTGTGGTCCTTGATGTTTTTTGACATATTGAGGGGGATGGGGAGGATCTAATTTGAAGATATTGTTTTAATAGGAAGTAACTTTGGTGTGGCTCTCTTCCAAGGTGGAGATGTCGGGTATCCTTCAGGGAGATGTTCAGCTGTGTATTTCGTCCGTAGAGTTATAATTTGTGACGTTACAGGTAATACGTTCTGGACTTATGATTTCCGGTGCCATTACGCTCGTTATGATTCTTACTATTTGGGGAATTTTATCGGTGGCTGCGGATGTATTATTGCAGTCAGTCGTCGTCCCGACGGAACTTCAGCGATGGCCATCCTATTTCGGTACAACGACAAAGAAGAGGAGAGCTCTTAAATGCTTCTGTGGCTGCTTAAACCCTGACGGGGGATAGGATCTTGCATTTTTAGTAGGTTCTCACCTGTTCATGCATAGAGATGGCTCCCGTAATCGATCATTCGATGGCACTGGCGGCTTGTGTATAGGGATTACGGTCTTATCGTCTGTTTCCCAATGTTTATGCCATAGTTTGGCGAGGAGTTTGAACAGTGGTTTCGAATGGTTGCGTAGTTCATCGCAATGGTGATTCTATGACATTCTTTAGGCGAGACTTATTCCAAGGAATTCGAATTTTAACTGTGATTTCAATTATTAGGGGTTGGAGTTCTGAAATTCAATTCATCATATTTTCCACTATTATTAAGTAACTAATTTTAATTATTCTATATAAAAGCAATGTGTATCTAAGTATTAGAATTTTTCTTTTCTGTGTGAGACAATCTTGAGGATTTTAAGTGTCAATTTCATATAATCAGGTGGTAAGGAGTAGGAACTATTGATTAATTAAATTTTAGAACTTCACTTCTTAAAGTTTAGTGTGTGTAGAGTGGGCCATATTAGTCATGACACCTTAAAAAAAATGTTTCCGACAGAAGTAAGTTAACTATGAGCTAATTATTTATATTTTTTATAAATCCTCGAATAGGAACGGATGACTGTGCTGTGTTGCCACCAGACTATTTTAAGAAAGAACTTTTTTTAACAGTTAAATTTTTGTTTGCGAACGACTTAGGTATATTGGAAGCTTTTATCAAAGTGCTTTCTAAGGTTTTCTTTACCGTTTGAAAACCAGACCGTAAGTCTAGTTCTTTTTGTATATTTTATGCTTTCATCAAAGTTATTTCGAAGATCTTCCTAACACTTCGAAAACCCGAACGCAGGTTTAGTTTTGTTGTATATTTTAAGCTTTTATCAAAGTTATTTCTAAGGTTTTCTTTACAGCTCGAAAACCAGACGGCAGGTCTATTTTTTTTTGTATATTTTAAGTTTTTATCAAAGTTAATTCTAAGATTCTATTTACAGTTCAAAAACCAGACCGTGTGTCTAGTTTTTGGATATTTTAAGCTTTTATCAAAGTTATTTCTAAGGTTTTCTTTACAGTTCGAAAACTAGACCACTGGTCTAGTGCCTTTTGTATATTTTAGCTTTTATAAAAGTTCTTTCTAAGATTTTGCAGTTCGAAAACCAGACTGCTGGTCTAGTTTTTTTTTGTATATATTAAGCTTTTATTAAAGTTGTTTCTAAGAGTTCAGAAAATAATAACGTATATTTTGGATTTTTTTTTTAAATAGCAAATGATGAAGTTTCGAAAAAATTGAAAATTTTTTAATCTTTAGCCCGAGAAAATAGCTACTGTTTACTAAAAACAGAACACTAATAGTAAATTCATAGGGTAAATTTAGATAAAATTAACAGCCTTACGGTTGTTTTTTCCGTATTTCAAAAGAATTCCGATAAAATGAATTTCTCCTGCCCTTAGGCCTAGAAAATAAAAATCATCAATGTGAAAAAACCTAGACCAAGAGTGAATTATTAGGAGATATGTACTGAAAACCTTGGGATTTTTTTAGACTAAAACCCTGTTGGCAGAGCCGTTTTGGCCTTAGGCAAAGTTCTGGCTGCGAAAATTAGTAGAGTGAATTTTGATCAAACAAAAACTGCCATTGGGATTCTGTTTTGTCCGAATTTCAAAAGAAATCCGATAAAAAGAATTTTTCTTACATTTATGACTAGGAAATAATAAGCATCGATGTGAAAAAAAGAAAAACTAAGAGTAAATTATTAGGAGATATCTATTAAAAACCTTTGGAATTTTTAGACCACAGCCTAAATGTCAGGCTGCCAAGCCAAGCGCAAGCTATTCGTATAAGCAGTACTGGCAAAACCGCGGCTTGTTTATTTACAACCTATTATTTCCAAAACACAGCATAATTCTTATATCATTTAGGAAAAAAATTAGGAATTCCACAAACAAATCTGCTGCATCTTTTCTTAGTACTTTCCAGCAAACGTGATCAAGGTGTGACTGGAAAAGCTCACTGCTAACACTTCTCACTTGCTTTAAAATGGTTGTTTTGGCCTCCAACCATGATCGTCCAATAATTCTGAGTGTATGCTCCTGTCACTGGATCCACATAATGTTCTTGATGATTCACCGTTACAAAGGTAAACTTGCCGTAAACAAAGGTAAACAAAGTCACTGCCGTATTCATTTACGAAAAGAACACCAGTTCCAAAATTTCGCATAAACTCAAAATAGCACCGTTAATAGCGAATGACCCGTCAGAACAACTTTGGCCTAGTTTCCTTTGACTTCAATTTTTATTATAAAGTATTCAATAGTGAGCAAGCATGCATAGATAGAACCATGTTTGAAAGTTAACTTAAGCCGTTACTAATTGAAGAAACTCTTCCAGTGATTACATGTATGAAAGAAAGAGCTTATAATGCGTGAAATGAAACGTTCAGGTTGTAATATTCAGATAAAGTGGACGAAATGTGCTTTAAATTTGGATAAACATATTTGGAAGTGTCAAATTAAGGTCTATGAAAAGTACAAAGATAAAATGTCACTAAAAAAAATTCATTCTTTTCTAATTCTAAAATCACCCTCTAAAAATGCTTTGAAACTTTCTCTTGTGTGAGGAAATTGGTGAAACAAGTGCATGTATGTCATTAAATGTCTCACTAAAAACTATGGTCGAGTTATATAGTTTCTTTCGTGAGGTAGGTACTAAGCATTGGGAAAATAACCCAGTTCAACTAGGTGGACCTGGTATTACAGTACCAGTAGAGAGTCATGCTTTTCGCATGTCCTGGTATTGTTGTTGTTGCTTTATTTTTTTCTGTCAGATAATTTATATGTTCAATGACTTTAGAGCGCCAGTCTGATCCTATTACTTATGAAGGGCAACAATACTTCTATATTGGCTCAGTGGACTTTTTAATTACCTTATTATTGAGAGAGTGCCACAGCGTTTAATCCGTTTTAAGAAGAGAGCCGTTAAACACGTGAAGGATCCATTGAAACACCAAAATTATCCAAAAATAAATATATATTTAAAATTTATCAATTAACTACAAAAAAATAAAATATTTACAATCCTCTCATTAGTTTAACGGAGATAACTATACTTGAAACCAGGCCTATTTCAGAATCCATTCATGTCCACATCGAAATAGGCTCCAAGTAAACAAACCAATTGCCGATTAGTTATTTTATAGTGACCCTTTTAGATTAGCATTAAACTCCAATTTAAGTTTCACTCTTCTAACTGTAAATATGCCGGGGTTCACTAACAATTGTCTCTACTTCAGTTAATTTGAGTACAGTAATAAACTCCTACTCACTCAATATAACTAAAAATGATCATTCTGACTTACATGAACGAAAGGATCAGGGGTTGCCGGATGTCACTAGATGGCTTTTATCCCTTTTCGTTGGGTTGCAGTGGCCGATTGTAGACTTTCCACGAGATGGGAGAGGGTGGGGGAACCGATGTCAAATTCTTCGGTTCTACGTTAAAACGCGGGGGGAGGAGTTGTACTCTCTGGCTCAAAGAGTGCTCTTCTGGGTACTCTTGAAGCCTTTTTATATCCTAGTCTTCTTCGAAGAGTTGCCCAACTGGATTTTGGGGTATACCAGGAGATTTTGAATGTACTTGAAAAATTGGATCTTCCTCTGGTATTGATTCTTCTTTTCTCTTTGGTATTAAGATCGCAATTTGAGAGTCAGTCGAGGGTGACTGGTTTTTCTATTCTCTTACTTGCGAAATTCCTGCTTGGCACTAGGAATGTTGGTCCAGCCAAGTTTCTTACTAATCTTGTGCAGGATACTTCGGTCTGGCACCGATACCAAACGTAACTTTTCGAAACTAGGAGAAGGACCGATCTTCTTGAACTGGTCCTCTATCATCTCTCACCGAATAATCTTTTCTCTTTCCTTATGGGGCTTATTTATAGCTTTAAGACAGCTCCATCTAAGTGGGAAGGTGCGAGGCCGCAGAGGGGAGAGCGAGAGAGGTGAGGGGAGGGTGGCAACGTGGTGCCCAAGTTGGCTTACTAATTAGAGGCACCACCAACCGTCACCATCCTTGGTGTTCTTTTTTACTGGCGCCGCCTTTTGTGGCGATTTAACTTCGGGCCTCCGGACCTCGTAGGTAATTGGATCCTTTGAACGCTGCGTGATGGCTTTTGGTGGCCACCTTGCCACAGCGGCTCGCTCCCGACTACCTATGCGGCGGGGAGATCAAAAGGGTAGGCCGTTTGACTGTTAGTCCGCCGGCTAACGTTCCCACGCCTCTCCTCATATGGCTCTATTCTCTCGCTTTCTCCACAGGGAGGGGGGTGGACTTTAACGTATATGTCCGCCTGGCCCTCTCTGTGGCTTTATGTTGTAATTCCTTTACATCGCATAAACCCTCAAAATACAGAGAAAGATCTCCCCATTCCCAAATTTGGGGTTATGAAATTGTAGATACATCGACGAGACCAACCATATTGTACATGGAAATAGTCCAACAACGCGATGCTGGTACTCTTTTACCAACAATTAAAAGGGTAGTTAAGGCTCGACTGTGCACTCAGACGAATGGAAGGCCTACCAAAAATTCAGTAACCTCGGATACCTACAATAAATCATTCGTTACATCTTGTTGATAATTGAAGAGGTGTTCACACTCATCATGTAAAATCCTATTGGGACAAACATAGCGCTGAAATAAAAAAAGATGTATGTATGCAAAATATAATTCTTTCACTCCGTTTACATGAATTTATGTATTGTGAACGGCATCAGGAATATTTATTTGATCATTTTGGGGCTGAAATTGCAAAACAGTATTCGTGAAATTTTTAAATTGAATTATTTAATAAAGTATTAATCAATTATTTTCTTGTGTACTTTTTAATCAAATTTACTTACTAAAGCATTAAATTAATCCTTACTATTTATTTTACCCTTTATTTTTTATAACCTTCATTGGCCCCAAACTGGGGCTCCTATTCTTCAAAAGGTCGAAACTGCGACCCCTGTTGTTTAAAAGGGTCATGTGGGGCTGCTATTCTTCAAAGGGTCCGAATAAAAGAAGCGCCGATGCAGAAGTGATACCTCAAAATTGAACTGAACAGAAATATTGAACCTTAGCTGTGCAAAGTTTATATCATATTATTTGTGTATGGTTGTTTATACGTACACCTACATGTAAAGTAGTCCGCATATTTTTCTCGCTTTACATTTTCTCATTCAGCCACGAATAATCTAGAATTTTACCTAGGGGGTCTTTGCTAGTCTCTTATTATGTACTACTACTAATTCTAATACCCTTTGGACAGCGCATCTTCGCATAACGCCAGGTAAATAGGGTGAAAGTCAAGAAGTGAGAAAGAGAGAAATTAATTATAGGTTAAGAAGTGTCGCGGAAGCCATTGTGTTTCAGATTGCACTCAAAAGCAACCACTAAACCCTTTCTTTTACTTACATCTTTCCTTTAAAAACCTCTTTGCAAAAATTTCCCTTAAAGGTTGTTTTATTTTATTTGTATTATCGCAAGCCTCCATTTACCATTTAGCCAGCAGGGTTCGAACCCTTCCAATCTCTCCCACCACAAGTAGGGAAATTTACTTCGTACATCTCTTACCTAATCACTTCACTCACCTACGGAACTCTTTTTCAAAAATCTCTGGCACGATGCCCTCGTTATTTTTTTAGCTTATTTTTAAATAAATATGTTAAAACGGGGTTTGCTCCTTGTTTGATTTTGGATTCGAACAGAAGCAATTAAAATCATTTGAACGAAGCAATTATGTGGATTTGAACTGAAACTCCGCTTTGCAAATTCCTACACCGCTTCAAAGGAGTTTTGTGCTCTGGCGGGTCTTCTTTTTCCCTCTCCTTCTTTTTCCTTCTTTCTAGTTTCCTTAGCCGTTTAAGGGGGAAGAGGGGGAGTATAAGGGGTAATTCCCCTATTGCAAGCCGTTACCCTTGGAGGAATGGCTCGGCTATCCCAGCCGGCCCCAATGCCTACGGGAGGCCTTGCGGCTATAATATCTTTCATTACTTTCGCTTCGTCTGCCTTCAGAACTTTCTATACAGATTTTTCTTTAATAACTCTTAAGCACTTTCAATTTCGCGAAAAATAAACAAAGACAACAAACTTTTTTAAGGGTTAAATAAATGCCCCCCCACCCTTCCCCCTAGTCTACGGCAAATTAGCCGTGTTTCAGGAGCTGCTCAGACTTAAACAAGAATTATATGCAAATAGTTTCTTAAGGACGAGTTTATCGATTAATTAAAACCATTTAGCTTATAATTAAATTAAGACTGGTAAAATGATATCAATTTACTCGATTGGACCCGTAGAATTTAATAATTATGCATCTTCAAGAAAGTCTATTGATTACTTAACTCTCTTTGACTAATTAGCCGAGGAAGATATTAAAAAAATCTTCGTATGGTTGGTTGGCCCAGCTAATCTCAACGATTATAGAAATCAGATTCTTTCAGACATTTTTACCTATTAATAGCACTCTTCAACTAATTAGCAGTCTAATGGAGGGTGGAAAAAGGCTCAGGCCATTTGAAAAGTGATCCTCCTAGAAGGAGCTAATTATTTTCGCTGAGTCCAGAGGAAATAAGGATTTTCCTTGGGCGTGGTCGATTTCTTTTAGAAATTCGACATCCATGGTTGATTGTTCCATCAAGTTTCATCGCCTGGAAGAGCTTTTTTTTACCCTTTTTCGTGAGATATTTTTGCAAAATGAAATAATTTTAATAGTGTCCTTCCGTAGTTATTTTGTTACACACTTTCACAATAATACCCCCCCCCCCCGCAAAAAAATCACTTGGTTGATTACAACTAGGGTTTAAGGGAAAAGGTTTATTTAAAATATTTTGAAGCGCGAAAAGAATTTGTGTTAGTGTTGGATTCTCCCCCCCCCCGTCATTTTTAAACGATAATAAAATTATTTTGAATATATAAAAATAATATATTTATTAACCAAATGAGTTTCCATCCTTATTGATAATTCTCTTCCATCTGGGGAGTGGAAACCATTCTTGAAGAATTCATTCTGTCTATATAAAATATATGATTTGATAACCTAATTCTCTTCCTTCATATCAGAGTAAACTTTGTCATTTATTTGATATTGCTATGGCTTAAATAAATGGTAATAAGTTGTGATGATGAAAAACTTTCCTAGTTAAAGCAAAAGATTTTCTTGGGTCAAACTTTCCACGTGTGGGAATGTATTACCATTAAGGAAGACTACACCGTTTCGGTTGATTTTGACAGGATTTTTTAAAGCTTAATTTAACCGTTCCATTTGTTTACAGTAACTGTTTGCCAAATATTGGTGAAATCACAATTAATAACTCCTTTCAATTATCACCAAATTTAAAGCACTGACTTCTCTTGCTGGAAACCACATCTAGGAATGAGCGATTGTTTTGCCATCAATCAGGCCATTGTGTTTGGCCTTAATATTGTATTAAATAACCCACTTTTAAACTTCTGCAACAATTCAGTCCGGAATCACCTTAATGGCAATACAGCTGATTAAGATGAAGCAATATTCAGACGCTGGAAACGTTGTTCTTCATCCATTTCCTGTGGCTCACAAACAGCGTTTGGGAACTTAAAAAATGCCTAAGCTTGACTAGCTATAAAAGGCCTAGGCATTACTAGCTTCAAAGAGACCTAGACATTGCTAGCTTAAAAAAGGCCAAGGCATTACTACCTATATAAGGCCTGGGCATTACTATCTTTCAAGAGACCTAGACATTAGTAGCTTAAAAAAGGCCTAGGTATTACTATCTTTAAAGAAACCTAGATATTAGTAGCTTAAAAAGGCCTAAGCATTACTAGCTTTAAAAAGGCCTAGGCATTACTAGCTTTAAAGAGACCTAAACATTACTAGCGTAAAAAATGCCTAGGCATTACTAGCTATAAAAGGCCTAGGCATTACTAGCTATAAATGGCCTAAGCATTACTAGCTATAAAAGTCATAGGCATTACTAGCTTTAAAGAGACCTAGACATCACTAGCTTTAAAAAGGCCTAGGCATTACTAGCTATTAAAGGCCTAGGCATTACTGGCTTTAAAGAGACGTAGACATTACTAGCTTAAAAAAGGCCTAGGCATTATTAGCTATAAAAGGCCTAGGCATTACTAGCTTTAAAGAGACCTAGACATTACTAGCTTAAAAAAAAGCTAGGTAAACAACCTGTAAACAATTTGAATCATTTCAATCAACTCTACGAAACATTTTTATGTGCTTTATAAACTATATTGACTTCCTTCACAACCGAATAAATCTCACTATGTCAATTTAGGATTATCTTATTATTTATTTTCACTTGTAACGCTCCCAAACAGCGTTACCTGCTCATTTTAATACTCTATTTCCTTCTCAATGTTGTTATCAATTATAAATGTGCGTCAAACTCCGACAAGAAATGAATTTAGAGAAGCCAAGTAAATTTGTAATGATTATTTTAAATGCATTTTTTTGTAAACAAATACTAATATGAATTTACAAATGGCACTATTCAATGCTAACGACCTTAAAGAGTGCGCCTGTTTACGGAATAAGAGAACTATGGTAAGATGTGGGTCTTCTAAGACACGCTTGAAGGCACCGAGGGAAGAAGAGAATCTTCTTGCAGCACTGAGATCATTCCACGTCCTAAGGGCGAAAATAGAGAAGGAGCGATCACCCCTGCGGCACAGACGACTTCGCCATTCAAGCAACAGAGGGGCTGAACCAAAACGTCGGTCTCTCAAAAGTAGGATCAAAAAGAAGACAAGTAAAATAGGCCCGTGGAATTTAGGATATGGTAGGTAAGAAGGAGGATTTTTAAGGAGATGTGGGATTGGATGAGTAGCAGTACATTTCACGAGATAGGGTGGATGCACGAGAGAATCGTCTCCGGCTGAGTATAAAAGGGGCTGTAAAACTTTGAATGCCTGAAAGGGTTTGAAAGCTAGAAACTTAAGATCCAACGAGAAGACAGTTATAGTAGTCAAAGAGTAGGTAAAAAATCGTGGACGGCGATGTCGAAACTATTGTGGTCAAATTAGGAGTAGATACGGCAGAGAGAATTCGTAGATATATTGACGGACACTAAACTTTCGCAAATAAGGGGCTATGACGACCAGATTTTACCAGTTCCACAAATCGGAACAAGGAAGCTACAAAGGTTGAGATAAGGAAAAGTTTTATATCGGATAGGGAACTCATTAGAAATAAATCAGCTTTGTCATGAATGCAATATGCAATTCCGTATATATATATATATATATATATATATATATATATATATATATATATATATATATATATATATAATGAAAAAACTCGCAAAGTGGCACGTGAGGAAAGCAATAATATGAAAATTAACTCACAGGAAAATGAAAAGATGAATCCAATCACTTTCGAACTATATTTGCAAGTTCATTTTATATACATATATGTATATATAATGTATATCTCTCATTAGCGCGAGAGAATGATGAAATAAATCCAGCATACCGAAAGAAAGAGAAAACGGAATCATTTTTTTTCCTCGGAAAAAGTTATTTACTAATTCGAAAAAATCCGTACTTGGAAATACACTGAGGCAGCGAGCAACCGCTTTAATCACAATTAAAGTGAGCCTTTATCCACTCGGCTACTTGGAAGCCGAGTGGATATATATATATATATATATATATATATATATATATATATATATATATATATATATATATATATATATATATATATATATATATAAAGGGGCTTTCAACAAGGACGCTTGAGCTTTGTCAGGCGATAGTGGCCATGTTGTTAAAGCAACATCTGGCAATCTCACTGTGAACTGTTCAGTAGTACTTGGCAAGTCACGATGAAAGGTTAGAGTGTTGAACAGCGTTTGCAAATCATCAAATGTTATTATCAAAATCAGTGCTCCTTTCGACAAACGTTCCGCGCATTACGTGATTTCTATCCTCGCGACAAACGTCCTGCCGAGTCCAATGTTCGACGCTTGGTGGCCAATTTCGAGGCAAAAGGGTCGATCGAAAATCAGCCAACACCCGTATGTCAGCGAAACGCAAGGTCTTCTGAAAACATCGCTGTCGTAAATGAGAGTGTACGGGAAAATCCAAGGTAGTCAATTTCTCGTCGTTCACAAGAACTTGGCCTTTCTGCGACTTCAGTTTGGCGAATTATGCATAGGGACTTGAGTTTGCACCAGGACAAAATCCAGCCATGTGTTCGTTGATTGAGCTCTAGAACAGTTGGAAGTTGCCCCAAATTTCCCCCCCAAAATATCTTCAGCGACGAGGCCCATTTTTGGATGAATGAATTTGTAAACAAGCAAAATTGTGGGATTTGGGACGAAAACAATCCACATGAGATACACCAGCACCAAATTCATCCGAACAAAGTCATTGTTTGGTGCATATTTTTGTCTAACTCAATGGTTCCCAACTGATTTTGTCTTATGGCCCCCTTAGGAACCCTATTTTTTCCTGTGGCTCATAATCATTACTTTCAATAGGTAATATGCAGTTTAACTATACTTTAGAGGATAAAAGATATTAAAACAGCTATTTGTATTCAGGTGCAATGATATTTGTCACATATATAGGACTATAAACATAGCAAAAAATAAACAGTGGTTAAAAAAAATGTAGTACTCTTTTAAAATAAATAATTAGTCTTACAAGTTTTTCAATATCAGGGTCTATAGTTGTTAGAGACAGAAGAAGATCACCTCTTCTTTCTATTTCTAAGCGGTTGCGAGCTTTTGATAGGAGGTGTGACACTTTACTAAAACCCGCCTCAACCAGATAAGAAGTAGGGAAAACAATAAAATATAATTATACTTCGTCCCAAAGCAAAGGGTATTTCATAGCAATTTCATGACTTGTGTATAAGTTCCTGACACCATGCTTAAATCTAGCCAGAGAAGTTTGATCACTCTGTAACCAATGAGGCTTTCTTGTAATCTGATATCAACATCAGTTGCATTAATTTCAAATAGATCTACCACCCAACCTGGAATGTCCAGTTGTAGAATATTTCTGAACCTAACTTCCACATCACTATGCAATTTCTCCAAATGATCAATGTATACTAAAATATCATCTTCTTTTAGGTTACTCTTACTAGTGCGGAGGGTTGGAAACTGTATCAACTCTTTTCGCCCCATATTTGTCTTAAACAGCTTAATTTTCCCCATAAATGCACAAATAGACTCTTTGCAATTTAAAATATTTGCATTTTTACCTTGTAGCTGTTTGTTCAAGATATTTAGCTTTTCAAATATATCTGTAAGGTGTCAGACTATGTCACATTTGGTAGCAATAATTCTTACTCCAAGCTGCTTACCACCCAGAAATAACACAACACCATCCCAAAGTGCAATGAAGCGATTCAGACAATTGCCCTTAGAAAGCCACCGCACCTATGTATGCAAAATTAGGCGCTCAAACCCTTCTTCATTTTTAACACAGAGTTGTAAAATTACTACAACTTTGCAGTATTAGGGTAAACAAATAAAAGCTACTTACATACTATAACTCCGAACCACTTGATAAACAGACTGTAAGGATTTAAAGTTCCACCTGAAGTATTTTCATCAAGCCAACAACGGTGCCAGGCGCATAACGATGAAGCGCACAATGGAGTGCGCCGCAGAATAAGCTTGTAAGATGAAAAATATTTGTTTATAGATTGATGTAAATCCTATTATGCTAATAAAATATTTTAAAAAAGGGAAAATATATTTATTAATATTTTTAAAATGTAATTCAACTGCATAAATTAAAATTAGGTACTGCCCTAACTATAATTCAGGTTTCAATAGGTTGAGGCCTGTGGCCCCCTTAATGGATCTGTGGCCCCTCTAAGGCTTAAAATTTTCCTGTGGCCCCCCTCAGATTTGCCATGGTCCCCGGTTGGGAAACCCTGGTCTAACTGAATCATCGGTCCGTATTTTTTTGAGAACGAAGATGGGATTGCCATAACCGTCAACGGCGAGACCTACAGATCGATGATAAGCAACTTCTTGTGGCCTCAACTGGATTATATGCCTGATATGGATACTGACGACATGCGGTTCCAACAGGACGGCGCTACGTGCCACACTGTGCACGCCACGATAGACATTTTGCACCAGCGATTTCACGGCAGGCTCATCTCGCGCGGCGGCGCCGTCAACTGACCACCGAGATCATGCGATTTAACGCCATTAGACAACTTTCTTTGGGGCTACTTTAAATCGCAGGTCTATGCGAATAATACGCAAACAGTTGATGTTCTCAAAGTCAACAGAACGAACACCATCCAGTAAATTCAGCCAGATTTATGCAACAAAGTCATCGAAAATTGGGCCTCCCGAATACCTTCCACCAAGCGAAGCAGCGGCGGATATTTGAACGATGTCACATTCCACACTTAATGCTATAAAATGTACTTTCAAATTTGAAATAAATTGAGTGCATATATCACACACAACTTGTTTTATTTACATTTAAAAATCGAGCGACCTTATTGAAAGACCCTTTATATAAGTTTTAACATACCTGGTGACTTCCAGTGATTGTACAACCACTGTGAGCCATTCAGTAATGATGTCACACCGAGGTAGCAGATTTCTTCGAGTCTCAAAAACGAAAGAAGGACAAATAATGATAGGCGAGTATCTTCAACAAAGAAATAAAATGAGAGACCAAAACGACGCATAAAAATGTCATGGGGAAGAATATGTACTAGATAAGTAAAAGGGGATTAAGAACCGAATCTAAATATATCACTCCCAGTATGAACATATTTATTTAGAAATGAGGGTTACTTACAGGCCCAGTAAAGAGAGTCTGTAAATCACCCAAAATGCATATAAAAGGTGGATAAAACCCGTATTAGAATGCGAGGCTGACCAACGCCAGCTACTCGACAAAGGCAAGTGAATGGGGAGAACAGGGAATAACTACCAATAGAGAATTGGAGGTAACTAGTCAAGAGGAAAAAATTTAGTTATAAAAGAGCGAATGATAGAGGTTATTTAATCAAGGGACACCAAAAAGAAATGTTTGGGTGTAAGAGTACGGGATAGAGAGCGAGGCTCAGAAGCGGAGAGTATACTAACTCATATATCAACTCTATTCTCTCTTGTCTGAGAATAATGCAGATAAATTGACAGGGGTGATGAGTGTGGAGTACGGACTAGGGCATCACCGAGAAAGAGTGGCATGTAAGAAGCTTAAGCAGCGTTTCTTGATTGTTTTTGTCCTCGAAGGGGATATGGAAGATATGGGATTCATGGGAAAATTTCCGAAAGGCGCTATAAGACAGACGCATAGTTTAGGCAAGAAGAACAGCGGCCGTCTCAGCGCCACGAACAAGAGCTGTTATAAGATGCCTCTCGTACGCTCGACTGTATCACCTTGATCAAGGAATAACATTAGGGAACCGAAGGCACGCCGTTAAATTCAGTAAGAGAGGGGAGGTGGGGAGAAGTAGCGCATGGACATCGAGGCAGAACGAGAGGAACCGGGAAAGAGAGCAAAGGAAATCATTGAGGGCAGAATTGGATAATGTCGAATGTCTTTGATAACAGATGGAGAGGGAGGATAGGAGAAAACTCCCGAATTGGTATGGAGACCTTTATTAACGCTTCGTTCATCCCGAGCAAAACGTCGATATAGGACATAGCACTTCGGGGTTTTTCTCTTATCCATTTATCTTCAAACTGCATAAAGAGGTAGCCAGACATTGCAATCTAAGAATTCGGTATTGTGAGGCTTTGAAGTGAGAAAGAGGAGATGTGGGCTTAGAGGATACTTTAGAGAGTAAATAAAACTCGAATATGCCTAGTAGTCAGAGATATGAGGGCGCATGATGAGGGATGTTGAATTGATCAAGAATATGTAAACATAGGTTTGGTTTAGAAAATCTGCAATCATCAAAGAAATATTTTGATAGGTTAATAGGATGTTAGTATATAACCGTAATTTTGAGACAGGACTTCACAGTTAAGGTGGCAAAAAGAACAATAAGTGATAGAAGAGTTAATTGGAATGGGATAGGAGGGGTAGCAGATAAAAAGAAACTGTTAAGCCCTCGGAGCATGGATTTACGAGTATCCGTCGAGAGAAGTGGTAGCTGAAATGACGTTATAATGATGAAAATACAAAGTATCTGTCATGCCAAAGAGGGACAATTTCTTAGAAAACACAAAGCTACGTGAAACGTGAAATTAGCCTTAAATTGAGACAAGGAAGCGGCAGTTTAGAAAGCCAAAAGAGACAGGGGGAAAGGAAAGAGGGGGCTGGTTAGGTAAATGAGAATGAAGTGGAGTGTGTAATAAGAACACCCCGGTAAAGATTACGTAGTGTAGCTGCAAGAGAAAAGCCACTAAGACTCCTGATAAAACACTTTTAGAGTGGCAGGTGACTTAATTTAATGGAAGTGAGTTGAGTAATTTCATGATTTATCACCCATTTTAACACTACAAAGGAGTGAGGAATGGTTCTGAGTTAAGTCAGCAAGGTGGTGAAAAAGGAACTTGCGGAGGGTGAAAACGATAATGAATGAGCTGAGGAATATGTCAAGCAAAAATTAATAATGAGAAACACAAGTGAATAAAGGAAAAGTACATTGATCAAGGCAAAGGATCACGAACTATGCAATGAGGAAAATTAAACAAAGACAAAACAACGTAAAAGTAATAAAACGCGGGTGGTGGGGAAAATAGTGAAGGCCAGAGAACGAGGGAAGTAAGCAGCCGGCGTCGTGAAAACCACACTAAAACAACGAGTCAAACATGCAACGAAAGAGGGAAACAAAGGAGTGTAAAGATCTAAAATAAATTATCACAAATGTGTGGAGAGAGGTGTAGCGTTAGATATAGTCACACACATGTCACTGAATAAGATAAAGAACAGAATGCATACACAAAAAACACTAAGTATCACACTAAAAAAAGTGGCGACACTAAACCACCAGAACTAAAATTAGAGGGTGAGTATAAACATAACAAACCTAAGTCACTAAATGTAAAATTGGAGGAGGAAAAACAACAAATCTAAAAACAAAAACAGTAAAAACAATCAAATCCATAAAATGTTTGATGAAACTAGGAGATTGTAGAGACATATGGAATGTGAGGTAAAGGTACAACAAACAACATGTGTGTACTTGACACAAGTAGAACTTGTTTCCGGGGTGTTTTGACCAAAACCATACCGAGTGATTGTGAGAACCCGAGGACACAGGTGAATCATCGGCTAGCAGAAAATAAAATGAGTTTAATTTTGATCTCATCAGACCAAAACACATTCATCCCAAATTGAATCTGGCTTCTCGTTGTTCCCGAGCAAACTTCCGTCGTCCTAACAAGTGAATCTTCTCCAGAAAAGGGCTCTTGCTTGCGTGGCGATCGATATCTGAGAGCTTGTCTATTGAGCTCATTAGTAATACAGTTAAGTAAAACTTTCGTAGGCTTTAGAGAACCTACACTCAGCAAATGGATCTCATCGTAACCTCTTTTGCAGCAAAATGAGTGTTATATCAAAATGCATAGCGCTAGTAGCAAAACGTCTGGTCAAACTTGTGATGAACTAGCTTCTAACTGGATTTATTCCAGGCAAAAAAACCCCAAAACAAATACCAACAACTAGTATCCCAACATTTCTGAAATCAATGGAAGATTTAAGCCAAAGGCTCAGTTTTGTCATAGAGAGTGAGCAGCTGGGGTGAATTCCAGTATTAATACCGGTATCTGCGAAAACCGGCATTATGTAATGCTAGTATTAAAATGCTAAATTCATCTGGTTAAAATATATTAAACCTTATTTTAAGTTTACCTTTTCTGCAAATAAACGTGCATTTAAAACGATAATATATACCGGGTGTCCCAAAATTGAGTGCGTATTTTGATGAAATTGAAAACTTTTCTGAAAAATTCTTGTTGAATTATGTTTATCATGTTCAAATTATGCTCTACACAAAATTGTAGTGTTCCATGTACAGGGTGTCCCAACATTTTAATTTGTTTTTCAATCCTTTTCATAATCCCTTCTTAATGGATATTAAAAATAAAAAAAGATTTTTATTTCCCGACTCAATTATGATCACAAAATTCATCAAAAACAAGGAGAAAAGAAAAACTGTTTAAATTATTCAACATTGTGCTCCGTCCGTATCTCTGCAAATTTCAAATCGATCTTTAGCATTGCGAAAAACATTGTGGAGCATTTCGAGAGTTATTTCCAGCACTACTGAAAGTATGTGTTCTTTAAGTTTAGTTAAATTAATAATTTTTTGCTAATAAACTTTTGCTTTGATAAAACCCCACGCAAAAAACCCAGAGGAGTTAAATCTGGAGAACGCGGAGGCCAAGGTTTAGCTCCTCCACGTCCAATCTATTGATTTGGAAAGCGACTGTTCAGGTAATCTCGGACAATTATACCATAATGACATGGTACACCATAAAGTTTAATCACGACACTATCAAAACGGATATTATTAACAAGCTGTGGTTCTAAACACTGTTGGAGCATATCAAGGTAGATGTTGCCTGTGACAGTTGCTTTCTGTAAAAGGAATAGGCCATAAATTTTAAATTTGGATATTCTAAGCTACACGTTAACTTTTCGACTTTCTCTTTTCCATTCAAAGAAACCACTTGGTCTTTCATTTGCCCGGACACGACAATTGTGTTGATTAACTTTACCACATGTGGGAAAAGTCGCTTCATTACTGAATAAGATGTTATCTAATAGGTTTTCATTTTCAATTCGATCCACAATTTCTGCGCACCTTGCGGCTGGATTTGGATAATCTCCTTCATTAAAAGAGTGCAGTAATTGAACGTGATAAGGCCTTATCATAAGTATTGGACGCAAGACTCTGTGCACTGTTGCCTTGGGCATATTAAATCTATGACTGGCCTTTTTTACCGAAGTTCTTGGTTCATTTTCAAACAATTTGTTGTTTTGTTGGGGTCAATCTTTTTCCGTCCTCTTCCTTTCTCATCATGTACGGATCCGGTTCTTTTAAATTTGTTCACAAGTTAACGGATCGCGTTGTCTGTAGGTCCAGGTTTTCTAAACTTTTTTTAGAACTTTTCTCGTACTCGATTAAATTTCACTCCTCTGATACGAGCTATCACAACAAAAATCCGCTCTTTTGTGTATTCATTATTAAAAGGTTCTGAAAAGGATTGAAAAACAAATTAAAACTTTGGGACACCCTGTACATGGAATACTACAATTTTGTGCAGATCATAATTTGAACATGATGAATATAATTCAACAAGAACTTTTCCTAAAAGTTTTAAACTTCATCAAAATATGGACTCAATTATGGGATAACCGGTATAGACCAAAGAAAATTGAGGCCTAGAAATTTTAGTCAAGAGTTTTGAAGTTTCATTAGAAACAAGTTTGGATAAACTATGTAATGTTCTAAATTCTATTGAGTGAACCGAAGCTAAGAACATTTTCTGCCACTGTGTTTTATCTAGTAGAAGGAAAATCTCCACTTTCAAAAGAATCTAGAAATTTCCTTTCTAACGACTAATTTTCAAAATCAATCACTTTAATTCTAATGTTTTTTAGATCACTAAAGGTATTTTTTAATTCGAAATTCCTTTTTTGAGAAAGTTTATTATTGTTATATGAAATAAATTCTTTCCTTGAGCTTTATTTTTATTTTATTTTCGGTTTGGATATTTTTAATTACATACTATTTCATTTTACCTACTTTGTTAATATTAGATCGCCCCTTTTTAGAAGACATAATAAATGCTTCTTATAGTATTTACATTGTTCCAAATTAGGTGCGAGCTGTTTAAGACTTTTTAAGCTGTAGTAATTCCTCCAACATATTTAATATAGCAAGGAATAGTAGCCCTGTTTTAAGATAATAATGTATAGGCCTTTTTTAAGATAGTAATTGCTATGACTTTTTTTAAGATAAAAATAAAATATTAAACGCAAAATTTAATAGCTTGATTGCAAAAAATCCATTCCTATTCTTTGATGCGAAAGGAGTTATTATGTAATTATGAGCCTATTAATAATAGGCCAACAGTTACTGTAAACCTATATGTTCAGGAAATGTATTTTTGTATATTAAAGAAAGGGTTTCCTTTCCTTTTAAAAAACATTAATATTTTGCTATTAACACATGTATTAATAAACAATTAGTATTAATACGGGTTTGAAATTATTGGTATTTTATTCTCTTAAGCAATACATATGTATGTATATATTAGCGTCTAAAAAAAAATATTTAGCAGCAAAAAATGTCCGAAAATAATATAAGAAGGTGGAAGAGAGATGTAAAAACATCGGATGTCATCTTCCAAGTAGAAAAACCCTTAAAATAATGAATTAACATTCATCGAATTAGTGATTTCCAAACTACCAAGTACCGAAATCTTCATTCGACCATGTTGATTCAATGCTATGAATTATCTCTGGAGATTTGGGTAAAATGAATTTATTAATTTTTAGGAAGGACAACATCGCCTCTTTCATTTAATGAGCTCAATCGGATTTAGCCTAGACGATAGAATTATCCTAAGGCATTTTAGACTTTCGTTCACCAGATTATAATAATAAAAATGTTGGTGCAATTTTGATTGACTCATTTAGACTTTTAAAAGGTTGCCAATTTGGTAAAACTACTTCGTAATAAATGAAATTGGTAATGAAATTAATAGAAAGACAATTAATAAAGGTTTAAAATAGGTGAGCTTAAACTCAACCAAATTGATTGGTAAACCAAATAAGTTTAGTATTTCAGTAAACTTGCCCTTACATAACTTAAATAATACATCCTCATTATCTATAGTTATTCTGCGAATCGTGGACAAAAATTAAAATACATAACTCGCCTTTTGACGTAATTTTTTTAGCGTTCTTTGTGATTCTAAAATAGAAAACTTTGGATCTTTAATCTTAGGCAATTTTATCCTCCAATAAGTTAAAACCTGGTGTTGCCAGAATAATTTGCATAATTTTTAAGATTCTGTAGATATAAACAAACATTTTTAGAACTTAGAAACAGCGCTTTTAAAATATTTCAATAAATTTCTTACATCGTAATATATAGGTTCCAAAAACTTTGATTTTTAATTTATCTAGCTCAAATGAAAATGAGTTTGTAAGTCACTTCAAAGTTATGAAATTCTAATTTGTTGTTAACTATGACTGGTTACTTAGCACCAGGGCCTCGTTTCACCTTGTACCCTCTTTTTAGCCGTTTTCAAGATTTTCTTCCATTAGTTGTTTAGTGTTTGCTTGAAGCTAAAACCAATGAGGATATCACCGATAGAAAGTCTGTAAGGAAAGATCTGTAAAGAAAGTTGTAGCTGGGAATACTGAATGAAAATCTCCCAGTCTTTAACAAGCAGTCACACCAATCTTTAACAACCAGATATAGCACGTTTAGTAAATAATAATCTTTAAAAATCACGGTTATTTACCGACTTCATGGTCACACATCTGAGAGGTTTTGAGTGAATTTTTAAATCAGCGATGTTCGACCTTCTCTGATCCAACTTACTTATCGTTCGCGACTTAAACAACTCTCACTATACTCCCTCATACGAGTATATCTTCCTTCTCGACATATTCGAACGTTAATCCGTCTCTTAGCCTGCCCAACTCCCAATAAAAATACATTAGAAATATGCTTGATATTGTCATTCCATATGTCCCAATTCATAGCCATTCTATAACAGACCCATCAACTGTAATTTCAGATCACTTTTTTATTCATCTCTATTTTTTTCTTCCACTCGCACTAAACATTCGCTTACCACTTTCTCACCACTCTAATTTGGTTTTCCTTCATCGACACGGGACGAATGACCCTGAGTCCTGCCTCACTTTTTTTCCACTTACCTCTCATCGAAGGCGTGGTCTCATGGTTCTCTGAAGCAATTAGTTAAACAAAGCAGCACAGGCGAGTCAGCGTGAGGCGTTTCAAAACAGCTCGTGGTATTGAGACGGCTGGTGTCTCCTTCCCTTCCCCAGCGCCCTTCTTGTTCACTCTTATAATGCTCTTATGAAAACAGACTGTGGAGCTCACAACCGTCCTATCCTCTCTAATGACAAAAACGAACGAGACACTGCTCATACTTATTACGTGCCTCTCTTTCCTCGTGATTTCCCAGTCGTATCACCCCTGCAGATATCTCTTCGTTCTTCTCTGAGTAGAAAAATCCTATTAGAGATGGTATACCGATCTTATCCCCCTGAACCTCGACATATGACACTTCTCCCTATCTCTTCACTCCAACTACTCTCTCTTTATCTGTCCCCAGTTTAGCTTACGGACGTTTCCTAGATTCTCGCTCCTAAAAAATCCTATTCTTCACTTGAATCCTTCCCTCGAAGCCTTCCTCATTAGTTCTTCAGTTTCTTGTCCCTCCCATCTGGGGTCAAAACATTTAATTTCAAACACACTGCTATCCGTCCAATTCTAAAGAATCCATACCTGGACCTAAACGATCGGACAAGTTACCGATAAATTTAGCAACTCCTGTCGCTTTTTAAAGCCCTTGAAGGGCTAGTAGCAGCTCGTATTCAGGATCGCATGTTCACCAACAACATTTATGAGATCTTCCAGACTGGCTTCAAGACTTCTTGTACCACCTAAACTGCTCTCTTAAATGTAAATGACGCCTTTATCAAGCGGATCAACCTTCCACTCTAGTCCTCTTTGATTTTTTGGTGCTAGATGGCACTGTTCTTCATTATTTTGTCTTCAATATGTTCACATCAAAAAGATATATATATATATATATATATATATATATATATATATATATATATATATATATATAAGAGAAATCACAATAAAACGTGAGACGGACGATGCTTAATAACCAATAAGAAACAAAGAAAGAATGTTTCATAAGCGATTTCGTTGTCGTTTTATAAGACTAAATAAGATCAAACATAGATTAAGAAAGATTAAGCAATAACTGGTGTGACGTGTTATTGTGATTTTCCGTTCCTTTACGAATCCTGTGTTTCTCTTACTAACACTTCCTTGTTCAACATATCTGAACTTACCTACAATGTTATGCTTAAAGCTGACTTGAAATGGTAGCCTAGTAGTAACCGCAGTAGCGAGCAAAGCAAAGAGCACACCTCATTTTTCACTTTTTTTACGGGTAAAAAGAGTTTATTTTATTTTATTTAGTTTGCTATCTCTCTCTTCCTTCTTTCCTTATTTACGTTTGATCCTTCTCTGATCTTATAAAAAGACGAAGTCACTTGACTATCATCTTTCCTAATTTCCTATTTACAAGTTTGCTATGCAACCTTTTCCTATTTTATTGATTTTAACAAACGATGTAAAGAAATTCTTTGAAAAAATAAGAATTGATATGAAATAATTTTTAGCCTAACGACGTAACTCTTCCTATTGAATGACAAATGAGGACTAGGTAAGTCTATCACTACAAGTTCTAACCTGTTCGTCCCTGTCAAGATTCGTTTATTTATTTCTGGTAATAATCTATTTGCGCTATCGGAGTAAATGGTTACTTTGCGTGGGAACTCGATACGAATGTCACCCCTCAAGGAGGTGGGGGTTTGTCTTAGGGTCTTGCCGGAGTTAATGTCTTTCTTGGGAGCGGCGATCGTCTTATGTGATTGAAAATACCAGGCTTTAGAAGGTTATGCAGGTTCCAAAGGGGTCTGCTATTCCTTTTTATTTACTTTGAGGAATCACAGGCTGCTCCCGGTTCCCTGCAGATGCGCGCGAGCTACATCCTCCGTTGCTCTTGTGGAGGAAACCCTGAGAGAACATCAGTTCGGGCGACTTCCGAACGAAAGAGGAAACCCTGAGAGAACATCAGTTCAGGCGACTTCCGAACGAAAGAGGAAACCCTGAGAGAACATCAGTTCGGGCGACTTCCGAACGAAAGAGGAAACCCTGAGAGAACATCAGTTCGGGCGACTTCCGAACGAAAGAGGAAACCCTGAGAGAACATCAGTTCGGGCGACTTCCGAACGAAAGAGGAAACCCTGAGAGAACATCAGTTCAGGCGACTTCCGAACGAAAGAGGAAACCCTGAGAGAACATCAGTTCAGGCGACTTCCGAACGAAAGAGGAAACTCTGAGAGAACATCAGTTCAGGCGACTTCCGAACGAAAGAGGAAACCCTGAGAGAACATCAGTTCAGGCGACTTCCGAACGAAAGAGGAAACCCTGAGAGAACATCAGTTCAGGCGACTTCCGAACGAAAGAGGAAACCCTGAGAGAACATCAGTTCGGGCGACTTCCGAACGGAAGAGGAAACGCATCACTTAGAATTCCGGGCCCCGCTTAACTCAAATGGAGAATAGAGATCTCAGCTATCTCCTAATGTATAATTTAGACCCCAAATTCCTCGTAATGTAAATTCATACCAATTGTATGATCTTATTTAGTTTAATTTAAAGGTTCATATAAAATTTTATTTTATTATCGTAAGAGTATTAAAAGAATATTGTGAATAAATGGCATCTCAAAATTGGAAAGAGGAATGTTAATGTGTCTTTCAATGGTATTTGTGTGTATTAGAGTACCTATTTGGGTCAACAAGATAAAGCGAATGATCTTTATTACTGTGATTAAATTCAAGATCTTGTTGAATGCATTTGTAAGCCATCCATCCAATGGTGTTAACATGTTGACCACAACTTGGGCTATATATGGTACACTGGTAGTCTCTAATAATTTATCTTTATCAGTATTTTTTATATCACTCCTTAGGGATTAACACATAGGGTAGCCGTTCACAACATGTACTAGCTGCATAACTTAGTCTTAGCTCTTTGGAAGCCTTCGCAGTCAACATGTAATGTGTAGTTCTAGGATTTACTACTTTTTGAATAATTGGTAGTAATACGGGGGGTGGTCAATAAGTTTTGCGAATCCGTAGGGCAAAACAGAGGAAGGGGGATGGCTGTTTGTGGGGGTGTTAGGACAAGTTATGACAAGTCAGGACCTGCAGCTGCACGCTCCTGCCTCGTTTATTTAAGAAGCAGTAGCTGATCGCAGATCCTCAGTCACAAATTTTTCAACAATGAAGAAGGTTGAGCACTGCGCAGTGATCAAATTTTTGACCAAGGAAGGCGAGAATGCAAAAGAGATCTATGAACGCATGGTTGCAGTGTACACCGACATTGCCCCTTTCTATGCAACCATTGCTCCCTGGAATAGGGAGTTCCGCCATGGTCGTGAGTCCCTTGAAGATGACCCCCGTCCAGGACGCCCGTCAGACGTGACCAACGAGGAAAATGTGGCGGCCCGTATGGAGAGGATGATCCTCGAAAATCGACGGTTGAAGGTCGAATAAATCGAGCGAGAACTTGGAATATCACATGAAAGTGTTATCAACATCATCTACGAAAATTTGGCCATGGCCAAAATCTCTGCCCGTTGGATCTCTAGAAACTTCACGAAACCTCACGCCCCATGATCGACTTAAACGTCGTCAAAGTTGGAGGAGCTGCTGCTCCTGTACAACCAAGACCCGGCAGGATTCGAGTCACGCATAGTGACAGGTGATGAAAAGTTGGTCCATTCCTGGGTACCCGAGACCAAGCTCGAAAGCATAACCTGGAAGCACAGGGGCTCTCCGACCCCCATCAAGTTCCTGACCCAACCCTCAGCCTGGAAGATCATGGCCACCATCTTCTGGGATTCTGAGGGAGTGTTGATGGTGGACTATGCGCCTCGTGGAAGGACCATCACAGGCCAATATTACGCCGAGAAATTGGCTGGGTTGAAGAGGTGCATCCGTCAGGTGCGGCGCGGCAAGTTGACACGCAGTGTCCTTCTCCTTCACGACAATGCCGCTTTCCACAAGGCCAGAGTTGCACAAGCTACCCTGCGTGAGTGCGGATTCGATGAGCTCAACCATCCCCCCTACAGTCCAGATCTGGCCCCCTAGCGACTACTTTTTATTCTGCTAGGTCAAGGCTGCACTGCGTGGATGCCAGCTTGGGGACGATGAAGATGTCCAGCTCGCCGTCCAGGAGTGGATTGAACAGCAGTCGGGAGATTTCCGGTTGTTGGGAATTGGAAGCCTCAGGGACAAGTGGCGCAAGTGCATTGAAGTCGAGGGTAATTATATTGAAAAATAATAAAACCCTTTTCCTCATATCTCGTTTCCTTATATCCGAATTGCAAAACTTATTGAATGCCCCTCGTATATCTGCATTTCTCTTGTGGAAAATCTCCGTATATCCTACGGCAAATTTAGTGCTTGAGTTAACCAGACCAAAAGCCCATACTGGAGTCCTCGGAACTCTCCCGCGATGGTGTTTTTTTAGCTTGTGTGAAAAACATGACTCATCTACTTCAATTCAACAGCTATGCCAGGACCACCAAGTTGTGTTAGTTTATCTTCAAGGTATTTTGAACGCACTTAGCTGAAAAAGTTATATATATATATATATATATATATATATATATATATATATATATATATATATATATATATATATATATATATAAATATATATATATATATATATATAAATATATATATATATATATATATATATATATATATATATATATATATATATATATATTTATATATATATATTATATATATATATATATATATATATATATATATATATATATATATATATATATATATATATATATATTTATATATATATTATATATATATATATATATATATATATATATATATATATATATATATATATATATATATATATATATATATATATATATATATATATATATATCCACAATAGTTTTTCCTGAAACATTAAGCTTCTTCGTGGCATATTTTCTACTCCAAAGATAAATGGCGAATATCCATTTCTTAAGAGGTAGATTTAAATTAGCAAAAAAAGATTTAGAACTTATGAATTTCTAGTTTTGTATTTGTATTTTCATACAAATTTAACTTGAGCTGAAGAATGTTTAAGACAGTTCATAATTTGATCACTTGCAAGAAAGCGATGCTGTTTCAACGAGTTAGTAACCGTTAAAGTGTCCTCAGTTGTTATGAGAGGCAACACAACATATTGTAAAATTAATCTATCCATGGTTATAATCAATAACTTGTCACAAATAATAAGTGTGAGCGAGCTTCTTTCTACTAAAATTCTTCTTCTAAAAATGACTCGTATAGTTAAAGCGTGGCTTCAACTTTATTCATTTACTCAACATAAAAAAGACCGTAATTAATTTTAAGACGAAATTATTAAAATTAATTATAAAAATTAATTTTTTTGGCATTTTTATCTTTGAAAAAATAAATACTTAAAGAATAGCTTAAACAAGCCAAATGGTGAATACAGACACGAACCTTCAGCTAAAGTAGAATTCAGGCCCCAACCTTGCCATTGGTCCTAATTTTACATATGATCCGAGCAAACCACTTCGGCGTCTCATCGAATGGGTACACCATCACCATCAGTAGTGGTTTTGATGTGCCTCTGAGTGAGGATAGTTGGGACCACTTCCGGAGCAAATAGGTTCGTGGCTTGGAGCCGCTCGCCAAAGAGAAGTATCATAATAGAAGCTCTTTCTTTTACCTCGTAAGTGGATACCCTCGAAGGACAAGCGGGAAAGGAAGCCCACCTCGGAATACCCCTTTCAGCCCCTTCGCTCTAAACCAGGTGCTCATTGGCGTGGGAAGTTTAGAATCTTCGAGAAGAAAGCAGTCCCGCGCTGAGTCACCCGACCCAGCTGTATTTGCTTTCGGACGCTCCTCGCTCCCTCTTCCCACGCGTTAACGCCGAGTTCTCACCCCATGCTTCCCAGGCATGTCTATTCCCCCATGAGCGCAGCCGTATAAACTCTAACCCCATATCATGAGGCAAACCTCACTCTCCGATCCGACTCGTTATCTCGAAATAAGTTTACATAGACTGACTTCGAGAATCCTATAGGGACGGCCATGCCCTGGGGATATCTATCGGACCAGCCACCTGGCAATTTAACCTTGAGTCCGCCATTCCTCGAGGAGATTGAGAGTCTGCCAGTTCCTCCGTTCAGACCGCTTGTCTGTTTCCCCGCGTAGTCCCGCAACCCCTGTTCGAGTCATAACTCAGCATAAAGATCTCACCAGCTGATTTCCCTTCATGAAGCTTTGGCCCCTGTTCAGAGGAAAGCTATCGAGGCACTTTCTTTCCGGAGATCTGTATGGCTCCCCTTTATCTCGGAGCCCCTTCAAGACTCCCGTTCCTTCGTGTCTGAGACTCCCTGCTGAACCGCAGAACATACAGTCTCGTGTTTGAGATTCCATCTCTCTGGAGCAGAGAAAATCTCGTTCTTCAACAAGAAGTACTCAAAACCCCCATCTACGAGTCCTCCTCGTTAGGACTTCCCGAAGTATCTTCTCGAAGACCTGTGCCGTTGGTTTCTCCCTCTCAGATCACCACTACGCTTCAAGGTAAAGAGATCTCGTGTTGTAATCCCCTGATTGCACCCCGTCAATCATCACCCACATCCACTTTTGAATTGACTTCCCGCTCAACTGTAATTAATATCTCTTCTTCGAGTTAACGTTAATTTTGATCTTCCCACTTAACTCCGTCATATTATAAATTGTGACAATTAATTATCTTAATTGAGTAATTTGTTACCCCTTTTTGTACATATATATATATATATATATATATATATATATATATATATATATTGCCCCCTTTTATTATATATATATATATATATATATATATATATATATATATATATATATATATATATATATATATATTAAAATTATATTTTGGAGTCTTGTTATTTATATATCCTTTGAACTGCAACTTGGCAAGCCATTAGATAAATCCAGGAAAACCGTAAATCGCACTCTGTAGATAAATCAAGGAGGCGGTCCCCCACTCCTTTAATTGCCCCAAAGCATATCACAGGATGCCTAGGGTCGGCTATCTGCCCGTGCTTGTGTATGCGCCCTTGCGCCGAGCGAGTCTTCACAAGTATACGACGACATACCTGATGAAGATGGTGATGTAGGAGTCTCTTCCTTTTTCTACCCTCACTTCCCTCTAAAGGTCGATTAGGTCTCATTAGATAAGACCTTAACAAGTTGGAAAAACGCAGCTAAATTCTAACTCGAGATAACTTACGACCAATTAAAGGTAAAAATAAAGTGATGAGTCGCTCCCGCCTATCTCGTCTCGGAGTTCCGGACCTTTTATGGGCTCCAATCCTTATAAACAACCCTTTGTTGTTTATAAATAGGAGCGGAATATATTATGGGAGGTTTAATAGAGGTACAAAAGATGCCCTAAGAGAGAGCACCACTTGAAGCCCTGTGGTCTCGAGGCAGTGATACTGCTCCAGGTGTAAGTTGTAGCGAGGGTCTTGCACCATTTACACCACCCACCTCCTTGCGGGGAGATTTGGAAAGAATCGTTCCTTAGGAATAATTTTTTGTTATGTTGTGCAGTTGAATTTCTTTATTACTCGATTTTAATCCTAACACTATTTTAGAAAGGCAATTTCGCTAACTCTATAATTTAAGAAGGGGATGTTATCAGTATTTTTTTATCAAAGTTATTTTAAAAAATTATTTTATAATATCAAAAAACAAAATGGTAAAGTTCATAAATAAATATAAGTATCGAAATTTTGAGAATTGTTTAAAACCCAAAGAATTACAAATGGTGAAGTTCAGAAAATTTATTTTTATATATCTTCTTCTATAACTATATTTTAGCCACGTGATATTTTGAAAGGGGGGGAAATTTAGTTTAGAGTTCCTTTTTAAAATTATTATAATTGGCGAAGTTCCGAAAATTTACTATGGCTGCTTTTTTTAGAATTTTAATTTTAATTTTAGTAGCAAAGCGCAAGCTCCCACCGTAGGGGAGAGTGGCAAAGCCATTGCCTGTTTTTTTTAATAATCTGAATTCAAAAATTTGTTTCCCTCTTAGTTCAAGTGTGACTTTGTAAGTTATTGTAACTTTATTAAAGAATTTTAGATAATGAAGCTTTTTGAAATTAAAGGCTATCATTCAATGTTTTGGAGGGTTTTTTTATAATTCCAAAATCATTAAAATTAAGGCTAGTTTTCATATATTTAAAACTTTTATCAATGTTCTTTCTAAGAGTTCAGAAAAATACATATATACGAGGGGTGGCCAATAAGTTTTGAAATTCGGATATAAGGAAACGAGATATGAGGAAAAGGGTTTTATTATTTTTCAATATAACTACCCTCGACTTCAATGCACTTATGCCACTTGACACTGAGGCTTCGAATTCCTGACAACCAGAAAGCTCCCCACTGCTGTTCAATCCACTCCTGGACGGCGAGCTGGACATCTTCATCGTCTCCAAACTGGCGTCCACGCATTGCAGCCTTGAGCTGGCGGAATAAAAAGTAGTCACTAGGGCCAAGGTCCGGACTGTAGGGGAAGGGTTGAGCTCCTCGAATCCGCACTGGCGCAGGGCAGCTTGTTTAACTCTGGCCTTGTGTATAAGTGCATTGTCGTGGAGTAGCAGGACACCGCATGTCAACTTGCTGGGACGCTTCTGGCGGATGCACTTCTTCAACCCAGCCAGTTCCTCGGCGTAATATTGGCCTGTGGTTTTCCTTCCACGAGGCGCATAGTTCACCATCAACACTCCCTCAGAATCACAGAAGATGGTGGCCATGATCTTCCCGGCTGAGGGTTGGGTCAGGAACTTGATGGGGGTCGGAGAGCTTCTGTGCTTCCAGGCCATGCTTTCGAGCTTGGTCTCGGGATCACAGTGATGGACCCACGTTTCATCACCTGTCACTATGCGTGACTCGAATCCCGCCGGGTCTTGGTTGTACAGGAGCAGCAGCTCCTTCAAACTTTGACGATGTTGAAGTCGATCATGGGGCGTGAGGTTTCGTGAGATTTCGTGAGGTTTCTAGGGACCCAACGGGCAGAGACCTTGGTCATGGCCAAATTGTCGTGGATCATGTTGATAACACTTCCATGTGATATTCCAAGTTCTCGCTCGATTTCTTCGACCTTGACCCGTCGATTTTCGAGGATCATCCCCTCCACACGGGCCACATTGTCCTCGTTGGTCACGTCTGACGGGCGTCATCTTCAAGGGACTCACGACCATGGCGGAACTCCCTATTCCAGCGAGCAATGGTTGCATATGAAGGGGCGGTGTCGGTGTACACATGCGTTCATGGATCTCTTTTGCATTCTTGTCTTCCTTGGTCAAAAATCTGATCACTGCGCGGTGCGCAACCTTCTCCATTGTTGAAAAGTTTGTGACTGAGGATCTGCGATCAGCTACTGCGTTTTAAATAGACGAGTCAGCAGCGTGCGGCTGCAGGTCCTGACTTGTCATAACTTGTCCTAACACTCCCACAAACAGCCATCCCTCTTCCTTTGTTTTGCCCTACTGATTCGCAAAACTTATTGACCGCCCATCGTATGATTACCCAATGTTTTGAAATTAAAAAATAGAAAGAAAATAGTTAAAAATCGTGAGATTCAAAACATGCATTAAAATTAGTCCTCGATTGTTTTGTTTGTTTTTTTTCGCATATAAAAGCAAATTGAAGTGAAAATAAAGCTGTGAGGATTGTTTGTTTCATATATCAAAAGAATTTCCATAAGAGGTTTGTCGTTTTTTTAGGCCTAGAAAATAAGCATGGATCGAAACAACCTAGACCAAGAGTAAATTATTCGTACATATGTACAGGAAACCTTTTAATTTGTTTAGACCAAAAGTCCGTTGCTAGAGCCAGATAAGGCTTAGGACACTGACCAAAGGTCTGCCTGCGAAGCGCAAGCTCCTCTTTTAAGGAATGGCGAAGCTGTTCCTCTTGTAAATTTACATTTCGATAGACAAATTATACCAAATATTTTTAACTCAACATCGAGTCTCCAAATTAAAGGAAAGGAGTTTTACGGAAAGTTTTTCTAAAAAAAAAATAATTCTTTACATAGATGAAAAGTTTCTTCAGACTGATGATGGAAGCCACTCCCGGAAATTTAATCTTTTATTATTATTATCCTGAAAATTTCCTGATGACCATTTTCTGATGTTTAAAAATGATTTTAATAAACAAAATCTCATTGACATTTTGGAGAAATGGCTACATTAAGCCTCCTGGAGGAGTATAGGTACATTAAAGCCCCCCCTCCCTTATGAGGAGAAGCGTGGGAAAGGTAGCCGGCAAAAATGCTTACCATGTGTGATCTCCCCGCCGCTGTGGGCAGTTGGAGCTAACATCTGTTTGAAGGCGACCACCTAAGGTCCTTAAACGACGCTCTAACGATCGAATTACCTACGAGACCCATAAACCCGTGGTTATGGAAAAAAAAAGCGGTGCGAGTCAGAAGGCACGCCAAGTAGCGGTGCGGTTGTAAGCCTATAATTTGCGAGCTGACTTGGGCACCCCAGTGCCACCTCAGGAATTCTCGCTCTCCCCAGATGCTAACTCACCATTCGCTCCCCTCCCCTTTGCCGCTGTGGCCTGGTCACTTCCTCCTTTAGATGGGGCGGCAATCCGCCTATAAATAAGCCCCGCAAAGAAAGAGAAGAGGATTATCTGAAGTCGATACGCCAGAATAGGATTAGTTCGTGAAGATCGATCCATCGGCCAGACAAGAAGATTATTAGAAGTCGATTCGCCAGAAGAAAGATTAGTTCGTAAAGATCGATCTTTCATCCAGACAAGAAAATTAAAAGTCGATACGCCTGAAGAAGGGTTAGTTCGTGAAGATCGATCCTTCAGCCATACAAGACTATTTCCGTGAGAAACGATAGGATCAGATTGAGAAAATCGATCTCCACCTTTCCGGGCCGTATTAACCTAAATAGTCAAGTTTTAAATCGGTGCCATACCGAAGAAGCCTTTTCAGTCTGCAAAGAAGTCCGACTGATGAATAGCAAAGCCGCTCACACTCGAGTGATTCTCACATCTCAAGCACCGTAAGAGTGAGAGGAGAAGAACCCAGCCCCAACGAGCGTCCGTTCTTTAATTACGTTGAAGAAGCAGCCCCCGTCACAGGCGACAAGCATTCCCTTCCGGACGAAATTTCAACCAGCGGCCACACCACTTCAAAGCGAGAGATAAATCCTCCAGCGACATCCGGCAATCCCTAATACCTACCTGTAAGTTAACAATAACATTTATATCTCTATTGCGATAGTAGAAGTTTAGTACGTCCCACGTCTTAAAGGAGAGTAGAAACCATTATTCTTGAATCTAGGTCATATATGTTTGTAGATGAGAGTACGTTAATTTAATGTTTTATGCTAATCAAATAGGGTCATGATAAAAATACTAATTGGCAATTGGTATGTTTACTGAAAGCCTATTTGTTTATGTTTTGTCATTGAAAGATCTTTGAGGCCAAAGATAGAAATGTGTTTACTGTTGGTTTGTAATATTTAATTTAAAATACATGTTTATTTTGGTAGATTCTGGTGTTTCCTCTTATCCTTATGTGTTTAAAAATAGCTCTTCCTTAAGAACTAAACCACTAAAATAGCACTCTTAGAACAAAGCCTACTTCATCATAGAAGTAACTCACGCCCCTTAAAGCATACCGATACTAAAAGGGTGTCAAAGAGTATAGTGATCAAAACCAAGGGTCATTCTACGACAGTATTATAAAAGTGGTGTCAGGTCGAGAGGTTTTATATTAGAAAGAACCCAGCAGTGTCTATTTAAGGAAGAGCTAACACATAAAAGGAACACCAGGAATAATAGAATATTTGACGAGTGGGAAATTGGTAAAGTTAGAGGTGGATACCATCTAAAGGAAATTGTTAGGCCAAGTGGTAAGTTTCGGTGGTGGAATAGGTCAGGCTTGATTAAAAACAAGGTAGATGACTGACATAAGCGCGATGGCATTGTTTGACCTTTATCGGAAGCAAGGTCAAAGCCTCGGACTGGAAGGAACCGAGCTGAACTCGTTTATTCAGGAGAGAGAGAGAAACAAAAGAAAAGAAAGAAGAGAGGGACGTAAAATGAAAATGGAAACTGATGAAAGAAGAGAAAAGGCGAAAATGGAAGCTGATGAAAGAAGAGAAAAGGCGAAAATGGAAGCTGATGAAAGAGAGAAGATAAGGGCCCACGAAAGAGCTCTTAGCAAATACGAGTTAGAGGTGCGGTCAGTGTCATCCAGAACAGGAGTGTCACCAGCAGCCAGCATGAAACTCCCGGAGTACAGGGACGATGAAGATTTATGCTCATATCTCTCCTATTTTGAGAAATAATTGGGACCTAGAAGAAGATGGGGTCGCCAGACTGTTACCGCTACTCAATCGTAGGATGAGAGAGATATTCGTATCTTTACCCTCAGAAGCGACTGTGGACTATTTCACTCTCAAAGCCGAACTTCTCTCAGCAACAAACCTTAACCCGGAAGAATATAGGATGAAGTTCAGGCAGTCTCGTATAAGACCTGGACAAACATACAAACATTTTGGCTTTGAGCTTCGTCGAAGCCTACAGTTTTGGATGGAGTCAGAAGGGGTAGAGAACGAAGTCGCTGCGGTCGTCGACTTCATACTTAGAGATTAGTTACTAAGTACACTACCCCAGGAAATCCGTGCATTCGTTAAGGACCGAAAAGCTTCTACCTTCAACGAGTGTCTGGACGAGGCTGACCTCCACGCGGTAAATCATCGGTTATATCCTAGGGAGTACAAGAAAGAGAAGGCTCCCTCCCCAAAGAAAAATGGGCCGCCACCCAGGCCTTTACAGAAGAAGCCCTTTAAGTTCTCAGCAGCAAAAGGAACTTATAAACCAAATTTTGGAGGAGAAAAAAATCAAAAAGAAGGTAGGATTCCACAAGGATCATACCCTAATTCCGGCACGTATCCCAGGAAGCCCGTCACTTGTTATACCTGCGGGATAATAGGTCACCTGAGTTTCCAGTGCCCACAGAACTCCCGACTGAGGGAGACCTCGAGACAACAGGTGCAAAACCTGGCTGCCGCGATCCCAGCAGGACAAGCTGATTCGTCCTACGTCCCCGCGCCAACATCCGAAGGGCCCCAGCAACAGGTAAACTTCCTATTCAACAAAAGTTCGCCAGGCGGCCTACAATTTGAAGAGGGCACTGTTAATGGGTGCCGAGTATCCACTTTAGTCAGAGACACTGGATGTACGTGCATAGTGGTATCCGACAAGTTGCTGCCCCCAGTAAACCCTAACCATAAGAAATTGGCAATCGTCCACGACTTTTTAGGACGCGACAATCGATTCCCCGTCGTGAGATGTCATATACAATGCAGATATTTCACCGGTTGGACGGACGTGGTAGTAGCCCTGATTAAGTTCTGCGCAGTACTAATCGGACAAAACCCCCTAATTCCCCAGCAAGAAGTGGCCCAACAAGTAGTCACCCGGGCACAAGAAGCCCAGAGGAAAGAGCAACCTGCTAAGTTGACCCCGAGGATTACCCTCGAAGACAATGGGTTCAAATTGACTTCCTTCGCCAGTGCTCAGAAGGAATGCCCCACTCTTAAACCTCTATGGGAGAAAGATATTAAAGGTGAAATTCTCCAAGTGAAAGGAAAGAAGCCTATCCAGTATATCGTAGAAGACTCATTTCTCTACCGTACTATCAGCGAGGAGGATAGGGAGAACAAGAAAGCAATGTGTGTACCTCAAGAATACACGCAAAGAATTTTGAATACCGCGCATGATGGAATATTAGCCGGACACTTTGGGCACAACAAAACGGCGCAGAAGATATTCCGACACTTTTATTGGCCCCAGGCCGCCAGGGAAATTGTGGCCTATTGCCGATCATGCGACGTGTGTCAAAAGGATCCCTCCAGAGGACGGGTACCTCCCGCTCCATTACAAAAGGTGCCCGTTATAACCGAACCATTCTTTTAAGTAACAATTGATTTGGTGGGACCAATTCACCCCCCCTTCAAGTGGAGGACACTCCTACATCCTCACCCTAGTGGATTGTGCCACCCGGTTCCCAGATGCCGTGGCCCTACGGAAGATTGACACTATTTCCTGTGCGGAAGCATTAATTTCAATTTTTGCACGAGTAGGCCTGCCTAAAGAAATTCTATCTGATAGAGGGCGCCAATTCACATCAGAATTGATGGAGTATTTTAACAAACTACTGTTAGTCAAGCCAATTTTTACGAGTCCATTTCATCCATCCGCTAACGGAATCTGCGAGAAATTAAACGGGACTCTCAAAAATATATTGAAGAAGTTGTGTCAAAACAACCCTACACAGTAGCACAGATACCTGCCTGCAGCCCTTTTCGCCTGCTGAGAAATACCCCATCGGACGTTGGGATTCTCGCCCTTTGAGCTATTATACGGGAAAAATGTGCGAGGTCCCATGAGTATTCTTAAGGAATTATTTTCCAACGCGAAGCTTGAGCAAGAAATCAAATCGTCTTACGCCTACGTGATGGATATGCGCGAGCGCCTAGAATACTGCTCTGGCTTAGCTCGAGAGAACGCCGAGAAAAATTTAGCCAAATACCGGGACTATTTCGATATGAAAGCAAAGGCTCGAAAATTAAAGGCAGGAGATGAAGTCTTATTATTACTTCCGACCGAAAATAATAAGTTAGGGGCCCAGTGGAAGGGACGGTTTAAAGTAATCGAGGTACGGGGTCCAGTCGATTACTTGATAGATACCCCAACAGGGCGAAGAACCTATCACATAAACATGTTAAAAAAATATCACCGCCACGCGTGCATAAAGAATATTACCCTTCTAGACGAAGAAGAACCGATGGATGCCGTTTACCCGGGTACGCCCCTGCAAGTCATACACACCGTGTGTGTGGAACAAGACGAAGAATACGAACTTCCCTCGCTCTTACCGACCCCGGAAGACCCTCGGGTGGATTTAAAGATAAATCCCCACTTACAAATTCAACAAAAAGCGGACATGTTGAACTTGCTCATGGAATTCCCAGAAGTCATTTTTGAAAACCCCGGATGTGCCAAGGATTTTATCCATGAAATAAAACTAAAAACTAATTCAGTGGTTCGGAGCAAACCATATCCTTTACCGATCCACCTACGAGAAGCCTTCAATAAGGAAGTCCGGAATTTACTAAAATTGGGAATTTTAGAGCCATCGGAGTCCGATTATTGCTCCCCAATAGTAATGGTTAAGAAACCTAATCAATCATTTCGGATGTGCGTGGACTTCCGAAAATTGAATTCAGTGACCGTTTTCGACGCCGAGCCCATTCCACTAATAGATCAAAATCTCCATTTATTTGAAGACGCTAAATTCATCACCGAATTGAATTTGTGTAAAGCGTACTATCAAATACCTCTCGCTAAGGAGTCCAAAAAACTGATGGCTTTTGCGACCGAGAGAGGTCTGTTACAGTTTACCAGGCTACCCTTCGGACTACTTACAGCCGGTAGCAATTATAATAGGATGATGAGGCGAATTATCGCTGGACTAAGTGACGTGTCGTTTTACTTCGACAACGTGTACGTAGCTACCCGTACATGGGAGTCACACTTACACGCCTTACGCTCATTGCTGGAGAAATTGAAGGAGCAAGGTCTAACCGCCGGGCCGACCAAGTGTTATTTTGCCTACGAATCCATTGACTACCTGGGATTCAAAATAGGACAAAAACACTTGACTACCCAGCAAGAAAAAGTGGACGCCATAGTCAAGATGCCCCGGCCGAAAACAAAGAAACAACTCCGATCGTTTATGGAAGCGGCCTCGTTCTATAGGCGTTTTGTACCACACTTCGCTTCCATTGCGGCCCCACTGAATGATTTGTTAAAAAAGACAGCGTCAAACCCTGTCACGTGGAACCCCCATGCAATAACTCAGTTGGAGGTTCTAAAAGGAAAACTCGTAACTGCCCCCATTCTTCGCTTACCAAATCCCAACAAGATCTTCGGCCTTCGCACGGACGCTAGTCGGGACGGGTTAGGCGAAGTATTGCTTCAATACGAAGATGACGAAACAGCCTATCCCATAGCTTATGTCAGTAGGAAACTGTTGAGTAGAGAAAAAGCCTACGCTACTATCGAAATCGAAGCTTTGGCCATAATATTGTACATAGGTAAATTCAAATATTATCTAATAGGGCGCGAGTTTAAGTTGGAATGCGACCATAAACCGTTGAAAAACTTAAGTAAAAATAAGTGTAAGAATGGAAGACTCCTGAGATGGAGTTTACTCTTGATGGAGTACCAGTACTCCATTCACTATATAAAAGGGTCCAACAATTGTATGGCCGACTCGTTAAGTCGGAACCCTGTCGACGATTAAGGAGCAGCCCAACTATTGTATTATAGAAAAGTTAAGTGTAAATCAGTAGAATTGTAACTAAGTAGGGGCGAGTAACCCCCTAGTGGTAGGTAAGAAAAACCTAAGTTGGCACAGTAATATAGGAATTAATGTAAGTTCAGGTGAAATGTTATCGAGGCATTCCCGAGTGAACTAGAATTTATTGTATAATATAATGTTCCGTAAGTTACGCATGTATATTATTGTAAGCGTCGAATTGGAACCCCCCCTCCCGTTATTTTCTTAAGGAGGGAGGTAAATGTGGAGAAATGGCTATATTAAGCATCCTGGAGGAGTATAGGTACATTAAAGCCCCCCCTCCCTTATGAGGAGAAGCGTGGGAAAGGTAGCCGGTGAAAATGCTTACCATGTGTGATCTCCCCGCCGCTGTGGGCAGTTGGAGCTAACATCTGTTTGAAGGCGACCACCTAAGGTCCTTAAACGACTCTCTAACGATCGAATTACCTACGAGACCCATAAACCCGTGGTTATGGAAAAAAAAGCGGTGCGAGTCAGAAGGCACGCCAAGTAGCGGTGCGGTTGCGAGCCTATAATTTGCGAGCTGACTTGGGCACCCCAGTGCCACCTCAGGAATTCTCGCTCTCCCCAGATGCTAACTCACCATTCGCTCCCCCCCCCCCTTTGCCGCTGTGGCCTGGTCACTTCCCCCTTTGATGGGGCGGCAATCTGCCTATAAATAAGCCCCGCAAAGAAAGAGAAGAGGATTATCTGAAGTCGATACGCCAGAATAGGATTAGTTCGTGAAGATCGATCCATCGGCCAGACAAGAAGATTATTAGAAGTCGATTCGCCAGAAGAAAGATTAGTTCGTAAAGATCGATCTTTCAGCCAGACAAGAAGATTAAAAGTTGATACGCCTGAAGAAGGGTTAGTTCGTGAAGATCGATCCTTCAGCCATACAAGACTATTTCCGTGAGAAACGATAGGATCAGATTGAGAAAATCGATCCCCCCCTTTCCGGGCCGTATTAACCTAAGTAGTCAAGTTTTAAATCGGTGCCATACCGAAGAAGCCTTTTCAGTCTGCAAAGAAGTCCAACTGAAGAATAGCAAAGCCGCTCACACTCGAGTGATTCTCACATCTCAAGCACCGTAAGAGTGAGGGGAGAAGAACCAAGCCCCAACGAGCGTCCGTTCTTTAATTACGTTGAAGAAGCAGCCCCCGTCACAGGCGACAAGCATTCCCTTCCGGACGAAATTTCAACCAGCGGCCACACCACTTCAAAGCGAGAGATAAGTCCTCCAGCGACATCCGGCAATCCCTAATACCTACCTGTAAGTTAACAATAACATTTATATCTCTATTGCGATAGTAGAAGTTTAGTACGTCCCACGTCTTAAAGGAGAGTAGAAACCATTATTCTTGAATCTAGGTCATATATGTTTGTAGATGAGAGTACGTTAATTTAATGTTTTATGCTAATCAAATAGGGTCATGATAAAAATACTAATTGGCAATTGGTATGTTTACTGAAAGCCTATTTGTTTATGTTTTGTCATTGAAAGATCTTTGAGGCCAAAGATAGAAATGTGTTTACTGTTGGTTTGTAATATTTAATTTAAAATACATGTTTATTTTGGTAGATTCTGGTGTTTCCTCTTATCCTTATGTGTTTAAAAATAGCTCTTCCTTAAGAACTAAACCACTAAAATAGCACTCTTAGAACAAAGCCTACTTCATCATAGAAGTAACTCACGCCCCTTAAAGCATACCGATACTAAAAGGGTGTCAAAGAGTATAGGGATCAAAACCAAGGGTCATTCTACGACAGACATAATGAAAATGTGATGAATACCTTTTAATTATAATAATTTAAATTTGTCTGCTTTTTCTTATTTTTTATTTTACTTATTTCATGTTTTAGATTGATTTTGCTACAGGAGCTGCCAAGTGTAGGCCATGAATGGTCTTTTGCAGTCTCCTTCTTTTCTTATGTTCTTATGTTTCGTTAATTGCTTATTAGTTTTGTACTTGTAGATGTGATGTGTTTGACAGACATTGCAATGCTCAATATTTTTGATACCATTGCACTGTTCAATATAAATAGTGTATGAAATATCTGGAACTAAAAGAAAAAAAACAACTAACCAATTTCTGAAATTAGAAAATTAGGTTAATGGGTTTAGTTTGGTTCCAGACTTTTCGCCCCCACCCCCACACTTCATAGCTCGTAAGGGTGGTGAAACATGGCAGCTTTTATTGTTATTAAGGGAATTTCGATATCATGCTTTCTTTTCTTGTATTTTCGAGCTTGGATTGTTTTGTCTCTTTTTCTCTGAGAAACATTCTATATTTCTTTTGACCTCGTGTTCTTTAGTTTCATTTTTAGCGTTATGCATATATTGGCACGTTAATATTTCTTAACTGCCTCCGACCATTGGGGAATTTAGAGTGCCTTTGTCTGCCGTCTAGAATTTCTACCTCTTGATGTCTTTTTTTTCTTTATTTGCCGAGATTTTGGATGATCTTTTACCTTGAATAGTATTTACTGGTTCGACCTTCTCTGCCTCGTCTTTTAATAGGGTTTTTATGTGATGTACTTTATTCTGTACGCTTTGTACTTATTTTTGCATAGTATTTGACATTGTAACGAATGGAATTGGCGGGTACGTTAATTAATGATTGTGTCATTCCATGATAAATCTACTTTTTGTTTCTTTTACTTATATCTACACACCTATAGAGGAGAACTAGACCAGGTGTTTCCTTCTGAGTGTTTAATTTGGAGGTGGTAGCTCTCTGACAAAGACTGAAATAGAAGAAGGGATCATGAAGTATTCTGTCACAAACCTGTAAAGATGATTTAATGATGTGTAATAATGTCTCAAAACTGTAAGAACCCTTCAACAATAATATCGATGCACAAACATACACCACTTGTTGCTAAAATGCTAAGAATGATCTCACAATTGGTAAAATTCCTTTGATTTTAAGAATAGAATAACCTCATAATTTTTAATATAAAAAATAAAGGTGTGCTTAAAAATAGATCCAATCTATATCTGATTCCCTGAATATAAGCTCCAAACCCGTTTTCTATGTACATTTTCCGGAAGCGTTAGACCTATTCTGCTGAGTAGGCTTCTTGAGCTCTTCCTATTTTTTTATTATTCTCTTTTTTTATATTATCTCTATCATTATTTCGTAACTGAGTCCCTCTCTCGTTCACTAATCTCATTTTCATATTTCATTTGAGTAAATTGAACTGTCTTCTACAGCAAACTTTAATAATAAAATACAGAAGCGGTAAAAGCCACCAGGAGGAACTAGGCTTAATTAAGTGATGATGGTTTTAACAAAGAGATATGGAACTTATGCAGTGTTCATTAATAATTAGCGTTAATTTCCATAAGATTTAAAAAAAAAGAAATTGAAAGTGTTTTGAAAGCCTTCATTAATGAATGTTCGATCTGACTTTCTCATGCGCTGGAATCGAGGGATGGGATTATTTTTATGTTATATTTATTTAGGTGGTTTGGTGGGGGTGAATAGTTGGATAGTGAAAAAAAAGTTGAGGAAAGTAAAAATAAAAAGTAAAAGTTAACCATTATTTAATGGATAAAGCTTTACAATGTCTTTGTAAATTTGAGCAGCTGTCTTTTCCTTTTTTTCGGTAGTGCCTCTATAAAAACTGGCATATATAAGAGTCGATCAGAGAATGAGTGGTTTCACATTCTTTTTTATTCCTTATTTTCGCCTAGGCCCAAGGCCACTTAATTTGGTTTGTGTGGGCACCTGTTTCTGAGTCTTAAAAGTTCTGGGAGTGGTTAACAGTCAAATGCTTATACCAGATCTCTGCTTGTGTCCATTTTTGCAAATTCTTTGCTGATGCACAATACCTCTTTCTTGCAAAACTTGACTGCCTGCTCGATATTTTGCACCTTCTAGCAAGTTCGTACGTTGTCATCTTTTAAGGGTGACAAAATGTTTATGCTCCCAAACAAAACAAAGGATATCGTAACACTAAAAACGAGGAGCTACTCACTCGAGTAACCGACCGTTCAGCCATCTGGCTGAGGAGACGAAATTGTGCCATAAAAAGAATATATATATATATATATATATATATATATATATATATATAATGATGAAATGAATTCAGCAAAGTGCAAAAACAGAAAACAGGATAATTTTTTTTCTTCTAAAATGTTATTTCCTAATTCGCAAAAATTTCGCACCGGGTTGGGACTCGAACTGTGCACACTGAGGCAGCGAGTAACCACTTTGATCTCAATTAAACCATCCCTTAGACCACTCGGCTACGCGGAAGACAAGAATCTTCCGAATAAACAAGCTTTTAAGGTACGCTTCCCACCCTTGTACGGAATTTTTGCGAATTAGGAAATAACGTTTCCGAAGAAAAATTAGCCTGTTTTTCTGTTTCTTGCGGTTTGCTGGATTCATTTCATCATTCTTTTGCGTTCATGAAAGATTTATACATTTTATATTCGCAGCGTGTTTCCCTCAACTCTCCTTTGTCCTTTGAATTCTGTATTAATTTCTCTCTCTTTCATAGTCCCGATCAACCTTGCGAAGCGTACCTTAAAAGCTTGTTTATTCGGAAGATTTTTGTCTTCCGCGTAGCCGAGTGGTCTAATGGACGGTTTAATTGAGATCAAATCCGTTGCTCGCTGCCTCAGTGTGCACGGTTCGAATCCCACCCCTGTACGGAATTTTTGAGAATTAGGAAATAATATTTCCGACGAAAAATGATCCTGTTCTTATGTTTCTTGCGGTTTGGCAAACCTTTGAACCATAAATAAATTTCAACCATGTAAGATCTCACATTATACAATGTAAAACTGTTGTCACTCGTGAAATTTTTAAAATCCTTCAACATTGCAATAATGAAATCTGCCTTCGTATCTTAGAGTCTATGTATATTAAAATATAAAAACTTTCCCTTAATAACGACACAAGTGCGGTTACCCTTCTCCTAGTTTAACCACTTCCCCATCCCCCGCGCTTATTTCCTGTCCCCCTCTTCTTAATTTATTCAGTTGAGTTCTCCTCACCGCTCAACCCGGTAAGTTACTTTTTCCGTCCCGTTTCTCTCCTTAGTATTCCCATTGAATTGGGGAAGGTTTATTAACTATTATATCTTTTTTGCCTGCGAGTGTTCTTAAGGGGAAGGGTATAGTGAGCCTTGATAGGGAGGACTATGTACACAAGCCCATAGTATATTGAAATACAGAATAAAATTTCAACCTACAAATGATTTACCCAAAACTATTCTTCTACGATTCGAAGATAAAGTTAATCGTTTCTTAACACAACTTAAGCAGGCATCAATTATTTCTAAAGATACCTAAAATAACACAGGCCTGCGTCTGAAAAAATATTTTAGGTTCCTCAGGATTTCTGTGTGGTTTCTTAATGAATCCAACCTCCTGAGCTCAAAAATGAATGTATTTTTGTTCAATCAGGTCAGATTTTCCAAAAATTTTTTTTAAAAACCTTTCTCTATCTAATAATGCATTATTATTGTTATATCATAGAAACAGGAATAAAAGTATGTAAACTATAATCCTTTTAATAAAACACAAAATTAAAGAATGCAACATAATAAAGAAAATAATTCTAATTTCCAAGAAAAGACGCCCTTAACGATTTTTGTTTATACCCCTCATCTGGTGCATTACGCTTCAAACACCACAGTAGTCAGCAAGCATGTTTACATCCCATTTACCCTGGTACCTAGATTCCATTGTTTTTATGTCCTGGTGGAATCTTTCCCCCCGTTCTTCACTGTAATCGCCGCAGTTTTCGGGAAAATAATCCAGATGGGACTGTAAAAAGTGTATCTTTAGAGACATTCGAGCTCCCAAATGCTTGAGACATGTTAGGAGCTGATTGACCAGGGAAACATATTCTGGGCTTCTTTTATTGCCTAGAAAATTGTTAACTAGAGCTTTGAAAGCTTTCCAGGCATCTTTTTCTATGTCCGTCATTGATGCCTCAAACTGCTGATCTCTCATCAAGTTCCTGATCTGAGGTCCATCAAAAATTCCCGCATGGAGCTTAGCGTCACTGATTTGTGGAAATTTTTGAAGAAGAAATTTAAAAGCTTGGCCTTCTTTATTAAAGGTTTTGACATAATATTTCATTATGCCAAGCTTTATATGCATTGGAGGAAGCAGTATTTTGTAAGGAGGCACTAAAGGTTCAGCTATCACATTGTTTGATCCAATTCTAAATGCTTCTCGTGGAGGCCAAACCTTCTCATAGTGCATACTATCTGCACGACTGTCCCATAAACATAGGAAACAGGGATGATTCGTGTAGCCTGTTTGCATCCCAAATATAAGAGACACTACCTGAAAAGAAATTTAGCAGGGTATGTAAATTCAAAGTGTAATATTTATAAAAACAAATTCAAAGTAATATTTCTTAAAACAATAAGAATATGAATATGTACTGAAAAATCCTGTATGCCGATGCATTAAATCATTGTATTAGAACTAATTGGATATATGTAGGTCTTATTTTGAGTTTATTGAGTTATGTTGTATACCTTCTCAATTAGGATAAGTTCCCCATTAACCCAAAAGGATGCATTAACAAAAATATATAACTAAAAATGACTCATGGTTTCCAGATTTGCATTCTTGTAAAATGTAAGTTGACCAAAAGGTGTATACAAGTATTAACAATTAAAAATGAAAATGTCAATATCAAAAAGCTTAGAAATGCCAAGTGTAAAATGATCTTACCTTTAAGTCACCACATATCCTCCACTTATAGCTAGAGTAATTTATTGCATCCAGCAATTTTTTCATATTTTCCTAACTTTCAGTAAGTTGGATTGAATGGCCTTATGGGAACGGAAGCTATTTTGTTACCAATATTCAGTTACACAGCTTTTAAACTTCTACTGGAGGAATCTATGAAAAGTATCCTTCTAATGGGTTGTAGGGAATTATAAGGGCCTCAAAAAGTCCTTTAATATGGGCGCAATATACTAAAGAGCTGAAAGAATGCTGTAAAAAATAGCTTCGAAATTCTTGATATGGTCTTGCGACCATATAATGTGTGGAAACCTGATAAAACTTAGATGTGTCAATCTTGATCAACTTCCATATTAATCTCTTCATGGACCTCTATATGTCCAGGAGGAGAAGGTATAGGAATTCATAGGCCATGGGGCAAGGGTTTGATGGCAGAAGAAACATCCGGATATGCCACACTATGTTTATTCTTCTTATTTATACCTGTGGAAAATATAATTGCATATTACATAAAGGAATTGATTAGAAGTTGCGGATAGTACATAAATGTTTAGTAAAAGATATGTTCATGCTGAAGTGAACTACGTTAGTTTTCAATTTTATGCTAAATCTACGCATAATAATAACATTTTCAGGAGCCAGTATAATACAGAAAGCTTAAATACTTGATAAAATGCTCACTTTTAAGATCTGTCATGCAAAAATAGCAGTCCGTAGTGCGGTCCTTGCCCTCTCTCCACATCATGGGAACACCAAAAGAGAGAAACTTCTGTTCGCCCTGACTCTAGCGTCTTAAACTTATGTAGCATCCCTTACAGCAGATATGTGGTGCAAAACTTTTATCTTGATCTCCTCGCCTTACTCCAAAATATGCATGATACAAAGATTTAATTACAGGAGAGATTGTACATCGCTGCTCGGAAAAATTCACTTTGCCACAAACATAGCAAAATCTGTCGGAGCTTTTCTTACATTTTCTGTTCATTTTTAACTCAACCACTATTATTATTATTATTCTTATTATTATTATAATGCTAAGCAATTTATAACCTGCAAATATAAACTTATTAACGTAATTACTTAAAATGTACATAAAATGTATTTCAAATACAGTAGTGCAAAAACTATTGAAATTTTAATGTACGAGTAATATAGGACATGTATAAACTATAAAATTATTATCATCCCCTTTATCGCAAAAACTGGACCTGATAGATAAAAACGGAGGCCAAATCGGATTTAGGAGGTCAATTTTATTAAGAAACACTTCAGAAAACCTAAGGTACATTTTTGACGCAGACCAGTGTAATGAATTATTCGTATCTTCCAGTAATTTAGGATCCATGTATTTTCTACCTAAAATACACAAAGAAGGAATCCCTTTGAGACCCATACTTGCGTCTTTATTATTTACCTTCAAACAAACTGGCCAAATATCTAGTTAAACTCCTTTCACCTTTATCTAAAAGTCAGTTTTCCATACAAAACTCCTATAAGTTTAAAGAAGAATTACTCAGAAAAGTTAACGATGGATATATAGTGAGTTATGATGTTGAATCTTTATTTACTAACATTCCCCTCAATTATTCAATCAATTTAATATTAAATAAAGTATTCAATTCCCAAAATACTTTTCATGGATTTTCACGAAGCCAATTAAAAAAGGCGCTGGAATTAAGTCTTTCTGAATCTTGGTTTACCTTTAATAATAAAGTTTACTACCAGATTGATGGTGTTGCAATGGGTTCTCCAATGGGATCACTTGCAGCTGACTTTTTATGACATATCTCGAAGATGAAATGTTTTTTACTAATTTAGATTATAAACCCTCCTATTGCCGTTTTGTTGATGATTCCTTTGCAATTTTCGATAATCCTGCACATAGCCAACTTTTCTTGAATTTTTAAACACTTTACACCCCAAAATCAAATCTATCATGAAAGTAGCGTCAAATGATAAGATGCCCTTTCTTGATCTTTTAGTCACCCGAGATAATGACCAGCGAAAAATTCAAACAACCATTTACCGAAAATAAACTTTCACAGTACTAGGCTTAAACTACTTTAGTTTTTGTGATTTTAGATACAAAATATCGACAGTAAAAACCTTACTACATAGAAGTTTCTCGCTATCATCCACCTACCATTCAATTCATAATGAATTTATTTTCCCTAAGAAATATTTTATAAATAATTTATATCCTTCTAAGTTGTATGATAGAATTTTAAAAAAGCTACTTAATAAACACATTGACCCCTCTCAACCCTCCATAAAAGTTCCTAAATTGGCCATATATTTACTAATTTTAGAGTTTTCTTTTAAACGATACTTTTAAAAGAAAAATCCTATTCATTTTTAAAAGATATTTTCCCCATATCAACCACCAAATGTTTTTATAAACAAATTATCAATAGGAATTTTTTAGCAGTAAAGATCCTATCTCTTTGGAGTTCCGCAGTGATAATGTTTATTTATTTAAATGTTCCAGTTTTACTGGAGCCTCTTACATTGGCAGCACTGTCAGGTCTCTTGGAGTGAAGTTCTCTGCTCACATGGGGATTAGTTGGCGCACAAACAAAATATTGAATAAAAAGGAAAAGTCATCTATTAGGGAACACACCATAAGCTGTAAAACTGACATTTCTATCGATAATTTTAAAGTATTAGCCTTTAACAACAACCAACAGTACCAAAGAACTATCGAATTTTTATATATAAAACACTACAAACCTACACTCAATTAAGATTTAAGTGCAATATAATTATTAGTCACTGTAACCTATAAATACTGTCCCTTATTAAACCCACCATTCAGTCTCTAGGATGGATCCACTTTAGTAGATACCAAAATTAACCCATTTTTCTATTAAATGTTTTTTATTCTTACAGTGTTTACATATTTAAAAACAAAGTTTAAATTTATTATTATAGTTGATTATCTTTAACTATTGCCAGGTCAGTTACTCTTATAGTTTTTAATTAATTAAGTTTTACAAATTTCTGAAATAAAATTGAAATTTATTAACTACTTTTTTGAGTCAGTTTTAAAGCAAATTTAACTATTGCCAAGTCATATTTAAAATTTTAACTTATAGTACATTTTATAAATATTTTATAATTGGTCACCTTTTAAAGCAATTCAATTTCTTGTTGGCCTTTTCATGTTTTCTTGAAATGTATTAACTTTAGTCAACTTATTCTAGCCTGAAGTTGAAAACTTGTAGTTTTCGAAACGTAGTAAGAAATAAAAAGATGTTACATCCGTTTCTGGTGGCTCTAGGATTTATCCTCAATATTAAAATGCAGTCTTCATGGCCAAGCTCCATATATATATATATATATATATATATATATATATATATATATATATATATATATATATATATATATATATATATATATATATAGATATATATATATATATATATATTGGTTTTGGCTTCTCCTGTAGAGCTTCAATTTAATTTGTAGGATGAAGGAAGACGTATAACGGGAAGTTCATTACGTTTAATGGATAGGTACGAGGCTTCGAGTGTTAATTTCACCCATCTTCTTGTACTGGAAAATTACAAATTCGTGGGAGGGGAGGGGGGGCAAAGCAGAACTATACAAGTTACTGGGTTGTTTATTTAATTAATAAAAAAAAATTAAGCTGTATTAATTTTAGAAATTACTGGATACATTTCGAGAAAACACTAACCGTTTACAATCGGCTATTAAAAGAAGACTGGCGGGAAAACGTGAGGAACGTAAGAAGAAAGGAAAAATTATGAGTTATAATTTTTCCCTCTTAAAACCTAGCTAAATATTTGGTCCCTTTATTAACTCCTTTCTCCTCAAATCAGTTTAAAAATTCAAAATAGCTTCACTCCTGTGAAATAATTACAAAATTTCCAGCATCCTTATTCCTCCTTTATGAGTAATTTCAATGTTACATCGCTCTTTATTCATATTCCTCTTGACCAAAATATTGATTTAAATATCCAACGTGTATTTTCCCCAAATAAATCCAAATTTCATGGATTTACTCGGCCACTTTTTAAAGAAACGCTTAAATTAGCTGTTAAGGACAAATACTTTATCTTTAACAACGAAACCTATTGTCAAATAGATGAGGTGGGCATGGGCAGTCCCTTGGGCCCTGTCTTCGCAGATATCTTCCTGCACGGTTTGATGAACAAATATTCAACCAAGCACTGTAAACATTACACTTATACTCTATCACCGCTTTGTCAAATATACATACCTCCTGTCCAATTCCGAGGACTCCTGTGATAAATTCTTACAATACACCAAACACGTACATCCTAATATTAAATTTACCTGTCCTTTCTGGATATCAATATTTCCCATTCTCACAATGGATTTATAACCAAAGTCTTTCGAAAGCCAACCTTCAGTGGTCAAGACCTCAACCTTTTCAGTTTTTGCCATTTATCGTATAAAATAAGTTCCATAACAACATTAATATTCCGTGCATGTAACATTTCTTTAAGCTACACTGGATTTAATAAAGAAGTTGAATTTATATGTGAATACTTCAAAAGAAACGGTTTTCCTGTGTCGCTGGTGGAGAAAATTACGGCAAATTTTTTTAAATATTTATCAACTCAAATTAAAATTTACAACTGTGTGTAAAGATATCCGTTACATAGTCAGTCTTTCAGGATATGAGTTTTTTAAATTAAAATTTTCAAAAGAAATTACAACGGTATTAGAGAAATTCTTCTACCATACCAATTTTAAGATCATTTTTAGAAATAAACAACACTTAGGACGATACTTGAATTGTAAAGACAGAATCCCGCCAAAAGCAAAGTGCTTCGTCATATAGAAACTTACTTACCTACTCCGGATGTAATTTGGAGAATTATATTGGAAGTACGGCAAGGCAAGGTTGTGGCCATATGGAAATTAGCCACAGGACTGGGAAAGTTCTATCAAAGAAAGAATTTTCGCCTGTTCGGCTACATTCCATCAATTGTAAAACTAATGTAACCTTAGACCAGGGACGTCCAACCCGCGACCCGCGGGCCACATTGCGGCCCACTTAATATTTTCATGAGGCCCACAGCTTACTTAGATTTGATTTTTACGCGGTATTTTTTAGGAATATTTTTATTTACTTTGAAGACCAGATATTGATAATATCATTAAAGAAAGGAAATCCCCAAATCAAATTGATTTTTTTTTATTTTGTATTTTTCTAATTTAATTTTCTCCTCTTAATATGTAGTATTTTGTTTGTATTTATATATATCTTTGAACTTTTAAAAATTATATTTAAGTACCTCTGTGGCCCGGCGAATATACTTAAATTTCTAAGTTAGCCCGTTGGGAAAAAAGGTTGGACAACCCTGCCTTAGACGATTTTAAAATTTGAAATACCATCCCCAATCCTGTATCATTAAGAATTCAAGAATCAATGTATATAAAATATTCTTCTCCCTCTCTAAATTCTTCTTCTTCTTCTCACCCACTACTTTTATTTTAAAATAGAAACCAACCTCCTGATTTTTCCTTTCTTCTTACTCTCCTCGCGTTTTGCCGCCCGTCTTCCTTTAATAACTGATTGTAAAAGGTTAGTGTTTTCTCGAAATGTATCCAGTAATTTTTCAAATTAATACAACTAAATTTTATTTATTAATTAAATTCTTCATCATTAAAAACAACCCAGTAACTTGTATAGTTCTGCTTTGCCCCCCCCCCCACCTCCCACGAATTTGTAATTTTTCAGTACAAGAAGATGGGTGAAATTAACACTCGAAACCTCGTACCTATCCAGTAAACGTAATGAACTTCCCGTTATACGTCCTTTCCTTTAATCTGCAAATATATATATATAGTGAGCCGCAAAAGTTTACCACTTAGAAATGAATGCAAATTTACATAATTTATTTAACGCAGTTTAATGATATTTACAATTTAACGATCAAAGAAGCAAAATGATTAACAAGGAAAACTTTATAAGTACAATATTGCAATTTGACAACGCAAAAGCTTACAATAAAATCATACAAATAGGTTAAAACTGCAAAATGTCTCATTAAAAACTAATCCTCATTTTTTCCTAATATCTAAAATATTCTAAATTAAATCCGAGGTTTCTTTAGTCGTCGTGTCGACATCTTTATCATAGGGTAAAACAAACAAATCAGTCAAGATCTTCGTGAACTCTTTGTAGCCCTTCCTGAGAGTTGCCTTGCGTGTATACAGAAAGGTCTTTGTACAGCTTATGGTACCTATTAATTTAGTTGGTACCATAATACGCAACTGGAAGTCTCGTAATTCAATTCATCCTTTGGATCGTTCAGGTCGCCCTCGGATGTTTACGGAACGTGCAGCTCGAAAAATTGCTAAAACAGTTTGTGGTAAACAACATACTACTTTTAGAGAGCTACAGGAAGATCCGAAATCAAGTGGGATTGAAGTAAGCAAGGGTACAATAAGTATAAGAGCTTATGCTAGCGGACTGGATACGGCGTTGGCCTCCCAACGTCGCGGTACCGGGTTCGATTCCGAATCCCGGCATGAGAGGACACAAACGTCAGTGCAGGTAGAAATCTGGCTCCCGATTGCTGGACGCGCTGTGCTCAACCCTGTATTCGGGTTGGTAGATCTAACACTTCTCATCACACACAGAACCAATTACAACATTGCTTTCTTTCCTCTCACGAATTCACAGCACAACATACACACACACTCTCTGTTTCAAGGAATCCTGCGGATGAGTATCTATATCCAGGTACCTCTGACGCGAAACAAGTCCCTCTCCCCCCAGGTGACAAGGGCTTCCACTTGAACGCTGTTTGGTGTCAACAACAATACTTCCTGACACCTCTTCCCAAAAGAGGGCCGGCTCCTGGGATCCTCGGGCCGACCAGCCATTGTTATACTGACCTTATATAAAATTTCTCTATCCGGTCAAGGATCCTCCCAGTATCATGGAAAGATTGGCTTTGACTAACTAACTAACATACAATAAGTAGAACGCTGCTTCATTTTGATCTCTTTTCTCGCACTCTATAAAAGATCACGCTCTTAAGAAAACTGATTGCGAGGTTGGCTTGGCGTATGCAAACAACATTTAAATAAACCATCAACGTGCTGAGAAATAATTCTTTGGTCAGATGAAACGAAAATAAAACTTTACGGTCGAAATTCAATCAGCGGCGCTTGAAGAAAAAAATGTGAAGCTTACGCGCCAGAGAATGGATCTCTACAGTCGAATTCGGGGGTGGATCGATCATGGTATGGGGTTGTTTCTGTCATTTGGGGTTGGAAGAATGGAAGTAATCGAAAGAAGAATGAACGGTGAAAGGTACAGAGGAATTTTGGAAAGAAATTTGTTACCTAGCTGTGGCTCTCTGAACTTGAAACTAGAATGGGCATTTTAACAAGATAATGACCCCAAGCATACGGCAAAACAAACTAAGAATTGGTTGCTTACAAGTGTGAATTAAAAGTCACGCTCCAGAAATGAGATCAGCGTTACTTATCTGATTTAAGGAAAATATGTTTGGAGGCATGGAACAAAATCAGCCCAAGCACCGGCAAGCTGTAATTGACAACAAGGTTTATGCAACCAACAAGTACTAAACCATTTTTATATGAATGTGTTGTAAACTTTTGCGTTGTCAAATTTCACTATTGTCCTTATAAAGTTTTATCTGTTCACTATTTTACTTTTGTGATCGTTACATTGGATTTATTGACTAAAGTTACACCTACATGTCAATTTCATTACCCTTCGTTAATAAAAAGTATGTAAATTTGCATTGCTAACAGTCGATTGTAAAATTTGCAGTCCACTATATATATATATATATATATATATATATATATATATATATATATATATATATATATATATATATATATATATGCATGTTTTATTAAAAGTCAGGTCTAGTTGAATCTTGATAAGTTTCTTTCTTTGCTTTTCTAATTTCCTTATTATTATTTTTTCTTCTTGCGAAAGGTTATAGATAAGTGTTCCGATATTCATGGCTTATTTTAGCGAGCTGAGCTTTGGGTCACGTTTGACCATCTTCGGAGCGAATTAATTATACACTAATTAAACATTTAAAGGAATTACATTTATATACTAAAGATAATTTAGATAATGAAAAGAAGGGGGAATGTGGTTGAGAGGAAGTAGTTAGAAAAGGTACATTTGCGAATGGGATTTCGGTCATTATTGACTGTTAATCCGTAAAGAGTTTTAAGGTTCGCTGGGTGGCGGTCAATTGGGCATTATCTTCGGTTTATCTTCGTGGATTCGGATCGCTTCCAGGATATGAAGGCGTGTGCGGTCACTTCTCCTTTTGATAATGGTGTTTTGTACTAAAATTTCTCGTGTTAGTTGAATTTCATGTTGCATGTAGTGGTTCTTGATTGCGCCGTTTTGCAGGGGCATGGTGAGTCTACGAGGTAGGGATGTGGTTGTCATTCCAATGTATTTATTTGAATTATGAAGCTTGCAATCTTCATGCGGACAGGTGAACTCATAAGTTACATTGGATAAAATAATTGGAACACGTGTTAAATTCAATGAATATTTATTTAATACGGAGTTGGTCCTCCTTTTGATTTCTGAACAGCGTCGATGCGTCTTGGAATTGAATCATACAGATTCCTGAATTCATTGAGAGGAATCTTGAGCCATTCTTCTTGAAAAACGTGTTCCAGCTGTTTCAGACACCACGGTGGAGGCTAAAGATTTCTAACTTGTCGCTCCAAGACGTACCCCAAGTGCTCAATAATATTAAGATTTAGAGATTGTGGGGTCCACTTTATGTGCTGTAGCTCACCCCTATGCTCTTCATACAAATTCTTAACCACATGAGCGGTGTGTATTAGGGCATTGGTATCTGGAAAAAAAACACTCACCATCAAGGAGTAATATCTGGACCATGGAATGGACTTGATCTTCTAAAATATTCAGATATTTGTTGCTGTTGATCTTACCATGCAGGGCAACGATTGGACCAAGATAATTCCAAGATATGGCTGCCCAAACCATCACTGACCCTCCTCCGTGCTTCAAGGTAGGAAGAAGGCAGTCGGGATTAAAAGCTTCCCTGGAATGCCTCCACACATAAGCTCGCCTTGCTATATAAAAAAGAGAAAAACTGGACTCGTCGGAAAATATTAGTTACTTTCATTGGTCTATCGACCAGCTCTTGTGATTCTACACCAGTTTAGCCTTTTCTGAATGTTTTGATGAAAAACAGAGGTTTCTTGATGGAGGGTCGGCCATAATATCAGGCTTTATTGAGCTCACAGCGAACAGTTTTGGCCGCAACTGGGCTAGAGAGATGTTGATTCAACTCTGCAGTCAATTAAAAGGTAGTTGTCCGGGAATTTTTTATCACGCTGTTTTTCAACACTCGTCGGTCTCTTTAAGCTAGCTTCGAAGTCCTGCCTGAATTACTCCTCCCACTGGAGGTTTTTTCCTGCTTCTTGAATTATGTCATGGTCCTTGATATGGTATATATCGAAAAAAAAGGAGTTTAACTGTTCTGATTACCGAAGCTCTTGCAATTCGAGCTCTAACAATTTGCCCTTTTTCGAACACAGTGAGGTCACGCATCTTAGCATCTATACCATGATCTGAAAAAGAAATACAAATAATTATCATTAAAGTTGATAAATTAAACTATGTATCTACAATAAAAACAAAACACTCACAATGACATTTGGATGGATATTTGTAATATAATGGCTCATTGAATTATTGGTGTTAAATTTCTACTGCTCCAGTTATTTTGTCTAACCCCTGTGTATATACAGGGTCACCCCCCCCCCAAAGGGGCCTGCACACACTTTTTGTGATATATCCTTCATTCATTCACTAATCACCCTTATTTTTCAGGACCTATTAGAAGCAACGCCTGTGAACACAACTATATCTCAATGGGAGCTCCAGCAAATGATATAGTGCGCAAAACGTTACTACAAGACAGGCTCGTGCAAGAAAGTACAGAACACTTTCGTGCATCAATTCGATTGTGAAAAAAGCCCAGCCCAAGAGCAGAATTAAGGACTGGATGGACCAGTTTGAGAAATATGGGACAGTGGAGAACCTCAATGCAGCCAGTGACAACGGCCCAAACCATTCAGGATGCCACAGGAAGCGTGAAGTTGAGTTTGTATTGAGCGTGAGAGAGTCAGTTCAGCAGAATCCAAAACACTGTGCGCAATCGAAGTCAGTCCCTCGGTATATCTCGTGAGACTTGCAGGAGAGTGTTGTAATGGATGTAAAGGCCTACTAATACAGAATACAGACGAAGCAGACCCCTACAACCTCAGACAAGGAGCAGAGAAAGGCTATGGCATTCAAGATACTGGAGAAGATTCAGAAGACTCTAACTTTCCTTAACCTCCTTTGGACCTTAGATGAATCTAACTTCCATCTTGAAGGAAAGGTAAACTCGAAAACAAATGTCTTCTGGGGGACATCCATACCAAATGAGGTAGCCACCAAGCTTCTACACTCCCCTAAGTTCACAGTATCAACTGCAATCTCAGCCAGAGGCATCATCTGACCATTCTTCTTCGAGTAATCTGGCGCGACAGTAACAGTTCCCAAGAAGTGGTATGTTAAGGTCCTCAAAACCTTTCATGGGAAGCTGCAGAACCTATTTCCGTCGCTTATGGGGAAGTTCTGGTTTCAGTAAGATGAAGCAAGCTCTCAGTCCTCAAACCTGTCTTAAGATTGGCTGAAAGAGAAGTTTGGTGGCCGTGTGATCAGTGTCAAGACCAGACCTTAGCCCCCCCCCCCCAGATTTATTTCTCTGGGGCTACCTTAAAGACATAGTGTACACTGGAAGCCTCAGGACCATTACGGAACTCAAGGAAGCCATCGAGGAGCAGATCAGATCCATTAGTCGGTCGATTTGTAAGGACGTCATGGATAACTTTGTGCTGTGCCTCAAGAAATACACAGAGCTAAAGGGAGGTCATCTAGAAAACTTGCTCTAGAATAAAGAATAAAATTCCAAAGACTTTCATGTTTTGATATGATGTTTGTAAACACAATAAACTAGTTATCACGCAAGTTTCATTCAATCCTTGCAGAAAATTAAGAAATGAGTACTATCATAATTTACACATTTCAAACAACCCGGAAGTATACGAATGAAGAAAATCATTGGTGATTTCAGCCCAGGATACGCTTATGGGACCGTAAAGACTCACCTAGCTGGAAACACCCTCAGGCCCATAATTAGTCAAATCCCTACACCTACGTGTGAATTGTGTAAATTTCCAAACAAAATATTAACTCCATACGTGTCCAACAAATACAGCCTCAAATCCTCGGCCGATTTTATCGATATCAGTCGATCCACTACCACTAAGAAAACAATAGCCTTCCTGCACGTAGAATCATTGTTCATGAATGTAGCAGTCGCCAAAATGATATACATAATATTAGAACACGTCTATAACCAAAGTGATCCTTCCTCAGTTGGAATACCAAGGGCGGACATGAGGAAACTCCTACACTGTACTTTAGAAGCCCCTTTCTATTGACCTAATGGTGGTATGTACCACCAAGTTGGGGGACTCGCTATGGGCTCTCCCTTGGGAGTTCTCTTTGCTAACTTCTATATGGAAACGGTCGAAGAAAGGGTTTTCTCAAGAGTACCCAAGCCCCACATCTACTGCAGGAACATAGACGACATTTACATTAATGTACAAACAAAAGAGAAATACATAAGCTGGAAAGAGCCTTTCAAGAATGTTCTTCCCTAACTACACCATTGAAGAAAGACAAAACAACCAATTACCATTTTAGACATCCTCACTACCAATCAATGAAATAATAACGTCCAGAGTATATGTTAAAGCCACCAATCTGGGACTTTGCATGAATACAGAAAGCGAATGTCCTAAACGCGACCCAACAAGCGTGATCTCATCGTGTGTTAACCGTGCCTTCACTCACTGCACTACATGTAAGGATACACACAACGAACTTGAGAGAGCCGCCCAGGTACTCGTTAACAACGGATTCTGCAATAAAGAAATAGATACAGATGTAAGAATTAAAATGGACCAATGGTACCTTTCAGAACCCCAGAAAAACAGAAATACAGACAAGGAAAACATTATAAAACTCTTTTACAAGAATACTATGAGCACTGAACACCATGCAGACGAGAGAGCTATCAGATGAATAAAAACCACGGATGCTAAAAAAAAAGATTGTACTAACGATCTACTATCAAAATAGACAAACGTTAACCCTTTTCATGAAAAATGACCCCAAACTTCCAGCTAAACTCAGGCAAAGGACACATCTGATATATGAGTACACATATACCTGAGGAGACTGTGAGCTCTTACATAACTTGTATATCGGAATAACCGAAAGCACACTCTTAAAAAAAATATTTCTTGTGTGTGTTTTTAAGTTGCACCATGTCAACAATGGTGCACCTTAAAAACACACACAAGAAATACATGGAACTTGCCTTCACAGAAAAATCATGGAAGGAAACACTAAAATTTTGACTATGCTCCCAACACACGCCAATTATTACTCCTTGAAGCAATATATATTCAAGAAAACCAACCAAATCTAAATATACAATCTAACTCCAATAAAATCCTGCCCAGTGCAAAAAGAGGAAATAGAGGGACAGTTATATTTAAGACAGCTGCCTCTATCCGCTAATCACCTCTGGTAAGCAGCTTAACTCCCCACCCACAATCCCCTCAACCAGTCACTACCTACTCCTGATCAGCCTACTATTTCTCTTACACGTGTCTACATTTCTTTCGTCAGTTTGTTAACATATTTTTGTAATATATAAACTGGAATACTTGTATCAATTTCCCATTCTAACTCTGAAAATGGTACTTGTATCAAAACGCTTCAGTAAAATAAAAGAAAGTGCTAATGTACATTAATTTCCTTCTACTTTTGTACAATTAATAAATATTAGTCTCTAATGAACTTCGGTAGGCTTATTCACGGGCTGAACAATGAAGAAAAGACGAAGATAAGACAGATCGAGAAGATTGAAAAGAAAATGATCAACACGAGATTAATAGGGAATTCAAAGGACAAAGGAGAGTTGAGGGAAACACGCGGCGAATATAAAATGTATAAATCTTTCATGAACGCGAAAGAATGATGAAATGAATCCAGAAAACCGCAAGAAACAGAAAAACAGGCTATTTTTTCTTCGGAAATATTATTTCCTAATTCGCAAAAATTCCGTACAAGGGTGGGATTCGAACCGTGCACACTGTATATTCGCCGCGTGTTTCCCTCAACCCTTCTTTGTCCTTCGAATTCCCTATTAATTTCTCTCTCTTTCATAGTCCCGATCGACCTTGTGAAGCGTACTTTAAAAGCTTGTTTATTCGGAAGATTTTGTCTTCCGCGTAGCCGAGTGTTCTAAGGGACGGTTTAATTGAGATCAAAGCGGTTACTCGCTGCCTCAGTGTGCACGGATCGAATCCAACCCCAGTACGGATTTTTTGGCGAATTAGGAAATAACATTTCAGAAGAAAAAAATTATTCTGTTTTCTGTTTCTTGCAGTTTGCTGAATTCATTTCATCATTATATATATATATATATATATATATATATATATATATATATATATATATATATATATATATATATATATATATATATTCTCTTTTATGGCGCGATTTCGTCTCCTCAGCCAGATGGCTGAAGGGTCGGTTACTCGAGTGAGTAGTTCCTCGTTTTTAGTTTTACGGTCAAAAATTGCTACATTGTATATAGTGAAAAGAAACACAACTTGCACGTGAGTCAAAATTATAATAAATAACACCCACAAGGAAAATGAAAAAACGATTCCGAGCGCTTTCGTCTTTATTCTAAAAGACCTCTTCATGGAATAACGTCGGTCAGGACAGATGATGTCTTAAATAGTACAGAGTTGGGGGTTAAAACGGCTACCTGCATCAAAACCCTAACTAGGGGGCACAAATTCTTTAAACACTTTAATTTGTAATTTAATATAATTAGATAGGATAGGATCTAGGCTAAACAATCCAGGGCTAATATTAAAATTTGGGAAAGTATTAATAGAGATGCATTCCAAAATATTTCTTGAAATGTAGTTTGTACATTTAATAACAGGTTTAGCACTATTCCAATTAATATTATGATCCTGACTATAGATATGTAAAAATAATGCAGATTGTTGACTAAAATTACGAACATTAGTTTGGTGCTGTTTAACTTTAACATTCAATTCTTTACCTGTCTGTCCATAATAGCATTTTTCACAATTATTGCAACCAATATAATATACAATGCCTGGTTTAGGTGGTGAATTTTTTACGAGAAGGAGATGGATAGAGTTTTCATATTTAAAAATAACATTTATGTTCAAAGGTTTTAGTAAATGAGGTAATTTAATGAAACTTTGGTTAAAAGATAAAACTAATACATTTTTGGCATGAAATTTAGGGATGTTACGATTAGGTTGATAAAATGAACGCTTAGCAGAATTATTACAATTTTTAAGTACGTAGAAAGGGTAACATAAATTTAAACCTATATTATATATCCTATCAACCTCTTTTTCCAAATATTCGTGTGAAACAATTCTCAGGGCACGGAGAAACATGGAAGAGAAAACACTTTTTTTGATACTCATATGGTGATCGGAATAGAAATGGATGCATGAGTCAATGGTTGTAGGTTTTCTATAAATTTCATATTTGAAACCTTGGTCTGTTTGGTGGATCAAAATATCTAAGAAAGAGATGGTGTTATCTTTCTCCTTTTCTCTCATTCAGAGTACCTCCTTTCCTCTGAATAATCTGCCCTCTCACCCTCTTCTTTCTTTTGAGGCGCTCATCAATGTCTCTGATTCCACCCCCTCTCTAACTATCTTAGTCTTCTACCCCATCCCCCCCAGCTCCTCCCTCGAGCTTTTTCTTGATGAATTTAGTAACCTCCTCGCTGGCCTCTCCCCCACTGGTTCTCTGCTAATCTTCGGTAATTTCAACCTTCCTGGCCACAATCCTAATTTCAAAGCCTTTTCTGAAATCTTTGATCTCTTCTCCCTCACCCAACACGTTTCTTTCCTTACCCACTCTTACGGTAACATTTTAGACCTTGTAAACTCTGACTGTCTTATTTCCAACCTGACGACTACAAATTTGTCCAATGCTCTATCTGATCACTTCCTTATTAACTTCAATTTCTCTATCCCATTCCATATACCTCCCCAGCTGTCTCATAATCCTAAGCCTTTCCGTCGACTAGCCTCCATTGCTATTCTCTCCCTATCTAATCATGTGGCCTCCAAATTTCCTCTCATTGATGCTTCTGCGTCTCCTGACCAGATTCTCTCTTCTTTGGAGCAACCCCTTACCACTTGTCTTGATGCTCACTCTTCCCTTGTCACCCCTCCGAACTCCCGTTGTCACCGTGCCCCTTGGTACTCTATGGAACTCCTCCGTGCTAGGCAGTCCATGCGTGCCCATAAAAGAGTCCTTAGAAAGGCTCGCACCCGTGGTCAAGACACGACCCCCATCTCGCTGGCGTTCCGACTTGCGACAGCTTCCTACGTGGCGAAATTAAAATCTGCTCGTGAAGCCTACTCACGTAATCTGCTTACTGATAATAGGAATGATCCCCGTACCGTCTTCCGCCTGCTCTCCCGTCTTACTTACCCAGCCCAGGTCTCCCCACCCATTAGCCCTGCTACTCTCTCGAATTTCTTCGCAGATAAGGTCACTAACCTCCGTGCCTCTCTCCCTCAACCTTCTGTTCCGGCTCCTGCCATTCTCCCTGACTTCCCGCCTCAGCCGCTTATCGTTTGTTCCGCTGTGACTGCGTTGGAGCTTACAGCCCTGCTCTCGCGTTCTAAGAAATAGGGCTCCCCGAAGGACATTTTTCCGCCTAAACTGCTATTTAAAATTCTGCCTGCTATTCTCCAAACGCTTCTTTACCTGTTCAACACTTCACTTGCGACTGGTCTTGTTCCCTCTTCCTTCAAACGTGCCCACATCCGTCCGATTCTTAAAAAGCCTCAACTGAACCCCACTGACCCTTCCAATTATCGCCCGATTTCGCAACTTCCTTTCCTCTCTAAGGTTCTGGAGAGAGTGGTTGCTTCACGCATCAACAGTCACATGGTGGCCTGTAACATTGATGAAACCTATCAATCTGATTTCAAGTCAGGTCACTCCACAGAAACCACCCTTCTCAATGTGTCCGATTTATTACGAAGAGCCGCGGACAGGGGTTGTGCCTCCATCCTCGTTCTACTCGACCTCTCCTCTGCCTTCGATACTATTGACCATACCGTCCTACTTGGTCGTCTCCACTCTTTCCTCGGCATATCAGGCACCGTGCTTGACTGGTTCCGCTCTTACCTCTCGTCTCGTACCCAATCCGTTGTGATTTACGACGTTTCATCCGACTCTACCCTCATTCTCTTTGGAGTGCCACAAAGCTCTGTCCTTAGTCCTCTACTATTTCGAAACCTACCTTCTTCCTCTTAGTTCCCTTCTTCGTATTCTCTGTCCATCCTCCCCACTCTATGCTGATGACACTCAAATTTTCGTTTCCTCATCCCCCACCTCTCTTGCCTACTCTATCACTGACCGCCTGGCTGCCTACTTCTCCATTTCTGACTGGTTCTCTACAAACTTCCTCAGGCTTAATCACTCTAAAACTAAGGTCCTCCTCGTCGGCGCCCCTGCTCTTGTCAAAAAATCTAAATCTCTTTTTCCCTCGCTTACTCTGGGCGGTAAAACTATCATTTTCTCTGACTGCGTTAGGAATCTGGGTGTTGTTTTTGATGAGCATCTCTCCTTTAAGCCTCATATCCGCAATGTCAGCAAATCCTCTCTATCTTTCCTTCGTAACTTCTCTCGCATTCGCTCTCACTTTGATCGCCAAAGTCTTGAGACTGCTGTTCATGCCTTTATCACCTCACGCCCTTACTACTGTAACTCTATGTTTGTGAATCTGATATCCTCCTCTCTCCGCCCCCATCAACTTGTACAGAACTATGCCGCCCGGCTTCTCCTCCGTCGCCCTCGCTTTTCTCCCTCGAAACCCTTGCTGCATGAACTGCACTGGCTCCCTGTCAGATCCCGTACTCTCTTCAAGATACTTCTCTTCACATTTAAGGCCCTAAACAACAAGGCTTCGTCTTACCTCTCTTCTACCCTCTCGCCACGCCATGTCCCTCGGGCCCTTCTGTCATCACATGCACCTCTTTTGAATATTCCTCGTTCATCCCTCTGCTCAATGGGGGACTGCTCCTTCTCAATCTGCCGTCCCTAAGTTGTGGAATGCTCTTCCTGCTGAAATCAGGTCTTCTCCCTCTCTTACCACATTTAAGCGTCTCCTGAAAACACATGTTTTCAGTATTGCCTTCTCCCCCTCTTGAATTTCCATTGAATTTCCATTCTCATCTCAGCACAACGTGCGCTCTGGGAAGGCCTCAGGCCTTGAAGAGCGCATTACAAAAGACTTATTATTATCATTATTATATTAAGATCACTAGGCCACAAACAAAGAATGTCATCAACATAACGCATCTATTAAATAGGGGTTATGTTGGTCTGGGGAAGTAATTTGGATTCAAAAAACTCCATCTATAGATTGGCCAGTACTGGGGACAAACAATTGCCCATAGCCATTCCAAAGATTTAACGGTAATATTTCCCGTCAAAGGTGAATTTACAGTTGTTAATACAGAGGGAAATAAGTTCAATAATAGTGGAAGCTGGTATAGGGAGAACAATGTTAACAAGGTACTCTTCGAGGAAATTTAGGAGATCGGGTACAGGAACTTTTGTAAAGAAGGAACATACATCGAAACTAACCAAGCTAAAATTATCAGAGTAAGGAAGATCATTAAGTTTCCTAATGAGATCGAGATTATTAACGATTTGAGAACTAGAAACGGTCCCCACCAAAGGACTTAGGAGAGAAGCTAACCATTTAGATAGGGTATTAAACACACCCAACCGAGCTAATAATGGGGCGGATAGGATTTTCCGGCTTATGGGTTTTGATGAGACCATAAAGGTAGGAAAGGAAATCAGTCGAGGATTTGAACTTATTAATGAGGTCAGGATGACATATAAGCAGAGAGCGAAGGGTTGAATGAAATTCTCTGTTTACCTGGTCAATAGGATTCTTTCTAAGGTTTTCATATGTAGAGGTATCAGAAAGAAGGTTATTCATTTTATCTAAATATGAAGATTTTTCGATAAGAACGGGGGCCGCAGATTTACCAGCCTTACACACATATATATTTTTATTATACCTAAGAGAACGTATTGCTTTATTATTCTAAAAGAGGTCTTTTAGAATAAAGACGAAAGCGCTCAGAATCGTTTTTCCATTTTCCTTGTGGGTGTTATTTATAATTATATATAGTATTTCTACGCGAACATAAGTATTATAAAAATTGGCCAATCATGGCGCGGAAATTTTTAAGGGGAAACTAAGCGCTACAAGAAACATATAAAATTGGAAGGCTCAGATTGTCTGACTATTGACTGCGCTACGCTCTGAATAGAGTTACTCCAGACACACCTAGAAATCTTACGAAGTTCTACTCTACATAGCTTCAACTACAAGATTTTTACGTAGGCGAAGAAATCCTCTACGCGTCAAGACCGCTGACCTTACTGCTACCCGATAGTAGTGTCGCGGGCGTACACGCGTGCGCGCGGGCGTTAGTACCCGTCGGAGGACGACGCTTCTCGCCTTGGATTTTGCTTCTATTCATACCTCAGCAGCACACCTCGTTCCTAATAACTTCTTTGCTAGTCAAGGCCTGTAGAGACCACCGGTTTCTGTCATGTCCGAACCCCGGAAGGAAATTCTACAAGGGGTCCCAGTAGGGGGCGGAGTGGACAGGACCGGCCGGTGGGCCCTGCTTAGACATTTTAGTATAGGTAAGGCAGGGCAAGGTGGAACAAGCTGATAGTAACAGGAAAACTACTTAAATAGGAGATTGGTGTGGCTTCATGGAAGAGAAGCACCCCCAGTGGGCCGTCATGGACGACCCCAGGGGTGAGAAAAGGATCTCGCTCTGGGTCATAGAGCGCCCCCATAAGCCGTCGAGGGAGAAAGTCTTCCAGACTATCTTTGCCAACATTAGGGTTGCACTATGCCGATTGGTGGACCAATCCTATGGATACCTGGCTATATGCGACAACAACCTTGACGTTGACAAACTCCTAGGAGTAAGCTTCTGCTCTAAACTCAAAGAAATCGGCTTGTCACCCAAGGTCCCACCACATGTGTCTGCCCAGAGGTCAATCATCTGCCGTCGCCTTGATCCGTGAGTTGGGACGGATAGTGCAGAAGATATCAAGGCCGAAATTAAGGAAAAACAAAATTTGGCAAAGGTCGACGAGATTTATAAATTTAAAAATCGTAAGGGAGGGGAGTACACCCACCTCTTCAAAGCGACCTTTCAAACAACGGAGATGGCCGCCAAAGCGTCAGAGGCAGGATTAATTATGTTCTGTACTAAGATCTCAGCCTCGTGCATTGAGAGAGAAACTTTTGTTTCAGTGCAGGTCTGCTTCTCGTGCTACGCTCTAGAGCAGCACACGACTAAAGAATGCACATTTTAGAGCCGGAACCGAGCACACCTGGAAAGCGTGTATCAATGGGGAAACAAAGAAGTGCCTAAATTGCGGAGGTCCTCACCGCACACTATCCATGTCTTGCCCAATGAAGAATACCCTTGTTAACGAGAGAAGGAAGAACTTGCAGGAAGAAAACACCCGTAAGGCGAACACTACCTACGCCCAGGCGACGCAAAAGTAGGACAAGGGCAAAACTTTACTACAGCTAGAACCTCCAATGAACCTGGACCTGGTTATGTGCGTGATTCACGCCCATTTTGTTAACCTAGCCAAACCGGGAAGCTACGCCACCGAACTTAACAGAATACTTACCCAAAACGGGATAAATCCAATGTGGTTGCTCGACAACCCCCCTCGACTAAACTATATCAAACCCAGACGGGAAGCAAGCCCAGAGCTACATCAAGAAGCTGATTGAAATCCAGGGAGCCCCGATTGAATAAGCGAGAAGATCACGCAACACCAGAGACAATGGATACCGATCAACCGGCTCAAAAGGAGAACGCCCGGCAAGGAGCAAGTCATCAAAGCAAGCCCGCCAAAGAGGACAGGAAGACAGCACCCAAGCAAAAGACCACGGACATAAACATGAAAATATTTTCCTTGCCATCGTCACCACTCTCGAGACTAGCAAAAGTCAAAGACATAATCGAGGGAGTATTAAAAGGAAAATTCAAGTATGACTATGACAGTAACGCCAGCGATGAGGAAATTCTTTCTGCTCTCAAAGGAGGAAGCATTGAAATCTGCCCCGAGTCATGCTTCAACTTATCGCACGAGCAATTTAAAAAGAAAAGGTCAGGGAGAGTGAGGTCATCAGCACGCGAATAGCAATCAAAGGTCCAGAATACCCAAGACGAATAGCATGACTTATAACACTATGTTTATTAGCAAAATTAGGATCTTTTTGCTAAATGTCAATGGTTGGGAAAATAAAAAAATCGCATATAACATCATCCGCGAAGTAGACCCGGACATTGTTCTAATCTCGGAACATGGTCTTAATACAGATGCGAACCCATTGATAATAAACAACTACAACGTCATTATGGTCAACCATTCAAATGAAACATATGATGGTGTCGCAATAGCGTACGAAAGGGCATTAAGTACAGGGAAATAGCAGCCCTTGAAGAATCATATCTGGTCATTAAAATCAGAACAACCATCGATGAGCTTTTCATAGCTGTGGGCTACCAACCCCCAATACACTCATATCTTCACATTCCCAACTTCATCTGACGATTCAGAAGAAACGCCTCAACCATCCGGATAGGAGATCTCAGTGCCCGCTTCCGAGAAGCAGGTTACACAGCTGCGTTCAACGGATCAGGAACTTTCCTGAGCCTGCTTATTGATCGAGATCTGGTGCGAAGAGTCGATCCAGAATTTCCAACATACCTGACAAGAAAATACTCAACGAACCCTTATATCATCCTCGTAAACTCCAACTTTGCCCTAAACCAAGCTACAGTTCCTGGCCCATACACCCAATCGGACCATCTAAGTATGGTCACTACCATGTCAATCTCCCCTATACAGGTAAAGATCCCATCCCGAAGGTGCATGCTCAAAGCGAACTGGGAAGAGTATAGAAGATTACTGCAGGACTACCGATTAACCTGACTATACGGGTCCACATTAGAAGACCTCAACAGTCACCTAGAGGACATTATGACGAGACTTAAGGAGGCGGACAGGGTAGCCATTCCTAGGGTCGAATACAAGACTCTCCCAGCACCACGATGGGACGAGAATATGATAAAAAAGAAGATCAGACTAGACGAACTGGTATTGGAGATAATCGTAAGTCGACTTGGGAATACAGCGGACCGCTACCGGCAACTCCGGAACCTTCGTTTGGAGCTGAAGCTCCTGATAGTGAAGTCGAAAAGGGTCTGGGATGGAATGATAGAAAGGATAGACGCAAAAGGTGATCCCAGGAAGTTTGGGAGCCAAATTAAGAGATTAAGCGGCACAATCTCCGCCTAAACTAACATCAACATCATAGTGGACGGAAGAAAAATCTTAGAAGATTAAGAAATAGAGCACCAATTTAGGGAACATTGGAGAAGAAAGTTTACCATCACAGATGAGGAGAAGCAGAACTTCGATATGGAGTATGAGAAGGAGATTTTGGCGGACCTGGAGGCACGAGGGCCAGTCTTAACTCCCTTCCATTTAGTCGATGCTACCAGACAAACGGAGGAAGAGGGTAGAACATTCACCCATGATGAGTTTGAAGCTGCTCTCAAAAGCTTCAAGCAAAAAGCTCCAGGCATTTCAGGCATTACCAAGGCTTACTTGACAAATGCTCCTGAAAACATCAATACGGCGATTTTAAGCCTATTCAACGCTTGCCTTAACACTCGTTATTTCCCCGATCAACTTAAAAGGATAAGGATGATCTTTCTCTTAAAGCCGGGAAAACCCAAAGGGGAAGTGAAAAGTTACAGGCCCATATCATAGGGAAGCTCTTTGAGAAATTGGTTAATGATAGGCTGAGGGACTTTCTTGAACCAAATGGTTATTACAATGAACAACAACATGGATTCCGGCAACACCTAGGAATTGAGACAGCCCTTGCCCTGTTGACTGAGAACATTGCTATTGCAAAGGCCGAGAAGAAAAAGGTAGATTTACTACTCAGGGATGTTTCATCTGCCTTTGATAATGTATGGATCCCTGGTCTAAAGAAAAAACTCTGTGACCTACGGATGGGCACAAACATCAGCAGACTTCTTTGTGACTACTTTGAGTACCGCGAGGCGACCATAAAAATCAATAGCATCGAAGGACGACCATTTCCCCTGAGGACCGCAAGGCGACCATAAAATCAATAGCATCAAAGGACGACCATTCCCCATGAGGACTGGGATGCCCCAAGGAGGCTGTCTAAGTCCGACCCTGTATAGGATCTATACAAGCGACCTTCCCTTTCCCACTCATGATTACGCAGACTACATCCAGCCGGCCGACGATATTTCGCAATTGATCACCAGCGATTATCTCAATCCTATCGACATCGCAAACAGAACAGCAGGGGAAATAAACAACCTCAATGCCTACGAGGCTCGTAACAAGTTCCACACCAATGCGGAAAAGTTTAAAGTCTTCCCCATCGGACGAAACAAAACGGCCGATGTTCTAGTGCGAGACGAATTCTATCCGTGCACCCGCGAAGCTCGAGTCCTTGGATTAAATATAACATCAACAGGATACGGCACACATATCAATGTAAATGTTGCACAAGCCAAGCAACAATTACGTCAACTCTATAGCTTTAAGAGGCTCTCTCCACGCAACAAAAGGAAACTGTACTTGGCCCTGGTGAGGCTAATTCTGCTATATCCCGCTATTCCGATGCACCTAGAGAGCAGTACTCAGCTGAAGAAAGTGCAGGCGGTACAGAACCAGGCACTCCGTTTTATATTTAATGCATCTAGACTGGACCGCATCCCCTCGACCAGACTTCACGCTCTCACAGAATTGGAACCCTTAAACGTAATCTTACAAAATAGGGCGAAATCGACTTGGAGGAAGATTCAAGAACAGCTACCAGAGAGAATAAATCAGGAACTCCGACAAACCAATATTGAGAACTAACCTCGACACTACAAACGCGGATTCAACAGCAGCCGCCTGCGTATGCAGGAGGATGTGATACCCTTATTTAGATAAAAATACCAGAAAAACTCAAAAAAAATTTCAAACAGGACAATGTAAACTATTGTTCTTACATGTTTTATATTAAAAAAAAGAAGAAAAAAAGAAGATCTGTAGTGGACAAATAACCAAACTAAAATAAAATTAAATCAACAAATTATAAATAAAATTAATCAAAAGATCCGAAGTGGACAAAAGTAAAACTAAAATAATATGTAGAACGTACTCAAACTATGAGTAAGCTCTAAATCCTAAACTTCAGGTCAAACAAATATAAAGGCTTGAACGCTTAATTGTCACATCAAAAACGCTAAGAAATAAAGAAGAAGACGAGAAGACTATGCCAGAGATGCTGACATACATTTTCTTCTACTATAACACTTTTTCTCACTATAGCCTCTCCTACTATCTTACACCCATTTTTTCCCATCTTTTATTAGCAATCAATCAATCTAAAATTAACGGCCGAATATTCGACTACTACGCTCTGTTGACAACCTTCGGATATAGCATTTTTACTTACTTATTAACGGACTTTGAGCACCGACTACATAGAAGAGCACCTATTCTGGAAGTCTTTCGGTGAATTACTCTTCACCCTTCAAAAAGAGAAATAATTTTTTTTTTCATCATCGAAGATTCATAACAGAATGAGGACTTAAGCACCTCACTGCTTTCGTCCATCGTCCTGCGTGTGAACCTGCTTAGATGTCTGCTATTCATTGATTTCGTCTTAACCATGCCGACCACTTGGACTGATATAATTAAGGGCTTATGTGAAAACTAGTTTAAGGCCTAGCCTACAGCGGAAGCGAAGGCAGAAATTATCTAGAAACTACGGTAAAACTGCGAGTCCCGGACAGAGAAGAGATCCTCATCGCCCGGGGAACTCAGCCAGAATCATAGAGGAAAGTACACCCGTCTCTATGTAGTTGGATGCAGTTATGGGGTAAGTACCCGAGAAGGGGTGGCAAAGCTTTAACGGTGGTTGATTTGGCCGCTAATGCATCAAGTCCACCACAATTTACCCCTAATGAGACTCTCACTCGAGACCCATCCCATCTATCCATCATCCATCGTTCTGGCAGCAAACGAGCGGGGGAACAACAGGAAAATGGACGGGGACGTTTTTCCACCATTTTTTGAACTCGTACCCGAACCTACCTTCACTATCCATTACCTCCTTTACCACTTTATAACTTTCTTTTTTACTCCAAAACACCATAATTACACTTTGGTTTCAGAAAAAAGAAGACATTGCAAGAGGAAATAGTAAGGATAACGAAGAATATGGAAACCATCACTAAGAGGGTCCCTCTTAGCACCATCCCCAGAAAGAAGAACCCCGACAAAAGGTGCCTATGTGAAGCCCTCTACCTCGAGCTAAAAGTGGCACTAGTGAAACTTATTGACATTTCATCTGATTTCATCGCCTTATGTGCCAAGACCAAGGACGTGGACCAGCTCCTATCGGAAGAGAAAGCGAGGGATCTACGAAACACTGGCCTAGAAGCTAAAACCCTTCCACAAGTGGCAGCAAACAGAAGCGTGATCTGCCACAAAGTGTAGAGCTGAGTGGGTGAGCATACACCCGAGGAGCTCAAGGAAAAGATCAACAAGAGTAATCCCTGGGCCCAAGTTCGCGAAATAATCAAATTTCGCGAACACACCCACGTATTTAAGATAACATTCGCTACCACAGAAATGACAAGAAAATCGACTCATAATGGAATAATGGTATTCAATATGAGAATACCAGGCTGAAATATATATACAAATATGCTTTGTATGCTATAAACTAGAGGACCATACTCCGACGACATGCCCGGATAAAAACAAACTGTGGTGCAGTGAATGCGCCACAGGAGGGCACCGATTTGACAAATGCGAGAGCACCAAGAAGAGATGCCTAAACTGCAAAGGGGAACAAAGAAACATGGCCATGAACTGCCCCAAGCACCGCGAGATTATAAAAAGAAAGGAAGAAGAGAGGAAATCCAAGGAAACGACATACGCGAACGCCGTCAAGAAAAATACGGAAATAAAGCCTGCACCTGCACTTGCACAGATAAACATGACGGGAGATCTAAGTGCAAAGATACTAATCTGCATTACCCACGAAAGTGTGGCAAATCCAGTAAAACCTAGCTGTTATAACCAGGTACTGAATGCTCTTCTGAAGGCGAATAATCTCCTTTCAGTAATTATGCCTGAAGACCCCGAATGCTCCAAAACATTCAAAGACTCAGTCATAAAGAATAATAGCGTCAAGTTTAGACTGGAGAAGATCGTCGAAGCTCCCTCATCGGAGGTATCCGAAGAGGACGACGAAGAAGAAAAGGCTGAAAGTGAGGAGGGATCCTCCTCTTCTAACAACTAAGAGGGCCCATGTACCCGTACACGAGCTACGAAGGGCAGTTCCAAAACCCCGAGTCCCCCTCTGAAAAAGGAAAACCCTGAGCACAGTAAAACCACCCAGCCAGCCCCCAAGAAGAATAAGAATAAGAAGAAACATAGGTAAAAACAGTTCACCATGTTACGGAACGCACTGAAGATATTGGAAATTAATACCAACGGCTGGACGACGAAAGAAATTCTTTACGGAAATGATTTCAGGGAAATTGATGCGGACATCATCTTAATTTCAGAACACGGGATCGACACGCGTAGTGCAGAGATGAAAATCTGGAACTATGTTATACAGTCAAAGAAAAACCCTGAGCACAGTAAAACCACCCAGCCAGCCCCCAAGAAGAATAAGAATAAGAAGAAACATAGGTAAAAACAGTTCACCATGTTACGGAACGCACTGAAGATATTGGAAATTAATACCAACGGCTGGACGACGAAAGAAATTCTTTACGGAAATGATTTCAGGGAAATTGATGCGGACATCATCTTAATTTCAGAACACGGGATCGACACGCGTAGTGCAGAGATGAAAATCTGGAACTATGTTATACAGTCAAAGAAAAACCCTGAGCACAGTAAAACCACCCAGCCAGCCCCCAAGAAGAATAAGAATAAGAAGAAACATAGGTAAAAACAGTTCACCATGTTACGGAACGCACTGAAGATATTGGAAATTAATACCAACGGCTGGACGACGAAAGAAATTCTTTACGGAAATGATTTCAGGGAAATTGATGCGGACATCATCTTAATTTCAGAACACGGGATCGACACGCGTAGTGCAGAGATGAAAATCTGGAACTATGTTATACAGTCAAGAATAACAAAAATGATGTTGTGGTGCGTGCCCACAAAGCTGTATGCATAAAGAATATATATAATGATACAAAACACTCAGGAACACTTAAGAATTGAATTTTATGCTGCAACCAATGATGAAAGCGAAGGATGGGCATAATGAAAGTAACAATAATAAAGTTATGGCGCGCACATACAGACGCACAAACATATTTATGTTCGCATTTAAGAGTTGCAGTTCCTGTGTCCGAACGCTTTAAAAAACTTCTGAGTACCGTAGAAATGTGTGCAAAATAATTATCTCTAAATACATAATCTTCTTTTAAAATTCTATATTTTGAAGGGGGGTGTTATGGAGTACTCACATTGCAAGATTGAATGAGACAACCAAAGAGACCTCAAAAATGAGCACTTCGGAGTCTTATAAAATCTTTTAATGGGTCCACGGTAAACCAAAATAACATTCCATGTAGAGGGAATAAAAATGAGTAGTGTTGTAAAGGGAGCACTGTTCACAAATTATAAATACCTCTCTTTTGCATTTTAATCACAATTAAACAGCTTAGTTATATTTCTAGAAAATACTGCCATACTCTCAAGCACTTGCTTATTTTTAGCACTAACTAAATAATTTTTATTTTCATTACCGCTATATGAATAAACCTTAAACGAATTTATAAAAAGAAATGAAAGAGTGGAATATAGTAAATTTTGGTTATTAAATATAAAATTCATGTAAAAGTGTATAGATAATACTTTTCATTTTATCTTTTTAATATATTTGATATAAATTGGATTTAATTGATGAAAACTAAGAGCATTTATAGTTTAGATCGCCAAGTAAGAGAAATGGTGACAGTTGGCAACCATGAGAGATAGACTTAAGAAAACAACAAATATAATGGTTCCTTTTACTTTTGAGGAAATATGTGATCACCAATTTACCTAGCCTATTAAGCAAGAAGAGAGCTTTCCACTTAGATTCATAGTCTTGTGAATACAAAGAATTACCTTCAAACAACCTCCTATAGGTCAACAGGAACAATTTCAGTAAAGTTTTCTCGTTTATTGTCTTCTTTAACACATGTAACGATAACAATTTACTCAGGAACTAGATCAAATTATATCTAGAAGAAGAAAGAAAGAAAACTCCGGAAAAATAAACGAAGCTACTGAATCTCAACACCAAAATTTAGTCCTTCCAAATAAAATTAGCAAACAATTTTAATGGTAAAGTGACAACTGACTTATTAGGATGCTGTAAATATATTTAGAACCCGAGCTTGGCAAATAACAATGGAAGGATAAACAAGGATACAAACTTTAAACCAATATATAAAGGAAACGAGAGAGTGGAATATACTAAACTTTGGTTAATAAATATAAAATTCATGTAAAAGTTTATAGATAGTATTTTCCATTTTATCTTTTCAATATATTTAATATAAATCGGGTTTGATTGGTGAAAACAAAGGGCATTTATAGTTTAGATTGCATAAATAAGAGACATGGTAACATAAATAAGAGACATGGACTTAACAAGGGTAATGTGCCTTGGGCAGCTTATTCATTAGCGCAGTGACCCGAGAAGCGTCTTAAGAGCGCTCTATGACATAGGATCGAACCCCCCAAAATGTTGCTTTCAGTAACGAGATATTTTCTCTTATTATTTCGCAATTTCGTCTCCTAAGCCTGATGGCTGAACGGCCGGTTGAGAAGGCTGAACTGCCTTTCTAATGCGCGACAATCAGGGAATTGGATCATCCTTATGTTATAAGTATTTTATGGTGTCAAGAGGCGAATAAAAGGAAATGTCTTTTGAAATTTGAGCAACTAAGTCTTTTCCTTTATTTAGTTGTCTCCATAAAAAAACTCGCACATATAGAAGTCGATCAGAGAACGAGTAGTTCAACATTCTTTTTAATTCTCCATTTTTGCCTTGGTTTGTGTGGGCACCTGTTTCTGGATCTTAATTTTCTGCGAGTGGTTAAGAGACAAATGTTTATACAGCATCTTTAGCAAGGATTAATTATAGATAATAATGTTTCTGCTGATCTATCAGGAACTGCATACATGAAAACCTCGCACGTTTCCCTGCAAATCCCTCTGAAAACCTAGTGCACTGGTAAAACCCTCCAGACATTGTATTTCTCCTAGCAAGTTCGTAAGTTGGCACTTTTTAAGGGCGAAAGTAATGTTTATGCTTCTGAAAAAACAAACAAACAAAGAAAATCGATAACACTAAAGATGACACAGCCTAATCACTCGAGAAACCAGCTTTTCAGCCATCTGGCTGAGGAGACGAAATTGCGCCATAATAAGAGAAAATATCGCAGTAACGGGTAAAGGTGTTTATATTATTTTATCCCTTTCGCTCTCTCTCGCTATCTTATTTCGTAATATATTTTGGTCCTTGTTTGGTCTTATGAAAAGACGAAAGTGCTTGTGAACGAGACTTCATGTACGAGTGTATATATATATATATATATATATACCAGGCAATGGCTTCGCCACTCCCCCCTACGGTAAGAGCTTGTGCTTCGCAACTAAGATTAAAATTTAAAATCTAAAAAAAGCAGCCATGCTTAAATTTTTATAAATTTTCTGGACTTCGACGATTAGAATTTTTAAAAAAGGAACTCTAAACTAAATTTCCTCCCTTTCAAAGTATCACGTTGCTAAAATACAATTCTAGAAGAAGATATATAAAAATAAATTTTATGAACTTCACCATTTGTAATACTTTAGGTTTTAAAAAATCCACAAAATTTCGATACTTATATTTATTTCTAAACTTCATCATTTTGATTTTGATATTATAAAAGAATTATTAGAAATAACTTTGATAAAAAAACATGTCATAACCAAACTAAGATGAAATTATTATTCAAATACTCAAAAAAATCCCCTTCTTAAATTATAAAGTTAGTGATGATGATATATAGTGTGCATTTTGTTTTCGTATGGTTTTAGCATTTGAAGGAGAAATGTGCAAAAATTTCGAGCCCAAAGACATTTTATTAATAAATACATTCAATTGATTCACATAGTTGCAATTTGCAATGATGAGTCAGGTTCTTCAAGACTACTTCAATCAATTCGTTTTGTGATGCTGGATTTTAAATTTGTGATGAAATCTTGACTGAATTGCTCCATTTTTGTTTAAATAATCACCCGCAAATGGGAGGCAATTTTAGCGTTCATTTGAAGTTCTTTTTAAAGTCATTAATAATACTAATAATGGCTCCCTTTGACCAAATACCCTTTAATGCAAGGCAACAATGGCTGCACGTTTTTCTTTGGAAAGATCAATTTCCGTAATTGAAAAAAGATTCAACCATTTACTTTTACAAAAAAAGGTTACGTTAAAGATTATAATTACACATCATCATCATTAATTTAATCCCTATTTGTCATCATTTTAACCTTTTGATTGAAAGATCCAGATACTGAAAACCCACCCCATTCAGAAACAGGACTTGAGCGCGATTTTGCAGTCATCGAATGAATGCGAATCCACTGTTTTTGCTTATTATTTTTGAAATTCTGAATTTTTGATAAACATGGAATAAATTAAATAATAGGATAAGAAGATGAGTAACTTCGCCACTCCTTACAGGAGGAAATTGCGCTTCGCAGGAACCCTTCGGTCTGTGTCCTACGGCCAAGCGCATCGGTTTCCATTTCAGGATCAAATTAAGCAGTTACCTTTCCTATACTGTCAATTTCTTCTTAAATATATTTATTGAATTCTTCTTTTTTTATAACTTCTTTTCTTTTCTTCTTTTTCTTATCCACTTCTGATTGCTTTCCTTCTCAACTCCTCCTTTCTTATTCTTATCCTTCTTTTTCTTTTCTTCTCCTGCTCTTCGATCTTTTATTTTAGTCCTACTATTTATTCTATGCTTCTCTTCCTCTACTTCTCATATTCTCCTCCTCCTCTACTTCTCTACTCTTCAGGAGGAAGAGGAGAAAAAGAAGAGGGAGACTGTCGTAGAATAGGCTCCCGACGATATACTATATATCTATTCTTTGTGGGGATTATTCTATATTCGAGTGCGGGGGTCTTAATCAGATGGCCGAGTATTATTCTACGTTAATAAATAGGCTTGGAGAGGGCTTATTTATGTTCAATATACTTAAGAAGTGGAACGGAGCCCAAGGATAAATAATATTGCCAGCATTAACAAAATAGAATTTTATTAATTAAAGTAACAAAAATAACACATGGAAAATATTTACATGACCGGGGATTAAAATGGGAGATGTACATGAAATGAAAAGGTCATAGGATAAATTTGACTAAGCGGTGGATTAAGATTTGGAGGGATTTAAATGACAAAACAAACAAGAAGGGAAAGGGTCGACTAAATCCGTGTTAAAGCACGGAGTTACGTTGGCAACAAAGTTAAATAATTAAATGCAATTCGTAGCTAACGTATTTATAAGGTCGGCGTGCAGGTGAAGGCGATATGAAAAATGGCTTCGGTCCGACTGGTGATTTCCTTCCCAGGAGGAGGGGTTTTTAGGGGGGTTGTCCTTAAAGAGGGGGGAATGACTGACTTTGAGGGGTGGGAGCGAAGTGGGGCTCGGAAGTACGAGCGATCCTTGAGACAGGATATCAGAGATGTTCTGGATGTACAATTGAGGTTATTGGTGTAACCAAGCATTCTCTTGAAGAACGTTAAAAGGGGGGAATTAAATTCCCACCGACATGATATCAGGGAAGCGAGAACCGTTTCTTGTCGAACGGGCTCGAAGAACAATGACTGTTCTAACTTTGTTCTCTTCTGAACAATTTAACAAAAGGGGGGGAGTCCTGTTGACTTGGCGTCTCGAGGGGCATGAACCTTGGCACTCAAGGCTATTGTCCTCTTCCGTACAATAAGGGGGTTTTCGAGGTAGAGTTCCTAGGTGCACAAGGGAGACTGGATCGGCGTGATGCCTGGCCAAGATAATTGGGATCTGCTTCAAACGCGAAATTCTATCGCATAAATAGCCGGAGCCAGCCCCTCGGGGTAGGGGCAATGGGGGACTTTCATGGAATGTCCTGGTAGCGCTTGAAAAAATCTTATCTTCCCATAAGCCTAATTCAATCTGGCCAGATCGACGCCTGCAGTCAAACGGGGGATTGAACCTCCTTGATTAAACTTGGGGCGGGAGAAGATAATACACGGGAAATGTTGAGCGATAAGGACGCCATGCTACTCTCTTCTCGCAGGATACACGTGGGAAGCATGAGTTTCAATATGTGATAGAAGCGAGGCGCGGCCGCCTTAGGCAATTCTATCACAGAGACAAAAAGAAAGAGTGAAATGGAAGAGACGTAAGAGAATGAATAGGAGCAGGTGAAGAAGAGGGAGAGAAGGAAGATGAGAAGAAGAGATCGAAAAGTAGAAGAGAAGAAGAAGAAAAAATGAAGCATTCCCGAAGGGCTGTTAGCGAGCGCAAGGAGTGGCGAAGCCATGGCTTGTATGATACATGTCTAAAATAAAGGTAATTTTCAAAGGTAATTTTCAAGGTAATGTCCAAAAACTACAGTAAACTCCAATTTATGATTTTCTGATGTGTGGAAAAAATTCGGATCTGAGAGAGTTGGTGCTCACTCCCATGTGAGATACTCTTATTTATTATCAATGCTGAGTATGATAACCATTATTGATTATCAATTCCCTTGTCTCAGAGGAAGGAATTGAGGTTAGCCCTCCCTAATTTTTAACCTAGATTCGCCACTGGATTGAGGTCATATGAGCAAGAGAGACATGACCTAATGAAGTTTCCTCAAAATACCAAGGATGGCATCTTAAGAAGAAATTGACATATGTAAATGGGGATATATATATAAATAGTAATAATAATAACAATAATAGTAACAATAATGTTTATAATAATACTAATATTGTTAATAAAATAATACTAATTGTTGATAATGATACTAACCCTCTATGACCCAAGTTACTTTTTAGAAATAACTGCTATTGGGCAACTGGTATAAAGGCGCTTGAATGAAATAGTTCACAAATTATGTTCAGATAAAGTTCATTAGCTACATATTTACTATCTAATTTCACGAAGCTATTGAACGAAACATTGTGAATAAAGTAATTAAGATCTATGTCGCTGAGGAACGCCAATGGGTCATAGAGGGCTAAAGGATATTAATGATAATAAAAATATCTGGTGGCCTTATAACAGTTATCAGTTTCGATGTCCGTTAATGTGATCAATGTCCGAGCATGAAGCTTCCCACAACTCTCATTCTCTATTTCGCTGTATAACAATGGGAAAAAAACCTGGAAATGAGAATAACCTTTTTTAGTGGCATTTATTGTATAAATCACTAATATAACCTCCGTCTCTTTCTGCAACCCTCCAGTTTCTCGTAAATTACCATCTTACTTCATTAAAAACACTGATGGTTCTGTAGGGATTGAATGCCAACAGGATTGGGCTGAAACTGACAACTCTAAAAGTTATAAACAAATTTTGATATAATTTTAATGGGGTGTTCCTAAGGTATTTCTCAACCTACCCAATTAAATTTATGAAAGTATACTCAATATCTTAGTTATATGGGTACAAATTCGTGGTAACTCTTAGGGAACGCTTGATGATTTTGAAACTTACTATAAATGCTTCCTATTTTTACTTTTATATTTAATATTTGTTGTGGTTACGATTTATATTATTTTTCACATACTACAGTGTTTTTTTCCTTACAGTAGACAAAGCTAAAATGCCTAGAGAATGCAAAATATAGATCAGTTACATTAAGAAAATACAAGAGACAGTTGACTAAACGTGAAGAAACTGAAGAAACTTTATGAGCTATACTCTGGATGTAAAGTGGTGACCAGGACAAACGCTGGGCACCTCAGATATGTTGTGTCAAGTGTACAAGTTCCCTTTCTGCCTGGGTGAAAAACAAATGCCTGGCCTGATGGTTGGCATACCAATGGTATAGAGGGAGCCAGAGGACCATTCAATGGATTGCTACTTCTGTTTAACAGATATTAAAGTTAGGTATTCCATTTGTTTTCTTTCCTGGTCTTTAATATATTTTCAGGAGATGTACGAGGGGCGGTCAATAAGTTTTGACATTCGGATATAAGGAAACGAGATATGAGGAAGAGTGTTTTATTATTTTTCAATATAACTACCCTCGACTTCAATGAACTTGTGCCACTTGTCCCTGAGGCTTCGAATTCCCGACAACTAGAAATCTCCCGACGGCTGTTCAATCCACTCCTGGACGGCGAGCTGGACCTCTTCATCGTCCCCAAAGCGGCGTCCACGCAGTGCAGCCTTGAGCTGGCGGAATAAAAAGTAGTCGCTAGGGGCCAGATCTGGACTGTAGGGGGGATGTTTGAGCTCCTCGAATCCGCACTCGCGCAGGGCAGCTTGTGCAACTCTGGCCTTGTGGACTTTGACGACGTTGAAGTCGATCATGGAGCATGAGGTCTCTAGGGACCCAACGGGCACAGACCTTGGTCATGGGCAAATTGTTGTGGATGATAACACTTCCATGTGATATTCCAAGTTCTCGCGCGATTTCGTTGACCTTCATCCGTCGATTTTCGAGGATCATCCTTTCCACACGGGCCACATTGTCCTCGTTGGTCACGTCTGACGGGCGTCCTGGACGGGGGTCATCTTCAAGGAACTCATGACCATGGCGGAACTCCCTATTTCAGCGAACAATGGTTGCATAGGAAGGGGCGGTGTCGGTGTACACTGCAAACATGCGTTCATGGATCTCTTTTGCATTCTTGCCTTCCTTGGTCAAAAGTTTGATCCCTGCACGGTGCTCAACCTTCCCCATTGTTGAAATATTTTTTCCCAGCGATCTGAGATCAGCTACTGCGTCTTAAATAGACGAGGCAGGAGCGTGCGGCTGTAAGTCCAGAGTTGTCATAAGTTGTTCTAACACCCCCACAAACAGCCATCCCCCTCCCTCTGTTTTTCCCTACTGATTCGCAAAACTTATTGACTGCCCCTAGTATCAATTAAAATGGTCAAAATACATAATATGTTGTACTTGCACTGTTTCTGCAAGTGATCACAGCCAGTATTATCCATTTTATGTCTGATTTTATTTGATTTTACTGCAGGTCGCAACAGAAAAGGCATGAAATCTATCATGTATCCAGATCTTCAATCTGCTATTTGACAAGTTCGATATTCAATTGCTATTCCTGTACCACAGCCGCCCTCTAAACTACTAAGCGACGACACGAGCAACTCAGACGATTCAGAATCTCAAGATACACCATATGTGGCACAGCTTGAATATGACAAGAAACCACACCTCATCACCCAACCAGAACTCAATGATCTAGTTCGTGATCTAACACTTACTAAGCAACAAAGTGAATTCCTGGCCTTACGTCTGCAACAATGGAACCATGTTTCCAGTAGCTCAAAGCAATCTTCCCTAAAATTAATGATGCCAGGATTAAAGAATGTATATTCGTAGGCCTTCAGATTCATCAACTTATAGTTGATGAGGAGTTCGAGGCGATATTAGATGAAACTGAGCTAGCTGCCTGGCATGCATTCAAAGATGTATGTAAAGAATTTCTGGGAAAACCCCAAGGGACCTAGCTAGAGCGTATGGTGGAGATCCTTATCAAGTGCTACGAAGATCTCGGATGTAATATGCCACTGAAGATACGCTTTCTTTATTCTCATCTGTCCCTTTCCCAGAGAATGCAAGAGATGTGAGTGATGAACATGGGGAAAGGTTCCATCAAAATATAGCGTCAATGGAAAACAGGCCTTAGGAAAATGGAGCCCTGCTTTGCTGGCTGACTTCTGTTGGAACCTGAAGCATGACACGCATGAGACCTCTTACAAACAAAGTAGTAAATGCTATAATGTAGGTTAATACATTATATAATGCTAACAAACATGCTTATTCATTATATATTCATGAATTAATTACAATGGATACATTTAATCTGTCTGTGGGAGCGAAATACATTTATGGTATCAAGGAAATCGATATAAATTGCATAATTATTAAATCGGCGAATTACAAGAAAATGTTACATGATGGGAAATTTTTGTTGGCGAATTCGAATTCATCCACTCAATTTCATAAAAAAAAATACACACGAGATCTATGTTTTTTTCCTGACATTGAAATTTGTTGTACAATGTTATCAACGTTTCTATTAATTTGTTCAACCTCTCTCTTTCTCCTCGAGGTTCACCTCGTGGAGAAAGAGAGTGCAGGGTGACGGGATTAGGAGAACCTTTAAAACAAGTAGGGTAAAAAAGTAAGAGCACTCCATGGTTGAACTCCGTTCTCCAGACCTCCGCTTGGGTCCTCTAAGTACTAAGCTATGGGACTATCTGGCAAATCAATTATGTGCCTCACTTTGATCAATATCATTATTTCATCCGTATAGAAATCGCTTCCAAGGACCTTTAGAGCCTATCGTGTAGTCCGAGATGAGGAATAAATGAAGCCTTTGTGTTATAGGCTCGCAAGAAGATGGACACTAATTTCTTGGATGTCTGTTTCTCTCTTGGGAAACCTTCTAGCGAAATTGGTCATGTGACTTACAAAATTATTTTTTAATTCACTTGCTTGTGGCTTCGTGGTTTGGGCACCCAACTCGTAATTGGTAGACGCAGGTTAGACTCATGACATGACCAATTTAGTTTTCTTCTAAAATGTTTTCTCCAATTTCAGGTCACTTGGACATAATGCTTTCAGTTTTTTAACATTTTTACATATTACTTCTCATTTTACATCAATATAACATATAATCTAACCTTGGTTAAGTTATCTTGACACTTCCAACAATATTAATCGTTCGTAAATGCATCGAACTCGTATAATTTAAAATATTGCTACGCATCTGAAATCCATTTAACTTATAGGTCCACATTGGACCTAAGAACCAATAAGTTAAAATTAACTTCGATTTCTTATGTATGACTGCTTTCACTGATCTTTATTATTCTCGCTTTAAAGTTTTTCTTTGTGGTTCTTCCGCAATCCCTCCTTCGCGATCACAATCAATTTTCTTTCTTACTGCATTGATAAATAGTCAGCAATTGCAGAGTGAAAATTCTAGACACTTCGTCCTAAGAAATGTCAAAGTCAATGGCGAATAATACGTTATTTATCAAAAACAGAGGTCTCCTGGAGTTCATCAACCCTGTTCAGGAGCGTTACATATCTTAGGATACAAGAGCGTAACCATGCATAGTTTAGGCTATATAGGCTAAACTCAGAACCAGTATTTAAACATAACCTAAAAATTGTCTAAGCTTCAGAGCATAAAAATAGATACGTTATTGTGTCTTAGACCTTTTATTGCTTTTTTTCCAGATTATGGCAACCCAACAGGGTTGCCAGATGCAAGCAAATGACTGCAAGGCTAAATTTGCTTCCTTTTCCGTATACAAATAGGTTATCTTTTCTTAATTCTAATTCGGCGTTCAAATTTCTAGATAAAAATCATAAAACTCTAATGATTGTATATTATTGCTAAGAAAAGCAAAACATCTTTAAAACTATTCATTCCAAAGCGGCAAAAAGCAGAACTATTATTGAAATTAAGAGAAAAGGGGTAGAAATTTCGACGAAAAGGATGCATTTCTTCCCTTGCAGTCAAGCTCATCAGGGTCTAACGTCAAATCGATTAAAAATCAATGGTACCGTGTGGCGTATACAAGTATAGGCAAGCATAATTGTGAGAAAATAAAATTGATTCTACTGACATTAATTGTTGGGGTGTAATTTCTTTTTCTTTTCTTCCTACATTAAATGGGAGGAGCATTGCTTCCCTTGCTTCCATTAACTTCCATTGACTGAAGTATACAACTGACTGAAAAGAGTATGGTAAACTTCATACCGAAACTAGTGTGGTAAATAAATTGTGTGCTTCAATACAATGGTTTCACAATCATATACCACAACTCACCCTTAAGTTTTTTCACTATATATATATATATATATATATATATATATATATATATATATATATATATATATATATATACGACATTTTGCGTTTAAATCAAAACATATTCTATTCCTTATATAAATCGCTTGTAAGACCTAAATAAATTTCGTTGAGGGACAAGATTTATTTCTGAACTTAGAAATAGATTGCACAAAGATAGGCTTCCACTGGAAGATTGGCATCTATGGGGTTATCTTATTTAGTTCTTTAAAATACTAAAGAGCTCCATTAATATAAACCATGACTTAATATTTGATGTAGATAACTGAGCGACCGATATAAATAAAGGGTTTAAAGTAATAAACAAATGATTTAACGCTGTGATATCACAAATTTCTTTTCGTATAAAATAACGCAATCTTGGGATACTTTATCGAAAAATGACCTTAAAAGCTATGGGGTATATATGTTTAAGTATAGGATGAATAGATTTTACTTTAAAATATGACCTTTTTAAAAAAAGTTGTGAAACTAATTCTTTATCAATATCTTCCCTGTACTTGTCCTTCAAGGCTGACCTCCACCCATTCCTTCTTGTTTGACTCACCTTTAAGTCAATTCCAAAGGCTTTGCTAAGTCGTAATTCTGGAAGCTAATCTGACTTTTCCTTTCATACAGGAAAGACTAATAATCTCACCATGAAAAATAAATGCCTAGCAGTGATGGCAGATTCCATTCATCTGTTCAACGTAAGCTGAGAGCTCACCTCAAAGTCTTCTCTCATCCCTCCTTCCATTAATATGCTTTTGTCAATCTTGTTTTTGGCATTCGTTTCTTTCATCCTCATTCTCACTCTTCTGTCTCTGTCCTTTTTAGATCGTGTAGCTGTTGGGTCCTCCCTCCATCCGTCTCGTGGCGTCGAGTCATTTCTGCGCCGGTTTCTAGAGCCCTTCTTGACATTGTTATTTTTGAATTGCTCGTCGACCAACCTTGACCTTTATCCTTTCCTTGTGTACATTAGAATTTAGGTTTTTCAATAAACATTTCAGATTTTCTATTGCCCCTCATATTTTATTCATATTGTTATTATTAAGAACATTCTTCCATTCCATTTCTCCCTCTGCTCGATCTCGATCCCTTTTTGGAATAAGAGGAAATTTTCCTACTCCAATTTAAAGTGCAACGTTTTAGAGAGAGATCTGTAAAGAAAGTTGTGAAGCCAGAGGAGGTGGAAATATTTGCAAAATCGTCTGCAGGCATTGGGGACAGGGGGAAAAATTGAGGGGGTGTCTGCCCAAGTCAAAAGGGCATCATAGAGACTATTAGAAACGTTTTTTTCTTCATATCTTTGACTAGTGAGTATTAATGGAAGTTAAATTAATTAGTCATTTTTTAGTTTATAAACAACATTAAACTGAAACAATTCTCAAAGTGTGCGATGGTCAATGCTAAATAAAAGCAATAATGAAGCACTTCTAAGCAAACAGTTTCCACCCCAGACAACTTATTTTAAAATATATCCATCCATAATTCCCTATTCAGGGTAAAAAAAAAATGAAATAATGTGAAAAACGTTTTAAAATACCTTGGCAAAGTCTCCACTTATAAGGAAATCTATTGAATAAATTATAAATAGCATCTGTTATATAAGAGAAGAGCTCTTTGCTGAAGGGATCTTGGCCTCAGATTCTTTGGTTTGATAGCCAGCAAACCTGCTCTTTATCTTGACTTGAGCAAATCGGGTCACCGTGTTTGAACCTTTTTCTTTACACTCCGGGGCTTATCCAAGATTCTATCGGGATGATGGCACGTGTTTTTCTTCTAGGGTCGACCAAACTACTGGCAAAGGGTTTTGTTTTGTTCCTTTACTTTGCGATTTAACTTAAGAGCTTCTAAATAGTAAATTATAGGTTCAAGAGTACGGTTTATTTTGCTCTAAATTTTCTTTAGATTGCGTCGCATCTAGCCAAAACATGCTTTATTCTGTTTGGCAAGAAATATATTGTTTAGGCTGTGCTGAATTAATCACAAACACGCAAGCAAACAGTTTTAGTTATATTCGGTCATCTGGAAAGCTTGCGCCGTTTTAGGAAAAATAAAAAATATATATTTATTTTATCTTTACAATTTTCTCCTAAAACATTTTCCTATTGTATTGATTTTATCAAAATTAGAGGCAAAATTAATTATTTAAAAAAAAATAAGCATCACCATGGACAAAATATTTCGACCTAACAACGCCTCTCCATAAATGAGCGAAAAAGGAGTAGACTAGCATAGTTAGGCTACCAAGTAAGACTAGGCTAGCCTAGCTAGGCAATTACTACTCTGTTTAACAAGTTGTTACTTGGGTAATTTTAAAAAGAAGTTTGGTAGCTTTTCGCTTTTTTATCCCTCCATATTGAATGTAAACGTTTCGTTCAGCGCAAATGAATTCGTTGTTGCTTCATTTGGAATTTAAATTCGTGAGGCATTTTTTTTTTGCGTGTACACCATAAAAAAATAAAACTAGTCAGGCTGCCCACTAATCGGAGATTATTTGGGTTCCCGGTAGAAACAACTCTTTTATGACTGACAAAAGAGTTTTCTTCGACCTTGAAGGGTTATCATAAACAGGTTTTTGGTATCTCGTTCAATTTCACCAAAAACCCAAACGCCCACAACTCTTAACATTGTTTAATTTGCGTTTTCCAAATTTCGCCTCGTCGATTTCGACCACTTTTCCTGCAACGCCGATTTCTTTGTGAGAGTTCGACTTCTATGGAGATCCTTTCATAGGTAGCTGTTACTCACACACCAATGATAAATTGAATCACTTTTCTATTTGGAAATGGAAATTATTAAGGGTAAGAGGTTTATTACAATACCCACAGGCGGTTGTCATATTTATTAGTTTATGTTCTCCTAAAAACTGTATTAATCGTTCGCGTTTTGAAATTAATTCAAAAAGAAAGCAAAAAATTAAATGGACACAGAAGCAATCTTTAAAACTAGCCAATAACAATGGAAAGTGCCGAAATTTAAATTACGCAACAAATAAAAAGTTCCAATACTATGTATGAAAGCTTCAAGTATTTAATTCTTAGAAACTTAACTATTCAAGAAAACACAAAGAAAAAAAGAAAGAAAAAAGCAACGAAAGAAAATAATTAATAAAAAATGAGTAAGTAATCAAATAGTAATGAACCAAAAAATATTAAAACTAAAGAAAAGAAACTAGTTTCAGTAGCAAAGGGAAAATAATATTAGCTCGTATAAATGAAGCAAATGTGCCAAAAATATTAAAAATCATCTAACAACTTGTAATTAACTCACAGAAAGTGTAAATTAACTAAGTACCACCTACGAATAGTTAAACCAAATATTTGCTTTGTTTTTCCATATGACGTCACTTATGGCAAATTTTTTTCTATCGTTTCGTTTTTTTGTGGTGGGGCTCTGCCCCCCCCCCCAAACACCCCAATTTATTTTTTTTGCTCTGGTGGAGGGCTTTCCCCCTCAGCCCCCAAATAATCACATAAACGAAACATATTGGGAAAGATGACGAATGATTATGGGACAAAAGTACGAAAGTGACCGGGCACCTATTCCGATGTATTACCCTGACTTGTTCCTTTCTGTCCAAATTTGCTTATTTATTTCCGGTAATCAGCAAGCTTAGTTCTCATTTGGCGCTCATTAGGGACAATTGCATTGTTAGTGCAAAATCTTTTCCATTGCAATTCTTATTTTTTCAAATAATTTTGTTTCTTTTCTTTTAAACTCCCCAAATGGAAAAGGTTCGTAAGGCAAAATTTACTTAATTTGAATTTAATAAAAATGATTTTTGTTCAAATTTTCCAATGGCACGAACTTTCCGGATGACCCATTAGATAGATAAAAAAAAACTATCTAGGTTTTGCTCATATCGGTGATTGGTAGGTAGATAACACAATTTATCCCTTGTATCGTTAACGAGATACCCCGACCAGATACTGAAATGCAAATAAAGATCAGATTGACAATCAGTGAATAGTCCGAAGGCAGCAGGAACCTGGCCTCGTTGGGGTGATGGAGTAAAGTTTTCGAGTCGTATTGTAGTTTTTTCACACGGGCTGGCGATGCTTGACCTGCTCGTGACCCCATGTGGGTAACCTTTTTAGGTCAGGGGTGTATGGCTATGAGTCCCACAGATCGGCAGGGGTTTCGAAGCATGGAAAGACAGACTAGGTATTTCATGCTGTGAAAACTGGAAAGGAAATGATAGAGATGTTACGAATGGCTATTTTAATTATGATGCTTATGGAGCTACTTACCCCTACCGGGGATCGCACCCTTTCCTTGAAGTCAGAAATCTAACGCCGCATCGACTAATCTAACGAGCGCTCACGATATCGGTGATTGAAGGCTTCCTCGTTCTTGTTGACTATTTTATCACGCCATGGTCGCGCGTCGTTCGTCTTTGCCATCTGCCTTCGGCCGTTTTTAAATCCTCGTAGGGTTTTATTCCAACATTTAAATCCCTCTCGTTCTCAACATTGGGAAATACCTAGGACTCAATGACCATCGATGTTGGTGCCAATTTGCGATTCTACTGCCATCACTGAAAGTGGGATTTTTCTTGAATGCGATCTTAAACTTTCCTTTCTGCTTGCTCATTTTCCCTTAGCTCTATGCCTGACATGTCTGCCTTGTTATATTTTTGCCATTAAATCAGAAAACAGTTGAAATATTTACTCAGGCATGGTTATTCATTCCTAAAATAAAAATGCTCTTCTAATGTTGGGTAGGAATGAAACAGCCATTACTTTCCTCAATCTATCTCGAAATACGGACAACTTACGTGCGTCGAAACGGCATGGTACCACCGAGTGCTGGTAGGTCATAGATGTGGACGCGAGCTGGACGCATTGGAGCTTTGGGCAAAAGATGAGTCTTTCTTGGACTCGGTCTGCCTGGGTTATTCCTTGTTCCTAACCGCTTGGAGACTTGGTCGGGGATGTTAACCCATCCTTGTGTTCTGTATCACCAACATTATATGATTAGTGGAAACTCAGTCTCTGGATGCTATCCTTGGTTATGCTAGATTTTTCTCCTCGATTACAATACATTATTGTGTATCTATCTCATGATGGGAATTGCGCCTTCCTTAAATATTTTCTGATGCAATGTAAAAAAAAAAGCAAAAAAGTGGACATAAACTCATATTAGTATTTTATTACGAGGTTACCATTTTCTAATAGAGTGGTTGCTATACACATAGAAAAGTTCTAAATTTTATATTATGTAGATGCCACCGAATAGGGCATGTATTCTGTTGACATAAAAAAGAAACATTAATGAGAAGGGTTTAGTGGAGACGTGTACGAGAGGGGCAGATGGAAATCAGTGGACAATTGTTGCTCCTTTGTACCATCTTCGTCTGTACTTAGCTTACGGCGTTCATAGTTTATTCACTTCGTTGAGAACAATGGAAAACGTGACTTTTTCAGCGTCGTGGTAAAGATGAAATGTCCACCAGATAATCTTAGTTATGATATGTAAAACTAAGACGTGAAAAACAACGAGGGCATCTGCACGAGAAAGTTTCTAAGGAGAAATCAGTAAATAAAGTGTACAGGTTGATGACCGCGCTGGCCTTTCCCAAGTAGGATGCTACCACACGACTTGAACTTTAGTGTTGTTTTTTTCCTGACACCCTTTTATACACTGAGTCTGGTAACAAGCTCTTAACCTTTTATTATTAACATTATCAAATTCACAAATAGTAAAATCTTCGTATAATGAATTCTCTCTGCAGGCTTTTTGCTTCCTGTGATATTTGTTTACATCTGTTATTCTTTCCCTGAATGAGGCCTATTTTATCAAAGCAAAAGCTCTCGGGAAGGTATTTTATTTTTCCTGTTGGTACATGTCGACGATATTCTTTTGAAAATTCATAAAAAGGTAATTAAACTGAATATATTTTATTTACTGCAATTTGTCTTGAATTATCATCAAAGCCTAAATATGAGCTAAAATATCCAAACAAGAGGATGGTTAACAAACTCATCTATACTTCTCTATAATATTAACGTGAGTCGATTTTCACCTATCACCCTTAATTTTTGTCGAATTCAATAAGATTGTGCATCCTTTTCAAAAAATCCAGTGGTCCTTCTGTCTTTTGCTCGTTCAAAATTAAAACACGCTCTTTTTGTTGCTGGGGAAGATTAGTCTTTACTGTTCGCTGAAATGGAAACTAAAGGCCATTTTTCATCCTTGCTCCAATGCCTCTCGACTTGAAGCTGAAAAATCAGTTCAATTTTGATGTTTGATAAAAATACTAAATTGAGTGAGGAAGTTCGAAGTAAGCCATAGAGGCGTAATTATGGAAGAGGAAGTGACTATATGTAAAGCTGCTTCAAAAAAGAGTGACGTCTTTTATAATCGAACTTATAATTAGATATTAAAGACATAGAACATAAAATACGGTGTTTTGTTTCCAAAATTATGCGTTAATATATAGCGTCATATATATATATTATATATATATATATATATATATATATATATATATATATATATATATATGGATAAAACCACAGTAATAGGATTATTTTGTATGCGAAACCAGGTTTCGACGGAGACCTCCGTCATTGTCACTGGCTCGTGAACAAGTGTGATACAGAAGTTGCTTAACGTACAAACACACAAATCAGTGGCGCTAAGGTGGATTATGCGAGAATGTGTCGGCATTTTTGAGAAATGGAAGTATGAATTTCTTGATTATTAAGGTATTAGTATTAAGCGTCGATGTATATAATTGTGAGACTTATAAACCATTTTAGCATTATCAATATCAATTTGATGATTTTCATTGGACATATGTAGAAATAAACTCGAGGAGAGGCACCACGTCGCATATCACATTTATGGTCATTCATCCGCTTGGAAAATTCTGCTGCTTTCACCGATATATAATTGGTTACATGATTTGCGCCACTGATTTCTGTGTTTGTGCGTTAAGGGACTTCTGTATCTCACTTGTTCACGAGCGATTGACAATGACGGAGGTTTCCGTCGAAACCTGGTTTCGCATATAAAGTTAGTCCTATTACTCTGGTTTTATCCCTATAGTTACACGTACGCTACTATACCTTTTTCGATATATATATATATATATATATATATATATATATATATATATATATATTCGCAAAATATCACACAGGAAAATGAAAGGCGGATTCCAAGTACTAAGTACTTACGAACTTGTTCAGTTTATTCTCAAGGAATAACGAATAATATTACAAAGGTGGTATATATATATATATATATATATATATATATATATATATATATATATATATATATATATATATATGAGAAACAACAGAGTAATGCCCCGCACATGTACAATGAAAGGACACATAATAGAAAAATATTATTAAAGACGGGTTTAGATACCGGATATGAAGTATAAAACCAAATAGATAAGGTCTACTTCCGGAAATTCCAAGTGTGAGCAAAGAATGTAGACAATTAGGTCACAAAACTAAGTACATACAGACTCAATTATGAATACATAAAAATAGACAAGACAAACATAACTAAACTAATAAATCAAAGGGCTAAGATTTAAAATGGACAATTTCGTCATTTTTATTGTCAAGCTTAAAGAGACCGGGGGATATATTGAAATTAGGCGAGGAATTAATGAATGAGCATTCGACAATATTTCTTTGAACAAAGTCATCAGATTTTTAAATAAATTTAGCCGAATTCCTATTGATAGGGTGATTATTTTCAGATCAATGGATAAAGAAAGCATTACTGCTATCCCCCCCTCCTAATATTGTATTTATGTTGCGTCAAGCGGACACTTAATGATTTACCGGTTTGGCCAAAGTATCGCTTAGGGCAATACAGCACAATCTGCAGAATAATCCCCCTATACTATCTATTGTTATTATTATGAATCAACATTTTGAACATGGTAGACTGATACTTGAATATGACAGAATTATTTAACCTATTCCAGAGAAGGTAAAGCGAGGGAAAGGACTAAGAAAAGGGTAAAACAAGGGGTTCTTAAAATTGTGTGCGAGAGGGATTTCAGTTCTGTACGTTTTAGTCTATGGCAATCAGAAATAAAATTCACTTTTAAATAATTCTTCATAAAGTTAGTTTGATGAGTGAAATCATTTATGTTATTTTATCAATAAATGTCATATTTTATTAATCCACTATTTTAGATGGTCTTACCTTGTCCCATTGCTCAAAAGTCTATGCAATATGATTTTTAGCCCAAGCATGGCGCACCTCCACCATCGTCGGGGTAAGTTTAGTTTTTTTACTTGGACGATATGTGTGTAACCCACTTTCTAAAAGTCTGTTATGAATTGTTCTAGGATGCAAAGTGATGTTCTCTTCCATTGCACACGGTAAATCTTACTATAGGATGCTTTCTTATTGTTGAAAAACATTCTTTTGATTTTTCTTTCATTCCTAGGGGTTGTTATTCGCTTACGACGACAGTTTCCAACCCTTTTTGGCAATACATCCTTGTTATTTTCCCATTTTCTCTTAACTGCATTAATTGTTTGAGTTGAAACATTTAGTTTCTTTGCAATTTCTACCTGTTTAAATGTGGTTTCAGTCCAATACATTTCTATTTGTTCAATTTTATGCGACTAATATCATTATTTTTATCCATCTCGACTTAGAATTGAAATAACATGTTACTTACACTTTAAATGATATTTAATACATGAATTTGTAATATATACAACAGAGAGTAGATAAAAAAGGCATTAGAACACAAGCAAACACCCTACACCGACTTCTACTGGATTAGAACTGAAGGAAACGTGGACTGCAGCAATTTGACTGCATTGTAGTATTGAATATTACCACATAACGACCGCTCATTATTGTCAGATGTCACTAGAAACCTGGTGAAGCGGTGCAAACTGACTACTAAAAAACTATCTCTGTATTCGAAAATAGGAAATAAATTATTTGCCAATCAATAAATTCAGCTTATTTGACCTTTATATATAAAAAGATAAAAAAATGCCAAAATCCATAATAATTTTTCCGTACTGTATATTTGGTTGTCAAGACATTAATCTGGCGTGTTTTTTCAAGGAAAGTAAAATAATTTTTTATATAAAAAACAGGCAATGGCTTCGCCACTCCCCTTACGGGGGAAGCTTGCGCTTCACCACTAAGATTAAAATTTAAAATTAAAAAAAAGCAGCCATGGTTAAATTTTTATACATTTTCTGAACTTCGCCAATTATAATAATTTTAAAAAGGAACTCTAAACTAAACTTCCTCCCTTTCAAATTATCACGTTGCTAAAATATAGTTATAGAAGAAGATATATAAAAATAAATTTTCTGAACTTCACCATTTGTAATTCTTTGGGTTTTAAAGATTTCAGAAAATTTCGATACTTATATTTATTTCTGAACTTCACCATTTTATTTTTTGATATTATAAAAGAATTATTAGAAATAACTTTGATAAAAAAAACATCAGTCATAACCAAACTAAGATGAAATTATTATTCAAATACTCAAAAAAATCCCCTTCTTAAATTATAGAGTTAGTGACTAATTTATTAGGAAGGTAGTTTCCATTATTATTACGAATCTTCTCCATCGTTTAACTAAACAAGGAATTTCTTAAAGAATTCATTTGGTTTGGGTCAAATATATGATTTGGAATCCTCTTCCAACTCCATAGCATGGTATAACTCTGCCATTTAGGAGAAGGTGTGGAGACCTAAAAGATAATCAGATAGTATAAGGTGTTGTAAATGTGAAGGGTGACGAGAAATTTGCCAAGTTAACTTAAATTTTTGTCTAAGGTGAAACGTACCACGAGTGACTGACCATTGCCATGGAGGAGAGAGACAACCTTTCAGTTGACCAGTGACGGATCTTTTCATTCAAGAGCTTCATTTAAACTTTCCAATTATTTAACATATATTTACATGTTTTATACCAATTAATATATGTTGTTTTACTTATTTTAGTATATTGTTGTTTTCTATAGTTTATTCTAGATTTGTGCACAGTCACAACCTATATACGCTGTCTTTCATAGAGTTCTTGCGGGAACCCGACCATTTTTATAGCTTAAAAAAGCCCTAAGCAATACTACTGAAATCTTTAAGAAGCTAGATTAAAATATATTTAAGAAATAGAAAGATTAACTTATGATAAAGAAAACAAATAGGAACAAAATAAATATACAATAAAATAAACAATTTCAAATTACACTGACTAACAAATATATTCAAATTAACGAACACCTGAAGACCAAATCATCGATGCGAGGTCATCTACCACATGAATAATCGAGGTTACGAAAAGATAAATTTAGGGGCTCAAAATGAGACGGGAAGAGATAGAGAAAGAATTGAAAATACTAGGCTCTTAAATTAATTCAATGCAGACCATAGAATATAGCAGAAATCTATCAAAATAAATAATTCAAATCACAAATTACTAAATATTTCAAACAGCATTTGACATTTGGCTGACAATAAATCACTACACTACACTGCACTTAAGGATAAATAGGATTAAGATAGGATAAATAGGATAAAAGGATAAAGAAATTCATCAGGAATTTCATGAATACATGAGACACCAGACACCAGTAATAACTTTTAATTAATGAGGAGGAAATTCTACTAGTAAATAATCACGAATTTTTTTACCCAGTTAACACCATAAACAATAGTAAAGAACTTGTAAAAGATCCTATATTAGTCGTTCTAATAAACAGAGAAATTCATGAGGACTATTCATATATAATGTTTCGAGAAAAGGGAGCTTTGAATGCTATGCTCCGAAGTTGTACTTCTTTTCATAAGGGAAGGACGAAGAGAATTAAAGAAATACCTACCAAATAATTTCTCATTAGAAAGATACAAAATATATAAGTCATATCTAGTATACCAATACACACGCTCTATTGTGATTAGAATCCAGACATGTAGGTTTCAAATGTAACTATAGTACATGAAATATGATCATCTTCATGTATTTCAACAATATTGCCGCAAACTAATGAATATAAAAATTTTTCGCCGATGTCATTTGTAGTCTAAAACCACTCATGGATACGACGTTATTTATCCTAGACTCCGTTAAAAGAAAAAATACAAATACAAAAAAAAAGTGGATGGTGTGGTGCTCATGTACACAAAGCTAGTTAAAGCTGTGCTTCAGATTATCCAGCCATTGAACTAGGACGTACCCTTATTGTGCCTCTCGATTGCCATCCTTAGTGATTATTTATCATTTAGGGGCAAATTTTCTTTTTTGTTTTCGTAAAGCTAACGCATTTATTAGCTCTTACTAAGTCGTCAGTACTGGTACTTGATCTAATTAATTGTTCATTTTGAATAACATAATAATAATAATCTCAATCCGCTGAATCCAAATCTGGCATTGTTTTTGTTTTCAATCAGGTCAAGTTTATTTGTAACAACCATTTTTTAGATATTAATATATCTTATATTTTTAAGGGTAAAATTTGAATAAAACTGTGAAATAAAAGACCCTTAGTGACTAAATTCCTATAATTTGTGATTATTTACGATGAACAATGAGAAAAATTAAAAAAGAAGCATTATTTAGAAAAAAAGATGATTGTTAGAGATTTTCTTCTGTTTTTCTAAGTGTGTGAATCCCTCTTTTAAACACCAGCAATAGTCTACTAGCATATAAATGTCCTATCTTTCCCCCATGCACTTAATGTCCTGATGGAACCTTTCCTCCTGTTCTTCATTGTAATCTCCACAATTTTCTGGGAAGTATGCAAGATGCGATCTTAAAAAAGTGGATTTTTACAGACATTCTCATTCCTAAGTTTTGAAAGTTTTGCATTCAACATTAAACCATGGTTTCATACTCTGAACTTCTATGATTCCAGAGAAAATTAAGAGAAAGTGCTTTGAAACATTGTCATACATTTTTTCCAGCCTTACTTATGATTTCTGTGAAATCATGGTCTTTCACTAGCATCCCCATTTGAGGACCATCAAAAATACCTGCAGTTAATTTTGCATCACTAACTTTTGGATTTTTCTTTTTACAGAAAAAGAAATTCCTTTTTTCTTTAATTCTTTTACAAAACTTCTCATTAATCCCAATTTTATGCGAAGAGGCAGAAGTAAAATTTTATTAGGATTGACTATTGGTTGATATATCACATTATGAGAACCAGGATTAAAAGACTCGAGATGGTCATTTTCTCACTTATAGTGCTGTTCCTCGGCTCTACTATTTCATAAACAAAGGAAGCCGGGATACTTTGTAGCCACCTGGCATTCCTAGTATTAAAGAAACAACCTGAAATTAAAACCTATTCTGAAATCAGAAGAAATGTTAAAAATTTAATGTAAATGTAAAATTTTACATAAAAGAGATGCCATTTTTTTGTCTTTTAAATGTATTTTATTTGAAAACGATATTAATTTAAATAAGGTGAGTATTCTTAGACAAAGTAACTATAATGTTCGATAATTAATATAAATAAATGGCATTTATATGCATTTCTTACCTTTAGATCTACACAAATTTTACACTCATGAAGAGTGGACCTTCAAGGCATCCAGTAAACCCTTCATAGTTTCATAATTCTAAGTTAATTGAACAGAGTATGCAACAGAAACAGATGCTGCTTTATTTCCTATATGCAAAAGCACAGCCTTTAAACTTCTGGTTGAAGAGTCTATAAATAGTCTCCATTCATCTGGTTTATAGGGGAAGCCTAGAGCTTCAATTAATCCATAGTATTTTCGTGAACGGGGAAAAACTTTCGAAACTCTTCAACTCTGTGGTGGTATCAGTAATAGGTTGTTTTTGGAGTTGAAAATTATTTTCACCGAGTCTTGAACCGAGTATCTTGGCTGACTGTTTTGATAGACCCAAGTCTCTCGTCAAGTCGTTCAGTTTGATTCAAAGGATTAGGTTAGTTTAATTCTAAACTTGAAGGAATAAATGATGAAGAGGTGTTCATTTCTCCATATTCTTCATCATTCTCTTGAAAAATTTCCAGATTAACTGGTTATGCTGGTATGGGTACCACTCGGCCGTGAAGAACTGGTCGTCTGGCAGAAGAAAGATCAGGATAAACAGCATGTTGCTAGTTTTTCCTATTCACTCCGGAAATAAAAAGACTAAACCTTAAAAATTAGACTAAAACATAATCATAAGATCTATATATTAAAATGATAAATTAAGATATTATAATTAAATATAAAATAAAAATCATACCGATTAAGTCAGTGAGACAAAAATAAAAATCTGTCACATGATCTTTGCCTTCTCACCACTGCATCGGTATACCAAAAGGTAGTGAATTGATTTTGCCTTTACTTCATCTTCTTAGATTTTCAACGCACCTCAGCAGCAGAAATGAGAAGCAAAGTTTTTATCTTGATTACTTAATTGCATCCTAAAATATCCGTGGTAATTTGTTTTCACAAAGGACGTTAGTTTCAATTGATGTCCAAGCAATGTTACTTGCCCGCAGATAAAACAAACCTATTAGGGTCATTTTTTTCATTTTCTATTTATTTTAAAAATCTGAAATATATAGAAAAAGATTTAAGCATTTATAATTCAGAAATAATTTGGAAGTAGGGAAAGTATTTAAAATAACCACAAACTTGTCTTCCTCGTAAGTGTCAGGAAAGGTACACTGCATTTCTTTGGCGAGGTCATAGAGTGGTCGGTCCACTACCAACACAGGGACTTGGAGTGGGTTGAGGTGCTCAGTTGTCTTTTTCACAAGTTCAATTCCATGTCGAATCATTTCTGGAGCGGCGGTTTTTTCATGGAAAAGTGGCAGGACGGCTTCAATGCATTTTTCCGGTTGTCCAATGGTATCTGATTGAGCACCATGGTAGGAAGACCACATCGCTGGAGTGTGTTTGTCTGTATCACATCCACATATAGGATATCATTTACTGCAGCCATCCATGCCTGTTTGTGCTGTTTCTCCTCTTTGAATGAACTCATTGCCACTGGATCCACATCTTTTACCGGAGGTTGGGTGACAAGATTTCGGCCCACAGGTGGTACAAACGTATACGAACGAGGCAGGATGGGTTCACTGCTGCGGGTTCCTGTTTTCTGTGAGTTGATTCGTAGACATTCTTGGTCCAACCCAGGTGTCTGTGATGAAGGAAACTTAAATATTGAAATACCAGTTCCAAGGAAGGAGGAGCTTGCAGTACGTGATGTGAGATTGTGATCCAGGTTATCCAGGGCTGCAACTGTGAAAATGCCCTGATGAAAATTTTTAGGACAGATTATATCAGCCTTGTTCCTTGCGTGATCTGCGATAGCCTGTGCAAATCTAGATTCAATGCTGAGGACTCTCTTATATGACACGCTCAGAGCATACTTGTGTAGTAGTTCTACCAAATTCTTGTTTGGGAGTGCAATTTTAGGGGCAGGAACACTGCAAGTGGAGGCTCATAATTCAAGTTCGCAGAAAGAGAAGTCATATTTAGCGTGGCCAACTGAATCACAGAGAGGATCTTCCTGGAATTCTCTTGTTCTGGCGATGATTTAGGTCCTGCGAGGAGTTGACGGAATAAATAATTTATACGTTGTGGAACAGATGATTCTTCGCAACCATTTGGAAATGAGCCATCAAACCTGAATGCAGTGTTTTGATCCAAAACAGCTTTACTGAGAATCGATGCTGCCACTAGTAATGTACGTGCTTCCTCATCTGGTGTTTGAGTTGCATCTGATATGACCTTTCCAGCCATCTTCGAACAAATGATGAAAACTCGGTTTCAGATACCTTTCTCCTCTGTCAAATTCGAGAAGAGTTCCAGGACTCTTTCCTTTAGGCGTGTCCGGTTCACAGTCTTCTGGATTCCATGTTGTTCTAATCTCTCGGTCATCAATATCTGTCAGATCTTTCAATACAAAAATTCCCCGACCTCCAGTGACTTCTTCCTTTATAAATTGGAGCAGTTCATTTTCTGTTGTGGCCTCGAGATATTTGCTAGATGTTTCTTGTTTACAAATCGCATCGTAACGGTGATTGAACCCTGTGTAGTAATTCCAATGGTATCTGGCTTTAATGGCGACCACATGGCCTCCGTCAAGGAGTGCCACGATACGCTCTTCCAACAGCGCGACTGCCTTGTCATGTATCTGTTGGGTGAGTGTAACCTTATGGAAAGAATGGTCTGCTGCATTTGTTTCATCAGCACAGAAGATACACAGATTACGATTAACAGCTGCATGACTCCGCCGGGATCTTTTACTTGCAGGAGGCAACCCTTCATTATGAAGTTTATTTTGCATGGTCAAGTGCTGATGCCCTGCAAAGATGACGACAAGATTTATGCCAGGATGCACGATTCTTCTGCATGTATACTTGATCTGGAAGTTCTACGTCTGGGTGGGGAGCAGCACCAATTGCTCTGAACTGACGCGAGGCTGATGATTTCTGTGTAGTCTCCCTCTCTACGACTGGTGACTGGATTCGCAAGAGGACAAACAAGCACTTCCTCAGTTTGCTTTTGGCACAAAATACACAACTGCCATATCCTTGCCTCAGCCATCTCAGAAACAACCTGGAAAGAAACAAAGAAAAAAACATTATTAAATAACTGTTGTCTGTACAAGGGGTGCCGCAAATAAAATTTGGTATTACCTGAAATAGTATAAGAAAGGTATCATCTGGAAATACAAGTTAGGTATGCAAATGGAGTCGTTTTTCCACCTGTGAAAAGAGACTAATAAAATTGGAAATGAAGAACACAATTAGTGATCAGTTAGTAAGTTATGAATCATACATAAAAACATAGATATAGAGACAAAAATCACCATTCTAGGTCAATATTACCAAAGTTATGAGGCCTAATGCGAAAATAAAAGCTGGAAATTGCCAGCCATTTTGGATTTTGGCGGCCATTTTGTTTTTTATCCGACTGCTTGACACTTGAACCAGAATTGTTCCATAGACCCTTACCTTCAAATTGGTACTGAAAACAAAACTTTTGCATCAATTTGAAATGAAAAAAAATCATGCACGGACCCCCACTATAAATGAATAATCAAGAATTAGAGGCAAATGATGATAGAATCATCATAAGTTACTTTTTCGTTTAGACGAAGAATAAAAAGAATCACACCTAAAGGATGAAAGCATCATTAAAGGTCAGTCTCTTTGTTGGATAAAGCATACAGAAGATTTACATTTACAGCAACAACCATGAAAGGATGATCAGAAATCTCTTTCCCTGGTGGATAATGGGATAAAAAGGATTACAGAAAAATCATGAAAAGCAGTCCCCTGGTTGAATAAAAAAATAAAGTAGAATTAAAGTGAAATGATGATAAAATAATGGGAAGTGAGTGTCTAGGTAGGATAAAGATTAAAGAAGAATTAAAATAAAATGATGACTCAGTCATCAGGAGTCAGTATTTCAATTGGATAAAGAATAATGAAGAATTGCAGACATTCGATGATAGAATCATCAAGAGTCAGTCTTTTGTTTAATACAAAATAAAGAAAGCAGTCGGTTTGTTAAAGAATAAAGAAGAGTTAGAGCCAAATGAAAACAGAATCATCACAAGTCAGCTTCTTTTTTGCACAAAAAATATGGAAGACTTACGTCCACAATGATTACAGGATCATCAGATGTCAGCCTCTCCTTTGGATAAAGAATAATGAAGAATTACAGCCAAATGCTGACAAAATTATTAGATGATACTACCTTTAGTGGCTAAAAAATAAAATTAATTTCAGCCAAATGATTACAGAATCATAAACAAGTCAGTATCTGGTTTGGATAAAGAACAAAAAAGAATTAGAGCCACAATGATGAGAGAATCATCAGAATAAAGTCTTTGTTTGGATAAAGGATAAAAAAGAATCGGAACCAAATGATAACGGAATAATCTCAAGTTACCTCTCGTTTGGATAGATAATAAAGATAAATTACAGCCACAATGATGAACGAATCTTTAGAAGGCAGACTCTCGGTTGAATAAAGAATTACCGTCATTGATTAGACGAATCATAAATAGTCTCTAGTTTAATACAGAATAAAGATGTACAGCTACATTGACTACCTAACCTTCATAATTTAGTTTCTCGGTTGGATAAAGAAAAAAGATTAATTACAGCCAAATCATGACAGAAGCAACATACTATATTATCGCAGTTGAATGAAGAATAAAGAAGAATTACAGCAAACTAATGACACAATCATCAACTTTCAGCCTCCCAGTTGATCAAGAATTATAGCCAAATGATGGGAGAATCTTGACCAGTCAACCACTCGTTTGGATTAAGAATAAAATAGCTCCACAGCCAAAATGATTACGTAACCTTCAGAGGACACTTACTCGGTTAAATAAAGAAGAAAATATATTACAGCCAAAATGTTGGGAATATCATCAGAAGTTAGTCTCTCAGTTAGATAAAGAAAAAAAAAAGAGAATTATAGGCAAATGATGACAAAATTATCAGAAATAAGTATCTTGATTTGATAAAGGAAAAAGTAGAATTACAGCCAAATGACGATAGAATCATTACAAGTCTATCTCTCCTTTGGCTAAAGAATGAAGAAAACTTACAGCCACAATGTTGAGAGAATTTCAGTAGTAGTTCTTTCCATTGGATAACAAAAAAATAATTACCCCTAAATGATGACAAAATCAACATAAGTCAGTCTCTCAGTTGGATAAAGAATAAAGAAGAATGACAGCAAAATCAAGACAAAGAATAAGAAGACTAATTCCAAAGTGATCACAGAATCATCAGATGTCAGTTTCATGGCTGGAAAAATAATGAAGAAGAATTGTAGCCAGATTTTTACAAAATTGTCACAAGGAAGTCTCTCGGTTGGATAAAGAATAAAGAAGAATTGCATCTAAATGATGAAAGAATTGACAGAAGTCTGGCTCTTAGGGAATAATGGAATAAAGCAGAATTCCAGTCAAATGATAACAGAATCGTGGGAACTCAGTTTCTCGGTAGGATAAAGATTAAACAAAAATCACACCCTAATGATGACAGAATAACCATTAGCCATCCTCTCGATTGGATTAAGACTAAAAAAGAATTACATCCAAATGATTACAAAATCTCCAGAAATAAGATTCTCGGTAGGACAAATAATAAAGAGGAATTACACGCAAATGATGACACAATCATCACAAATGAGTATCTCGTTTGGAAAAGAATAAATAAGAATTACAACTACAATTATCTCAGAAGTTAATCTCTCGGTTGGATGAAGAATAAAGAAGGGTAACAGACAAATGATGAAGGAATCATCAGAAGTCAGTCTCTGCGTTGGATAATGAAATAAAGCAGAATTGCAGAAAAATGAGGAAAGAATCATGGGAAGTCAATCTATCCGTAGGATAATGAATAAAGTAGAATTAAAACGAAATGATGACAGAATTATAAATAGTTAGTATCTCTATTGGATTAAGAATAATGTAGAAATACATAAAAACGTTGACAGAATCATCACAAGTGCTTAACTAGAGACACACAATTATCAGAAGTCAGCCTCTCGTTTAGATAAAGAATAAAGAAGAATTACCGCCAAATAAACACAGCATCATCTTAAATTCGCTCTCATTTGGATGAAGAATAAAAAAGAATTACAGACAAATGATGACAGAATCATGAGAATTGCGTCTCTCGGATCGACTGAAAATTCACTTTTCAAAACAGAAATTATGATCAATAGTTTAGACCTTGATTAAAGCAATTTGAACTGAGGAGCAAAGTTTAGATAAAGTACAAGTATAATTAGGAGTGCTTACGCCCCTGATGGGTCAATGGAGAAGGAACTGCATAAGAACGAAATTAGGCTTGAGAACAGAAAGAGAATTTAGTTCCAATTTTAGAGCCCCGAATCGAAAATCGCAAATTATTTATCAACGTATCTTAGCAGACGCAAAAACTTAGGAAAGATATAATAATACATGTTACGAATAAGATGCAAGGGTCATGATAGAAAGAGGTGACTTAGAATACATAGACGGCATACAAATATAGAAAAAAATAAGTTTTTAATTGCAAATTAATAGTACTCATTGATAGATAAAAGATATAAAATAGAAAAGGGAACCCTAAATTAGAGACGTTTACATATAAAGAGACCCGTAGCAGAAGTCAAGAAGAGAGAATTCGGTCAATGGTAAAGGTAACGTGGCAAATTGAGGTAGAGACGATGACCGGATGGTGTAAGCTTCTTTAGGACTTTTCCCTTCAGTGGGCCAAGCCCACAGAGGGGCGGGGGAAACCTAAACCCAGAAAAGAAAACAGTGTCCACAAGAGAAACGACTGATGAAGAAAAAAGGAAGGAAAACAACTGTGGAAAAAAATATTAGATGGATTAAGGCAGCATAGCTTAACCTAAAGACCATGTCAAAGACCTACATGAAGGAACATGGCGACTTGGTCACCTTAAGCCGTAATATATTTAATGATTTGGTATGTGAAAAATATAAAGTTGCTTGTAGCTGAATCGTACAAGAGGCCCACCATCTACCAGACAAACAACGAAGGAGAACTAAAACGACCCATAGTGACCAATGGATCACCATTCTCTTTAATAATTATTAAACAGAGAGGAAATGATGAGCCATTAAATTACGAGAAGCGTGAATTGCCCCAAACTAGAGTCAGCTCCCATGGAAATAAAATAACCAAAGAAGGAATAACCCCCCCCCCCTAACACGATAAGTTCTCACGGCTATTCAACTATCCTAATTCAGTCAATATTACCAAATAAGACTCCAGAACAAGAAAAGAATATAAACAACCGATGAAGACTTTGAATAGTGACAACGTAATCAAAAAACTACAATGAACAAATTGGAAAACTAAAGTGAATTGCAGCAAAAGAAAGCAGCATAAAAATTGAGACACCAACGACTACTGGCGTCAATAAAAAGAACAACAATGCAACAAGGAAACACCCAAAGTGAACACAAAAGCATAAAACAAATCTGATACAAACAGACAAACGTTTGCTACAAATAGTTATTAAATGGAAAATGACTCAGAGATTAGACAGACCTCCCGTTAGTACTTCAAGAGATTAATGAGAGAACACGAATAACAGAAAGAGCGATAGAAATGGGTGGCTCTTTTGCTACCTACATGGAAGGTGTATTTGAACAACTGGATAAAAGACGAATGACAAAAATACGAGTAACAATTAGGTAGCGTGATTCGGATTTTACGGTAATCAGTAAGTCCAAATAATGAAATATTCCATTTTTGTCCTCTATCTTTCTGTCAGCAGGAAGGTCAAGTTGGATCAACTTCTCTTTTACTGATTTCTCTTTTTAACCATTTTTCTTCTTTCAACCCTCCCCTCAGCGTCATTCCTTCTCTTTCTGGCCCACAAATAACCTTTGGGAAGAGAGTGTTGGGGTAACGAGAGGGGTTACCTAGGGGAGGGAGGGGGGCTTGTCACCTCCTTCCGCTGGCGGGACAGAAGGGGAAGGAATGATGAGGATACATCTATTTATCTTCCAAACTAATGGCGTGCGTTGAAATAAATACGGGAGAGGAAGTGCTCAGAATAAATAAGAGGAAACTAGCGTAAAGGTTGCTGTATTATGGTAAAGGAGACAAGGGAACTTGTAGGAAGGCAGCGACGAGTCTCCTGCTGATGGGTAGGAAGGTGTCTTAGTTTAGTTGGATGTTGATTTCAGGTTTCGTTACGCTAATTTTGAAGACTTCGGTCATCCTGAGTCTTGCTAGTTCTTTTTCGCGGTGAAGAATGGTATTATTGGTGTTAAGCATGTCTCTTAAGACGAGGGTGGGATGTGCTCACATTCACCGACGTTGCAGATATACTGGTACACGACATTGACTTCATGGAGTTGTTGGTGGGAGGAAGACAGCTGTTCTTCGTCCCTAAATTTGACGTAGGTTGTCTTGTAATAAATTATGAGGTTCAGTTTTGTTTTCGAGTCGATCGGTGCGACGTTACGACGAGTAATTTCTTAAGGGTCATTTTGTCTTCTTTATAGGTGGAATTCGTGGAGCCTTGTTAGAACAGTTTGATTTTCGAGGAGGTGTTGGGGTTATTGGGCTGTCTTTGGATGAATTTCTCTAGTCAAGATCATGCTTCCGGAAAATGGTCTAGAATCAATGAAATTTCCCAAGGAAGTCGACTCATCGGGTATTTTTAAAATTAACGTCACATAAAAGAAATGAAGCACTAATTGAAGAGACAAAAAGAAATGAAAAGACAGTGGAAACAGAATAGGACACAAACAGTGAGGACACAGGGATAGACAAAAACTCCTGACACTGAACAGTAATGCAGAGGGGTTGCACGCAGGAAAACCCGCAGAAATAGAAAATGTAAATCCGTGAGCAAAAGAAGTCCATCGCCTAGTGAAGAATCGCCCGAAGCACTCTCCCATGCCTCCAACGGAGGTAGAACCCAACAAACACAAAAACACAAAAATAACCAGAAAAAGAAACGCTTATAACTCCTCTCAGGGGTTGAGGCACTCCATGGAAAACGACTGATGGAATAGAAATGGACAATTTGAATATGAAACTTAAGAAAATAAAGATACTACAAAGAAACACCTCGGATGGAAATACAAGGAAATTATAGATGAAAACTTATTCAGAAATATTGACCGAGATGTAATTATAATATCAGAACATGTTTGCAAATCTCTTCGTTGCTACAGATTTCAGCAATTATTTCTATCAACTATCAGATTCACACATTGGAAACACATATATGGGACAGTGGTCACGAAAATTGCAACTGTCTAGAGTAGGTGCATCGTGGTTCAGATTCCACATTAAGCTGTAGGTCTCACGACTAACTAAGTCCACATTGTTATTTTCTACTCTACTACCTCGCTCTCCTATCCTTAAACTTTCTTCTTCCCCTTCCTGCCACGCCTAATCTCCGTATTCACTGCTTGGGGCATAATTAGGATCTGGGCAGTGTAGTAGTTGTGGAGGAGTACAGAGGAATAGCAGGACTCGTCCTTCCCCTCCCTGTCACTCTTATGATAGCCATAGGGGGGTGGAAGGGTCGAGCGATTGTTATTTGTCTCTGAATTTTATTTTCATGTCATTAATTTTCATTCGTTTCCCGAAGATGATTATACCGGTCGAAAACGTCTCGGACAAATAACGATGGAAAATGCTTTTCTCCCGACCAGAAAAAGCACTTCTGGAAATTTGAGAAAATTAAGCTTGTTTAAAAGTATGCAACCATAATTCTACACTACAAGGGTCAGTTTTATCGTGCAACACATTTGGTTTGAGAATAGCAGTGAATTCCTGACCGGTTCAATACTGTCTTTAAAGATCTTTTTATTATTAATTCTTTTATCTTAATTACAGAAGCTCTTTCAGCCCCTAAAAGCTTTACGTTCTGGTTGTGGTCTCTTATTGCATATACATAGTAGCCGTTTGTGCAGTATTAGTGACTGTGCCTTTTAGACCAGTCCCCATAAGATGAGGAATCAACTGCCCCTCGCAATACGCTCCTCTCATTGTCTTGGTGGTTTCATGAGCACTTTGAAAGCCTATCACTTCCGTCAAGGCTTCTCCTTGTGGTACATTGGATTGGCGCTATGGGACAGTCAACGGTTCCGTAGAGCTTCCTATAAATGCATTGGTATCATGACTATTATTAGAAAAGTTAAGTTACAATCTCTTTGCTGACGATAACGGAATGCCTTCCTTAGATATCAAAGAATTGCCGTCAATTATGACAGAATTATCACAGCCAGGTTGGAAATTAAATTTTCAAATAGAAATTAATGAATAATTGTTTAGCAAAAGATAAAGTAATGATGTTGTAGTGGCTGCAGTCGGCGGAGAAGGTTCTGGGTGTAATCTATGTTTGTATTCACGTTGGGAGGGGTGGTATGTTAATCGCTGGCAGCCCTCCGAAACTCTGTTTCGGCAAACTAGGATGACTTTTTTATTTGTAAATATCAAAAATGGAAGGGGGTATTTTCGATTAGGATGTTTTGCCGCTAGTTTTGAAGTGAATTCATGCAGGTTAAGCGGATGTGTATGTGTTTCACAGTGTTTTGATTCCGTGAAGTTGGGGATAAATTAATTTATAATTGGGTGTTGTGGGTGGCGGGTAGTTTGAGGGGATTCTAAGGTTGGGGCATGAGTGGAAATGACATTGTAAATGGCTGAAAAATTATGTGCCTATTATGTTTATGTTGTCTTCGATTGGGGAGGGGGTCAGTGTAGAGGATATGTATTGGGGTGGTTTTCGAGCAGTCATATTCGAGTCTAAAGACTATTTGGGTCTATTTTTATCTTAACTGGGTATCAGATGTGGATGGTGCGCATATTGGGGATGCGTGGCTGTGTCATGCAAATGAGCTGTTTTAGATTTTTGTGTTTTCCGAAGTTGGTGTTTGTGAGTCATCTGAAAGTGTATAGTTTGGATGTAATCTTCGAGGTAATGACAGCAATTATGGCGGGGTTACGGGTGAGTGGGAGAGGTTGGCCATGGAGAAAATGTGTCGATAATAATTTGATTGGAAATTGTCATGGGCAAAGAGGGTGACTGTTGATTATTGTGGTGAGATGGACATTCTGTTTAGCTGTGACCAGTTTTGGAGGTTTTGTAGTTACCATTTTTAAGCCTCTGGGGTCTGTACGTAAATGTTTGGACGGTGTTTGGGTAGTAGGGAGGGGTATATCATGTATGAAAAGAGTGAAAATGGTTGGCGGAGAGGATGTCATCTCTGTGTCGGAGTCCTTAGACATATCTACTGTAGAGTTTGCTATCGTTTTTGTCACTGTAGTATATTATTTTTGTGAGGATGTGACATGATTAAAGATTTGTAATATGTATGCTGAAGTTGAGCGTTTTTCTCTAAAGCCATGATGGGTGTGTGAGAGGCATGTGACAGATTTGATTGAGGATAACTTTTATAGTGTTGTTGAGGTGAGTGAGGTAGGGTAGAGTGGGGGTGGGGGTGGGGGTTGGATGGTTAGGAGTTATGTGTGTTTGCAGAGAGGGAGAGATGTTGTATAACCAGAAGTAATTGAAGATGTTTATTGGTGCAGATATAGCGGTCCAGCTACGATGATTTAAGATGAATGTTTAAAATGTCGTCTTGCCCTGCAGGGTACGTGTTTTTGCGTGATTTAATAACTAGTTGGAGAAAAGGAAGGTTAAGAGGTAGGATCTGTATCAAATTTGCTCAAGTTCCTGAGTGTTTTCCTTTGTCGCAGCTAGCAGGTTGCATTGTTCGGATGGGAGAGGATGTTTTGTGTCTGGTAAGGATATATTTATGTGTGAAGAGGATAAGAGGTGAGGGTGGGTGATGTGTGCATTTTTTATTGTCATTATATAAAATATATGAGAGTTATTTTTTTTGCTGTTTATTGTTTGAGGATATTTTTGCCATTTTATTGTCATTTGGGGCTGCTGATGAGAGAATGGGTTCGCTTTTTGAGGTCGTGGCTTTGTTCAATTTGTTGAGCAGTGGGGGTTCTGTATTTTTTCAGTGGGGGTTCTGTCTTTTCTCATTGGGAGTTCTATTTTTTTCTGAATCTGCTTCTTTCTTTTATGAGTTTGTCAATTTTCGGTTATAAATTAAGATTGAAGTGTACCGTATGTCTTTGGAAAAGTGATTTCTTTACCCCTGGTTGATTGGATCGAAGTGGAAGAGGACTCGGTAGAAGGAAAGGAAGAATTCATCAAGTGTGTAGTTGGATAGTATGTTTTCAATGTAGGTTGTGAATTTAATCCAATTTGCTTGTTTGTAGATATTGTATGTTTTTTTTGTTTGAACTATGAAGAGGTTCGATTAATTGGTAGGCGATGAGGGTTGGGGGTTGGTCAGATTGGAGTCGTGGAAGGTTAGGCAAGTAATTCTAGTGTGTAGCTGAGGGGATTTGAATGTTAAGTTTCGGTAACTGGGTACGCGGCTGCAATCTAAGGCAATTCTTGTTGTTTAGTTTCTATTGTTTAGTATGTTGAGTGAGTGTATATAGTTGTTTGGTAATGGCGATGCCTCTTGGTCCGTAAGGCTATGATGTTAACCAGGCTTGGTGATGGGCATTTAATTCGCCTTCTAGCGAGAGGTTTGGGGTGTGAGAGTGGCGCTAGGTTGGACGAAAAACCTGCTAGTCAGCGTTGTGAGAAGGTAAAAGGATGTAGATGTTGATGATGTATATAATTTTGCTGATGTTTATAGCTATCGATTATAATTTTGTAGCAAGGCCCTTTGTAGGAGGGTTTATTTGTCTTGTGGTGTTGAAGAATATGTCAGTGTATATTGCGGTGAATAAGTGTAGTGTGATTGTGGAGACGGTTTTAGGTGAATTGGGGAGTTAAGTGGTATTTATGTATTAGGGAAATATAAATGTTGTTTGCTCTTAGTATTTTTTGTAATTCTTTCTGCCGGTTCGCATTGAATTAAAATATAGGGTCTTTCAATAAGGTCGTTCGATATTTAAATGTAAATAAAAAAGGTTGTGTGTGATATATGCACTCAATTTATTTAAAATTTGAAATTTTATGGCATTAAGTATGGAATATGACTTCGTTCAAATGTCCGCCGCGGCTTTGCTTGGTGGAACGTATTCGGGAGGCCCAATTTTCGATGATTTTGTCGCATAAATCTGGCTGAATTTGCTGGATGGTGTTCGTTATGTTGACCTCTGAGGACATCAACTGTTTGCGGATTATTCGCATAGATCTGCGATTTAAGGTAGCCCCAAAGAAAGTAGTCTAATGGCGTTAAATCGCATGATCTCAGTGGCCTGAAATCGCTGGTGCAAAATGTCTATCGTGGCGTGCGCAGTGTGGCACGTAGTGCCGTCCTGTTGGAACCGCATGTCGTCAGTATCCATATCAGGCATATAATCCAGTTGAGGCCATAAAAAGTTGCTTATAATCAGTCTGTAGGTCTCGCCGTTGATGGTTATGGCAATCCCATCCTCGTTCTCAAAAAAATACGTACCGATGATTCCGTTAGACGAAAATCCGCACCAAACAGTGATTTGTTGGAATGCAATTGGTGCTGGTATATCTCATGTGGATTGTTTTCGTCCCAAATCCGACAATTTTGCTTGTTCACAAATTCATCCATCCAAAAATGGGCCTCGTCGCTGAAGATGATGATTTTTTGCGCGGAACGATTGTCGAACGGAGCACTGAATTTGATAATAGCATTTGATGATTTGCACACGTTATTAAACGTTATAACCTTCCATTGTGACTTGCCAAGTACTACTGAACAGTTCACAGAGAGGTTGCTAGATGTCGCTTTAACAACATGGCCACTCTCGCCTGACAAAGCTCGAGCGTCCTTGTTGAAAGACTCTTTATGATAAGATAGTGGGTGAGATGAGGGATATGTGTTGCAGGGAGTGTAAAGGTAATTGTACATGGTTTGTGGTTTTACTGAGGTGTGTAATTTTTTAGGGAGTGTAAGTGTGTAGATCGTGGATACTGCCACTTGTTACATAAGTTGCAGAGAACGGGAACTTGTGTGAGTAGTGGAGCTGTTAGTCACAAGTAGGGCTTATGTAGGTGAGGTAGACAGGATTCTGCTCTGTATCCAGCTAAGACGAGAAGTGGTCGAGTCGTCGTCATGGTACCACCCGTCATGATGAAAAAGGTAGAAAGATAGTAAAGAAAAAAGAGAGATTGCCTCCTTTCTGATAGGTATGGGAAAGTCTCCAGCATTCCCCAGCTATTGTATACCCGTCTGAGAATCTTCTTATTCCGTCTCAAAGCTCACGTCTCTGGGTAGGGGAAAAGAAAAGTAAAAAAGCAGCGAATTGGCATGGAATACGGGGGCAGTTTACGAGAACGTCGGGCACGTTTTTTCTGTTACGGGAGGTCCAGATAGGACGGAGATCGTTGAATTAAAGTATCCGTGAATTGTAACGGTGTGAAACAGACGTAAATAGGCCAACACCAGCCAGCTCTTTATGGAGCCAATAGCCAAAGGGGAATTTAAGCCGATGAAGTTTGATGAAGAGCAGAGTTCGCCAGGCAGCAAACCATTGGGCATTATGGCCCCCTTCACATGTGGAAGGAGATCATGGAATGGAAGTTGGATTTAGTTACTCGGATAGATGATGACTAAGCAGCTTGATGAGCTGTTTTGTTGCCAGGAACCATAGTTACCATAATTTGGGAAGACACCCAGAAAAAGGTGACAGGATTTGGAGGGAATATCGAAAACTCATGCAGGAGAAATTTGATCTCCCTGATCAAAAGATTGTGGTGCGAGTATTGGAATATTGCCCAAATATCGCTTTAAGTACCCGTCGAAGGATGGTGTGCAACTTTGATATGTGCGAAGAACACCCTGGAGTAAGGCAGAAGGAAATAGAATCACCGACGCACCATCTCCACCACGACGGTAGTATACTATTTGTGGGGACAATGGGGGCCATCAGTGAAGACTGACGTGCACTAGGGGTAGGTGGAAGCAAGGTAATGAACTAATAGAAGAACGTTAGCTTGGTTTAAAAACTTGCCTCCTGATGTGAAAGTGTTTGCATTTTCTTGCTAGAGACATCATTTACGAAGGACACCCGTAAAAAGGATATGATAAATTGGCATACGTAGGAATGGAAAGGGAGGAAAGATAGTATTCTGTAGGGGAGTCAGTGGACGTCAGTGAAAACACTAAAGGAAGGCATGTCAATCCGAAAGAAAGGATGGGGCGTTACATTCCGCTCGGAAGCTGGTAGAAGAGCAAACATAAATTTTAGCCAAACGTAGACAATCATTAAAAAATGGGTCAAGAGGATGGAGGAAAGAGGGGGATGCGGAATTGTATACTTCACAGCTAAATTCTAGTTTGGACTTCATTAAATCACTGTCAAGGCGCAACAGTGTGCATCGATCAGCAACCCGTGAAGTATGGTTCAAGTGGCATAAGAGGTTGAGTGTGGACCAGGAAGAGACATTCAGTTGGAAAACGTGAGACGTCCTTGAAAGCTTATTTATCATGGATAATAAAGCATAAAATCTTTACTGAGTTCTTTACCTTTATGTGATTCCAGGAGATACATAAGGATGGGGAGCTGATGTGCCGTTAGCGGCGGGGGCGAAAGCTGACGCAGGAAGACTTGTAGGAGGAGAAAAGAAAATACTTGAGACGTAGCTCACTCATCAATCACATTGATGGCAGGTAGAATCTGTCTAGCCTATGTTAGAAGAGGCATACTGCAGTATTAGATCCCTATACACATTTATGGGTGTATGCCGAGGTGTTTGCATACACCTGGTAAAGGAAACAAAGCGACTTGAAAACTATGCAAGAAATTTCCCTTAACCAATCTCAAGACTCCCGCCTGAAGATACCTTAGAAAAGATCAAAGTTAATAATATTATTTTATAAAAGTGGGATTAAATAAAAACAGATTACACTCAAGCAATTTCACATCTCTCAATCGCAATTAAGAATTGTATTCGTCAGAATGAAAGAAGTAAAATTAAGCTAGTTAAGGCAAAATTCAACCTGGTCTTTAACTCAACGTGTATTCAAGAGGGGCTGCTTTGCTTTCACACTGATATAAAAGATATTTATAAAAAGATTATATCACTTGAGATGTAAGTATCCAAAAAACTACATATTCTAGGCTAATGAAACTGAAAAGGCTAAATATTGAACAATACAAGATTTATTCTTCAAAACATGAATAATTTAAACGATTTCACAAATTACGGCACTTTTCAAGTGGGTAATCTACCTCCTGCCAAACACGCTCAAGAATGTTATTGGTAATAGTCTCCAGTGCGGCAGTGATTCTCTGCTAGAGTTACTCTAGATTTTCAGGAAGAGAGCAGCCAGTGTACTTGGAGGTCATTTGAACTGCACAATGTCTTTATCACCATCATGTCCGATTCATCTCCTTGGCAAATTCTCATTGAGATAGCCCACGTAGTGAAATTCCAGTGAGGTGAAGCCCTGTCCTGTTGAAAAATATTGTCTTATTGTTCATTTGCAATGAGCTCATCCAGTAGCAAGTTCTGAACAATTTACAGATAAACATCGAAGGTTTGATTTCTTTTAAAGAATAATTGGCCATAGGGAAGATTCTTGGAAATGTTGCAGAACATATTCGCTTTTGGTTAGTCGCATTTTTGCTCAACTGGGGCATGGGGCCTCATTACAGAAAACAAGACGTTCCTCGAACTTCTTTCCTTCAAGTTTCTCTTGCATATCAACATATAATTGTTTCTGCTTTCGATTGACATCTGACTTTAAGGCCTTAACGAGCTCCAGCTTGTAAGGTTTCATTTGCAAACGTTTCCTCAGGAGACACCAAATTGTCGTTGGAGGAATCTTGGTTTCCAGGCTTGTTCTTCTTTTGGGGCTTCGTGAGAGGTTTATGCAAACCAGCCCGAGCGTCTCTTTCAAGGCTAGTGGTCGGCAAGATCCTTTTGCCCTGCACTCATAGCCATCCTCTTTGAACATTTTGTTTCAGGTCCAAATCTGCATTATTTTTGCAGCATTTTTAGAGAATTCTCTCACAAATGCACGCTGCATTCTTGTTCGACTGAGTTTGAGAAACCTCTAATACATACCTTTTTTTTCTTTACCAGTGAATGGCATTTCTATACCTGAGAAGATAAAAACAAAAAATAGACGTAGAATTTTGACTGGTTTCCCCACATTTTAAAATTTGAGGAGAAATGAACAAGAATTGGCAGTTAATAGATTACGAAATGATGTGAAATTTTTAGAAACTCTGAATAAATAATTAGTCGGGGTTATACCCTCATCTTGACTCTTTAAGATTCTTTTTATTTATTAGTGGCATCGTACATTTTAATGTAGGAACAAAACCAAGGGTCTCTAATGAGTTTGGAAGCAGTCGTGAAGGACACACCGAATCGAGACTCTATCCGGCGAGTGACCACACCCGATGTGGCTCAACTTCAGTGTAATAGAAAGTGATGTTTTCAGGCAATGTCTTGGAAGGAAAACCCACCGTAAAATCTTCCAAAACATCAAACCACGTCTAATTGCCATGGTTGTTTTTTTATATAAATTAAAACAGCATTTAGGATAAAAATATGGCTTTTAATGGAATCAATAAAGGACAATAAATGTTTATTGTGTTGGGGCTTAGAACTTTACTCAGTCAGGCGCCCTAAATTATAAGCTGGTATAATCTAGATAATAAAAAGGTTCTCAGATGTTACAATGAGAAATTTAAGAGATGTTTGCTTCCTACTTAAGAGAGAGAAAGAGTATGTGTGTTAGTGAGAGTTTGAAAGAGAGAGAGAGATAGAGGGAGGGAGAGAGAGAGAGAGAGAGAGAGAGAGAGAGAGAGAGAGAGAGAGAGAGAGAGAGAAGAGTTAGAAAGAGTATGTGTGTTAGTAAGAGTTTGAAAGAGAGAGAGTAACAAGGAGTAACAAGGAAAATAAGTACCCTAGGAGACCTTACGGTCCATTCAAAGAGGGTACCTTTGGACTAGCAATCGAGCAGGCACATGGCTGCTCAATTGTTTGCGTCCCTAAACGGCCACTTTTCAAGACTTTGTCTAGTCTTGACTTGAACTGGTCAACAAATTCACTGTTGACAACTTCCACTGGAAGTGCGTTCCACTTAAGGCAGATACTGTAAGTGAAAAAATTTCCACACAGATTGCGGTTGTAACGCTTCAGTTCAAGTTTGAAGCCGTGATTGCGCGTTCTGTTCTCACTTAGTGTGAAAATATCCCGGTAGTCAACATGGCAAACCCTCGAAGTATTTTAAAAACTTCGATGAGCTGACCACGCAGTCTACGGGTTTCCAGCGAGAACAGATTTAATTCCCTTAGTCTATCCTCATAACTTTTATGTCGGATAGAGGGAATCAGTTTGGTTGCCCTAGCTTGTACGCGTTCCAACCTTGCGATGTCCTTTCGAAACGAAGGACTCCAAAATTGTACGGCATACTCCAGGTGCGGCCGAACGAGGGAGTTGTACAGAAAAAGTACTATCTCCTTGTTAAGGTATCCAAACTGTCGCTTTATGTAGCCTAACATCCTTTGGGCTTTCTTCTCTGCCTCGATGCACTGCTTCGAGAACTTGGGGTCGCTAGTGATAGTTACACCCAAGTCCTTCTCAGTGTCACTCGATTCAAGAGCAGTGCCCTTGAGGATATACTGAGATTGGGGGTTTCTGTGGCCGATATGCATTACTTTGCATTTCCCCACGTTAAAAGGCATTTGCCACGTGTCCGACCACTCCCCAATCTCCCCAAGATCTTCCTGCTGGGGGGCAGTATTTCCATCCTTTGCAACGTTCATACCAAGCTTGGTATCGTCGGCTAATTTAGAAATCTTGGCAACCATGTCACCGTCCATGTTGTTGACGTAGATGATGAATAGTAGTGGTCCCAGGACAGAACCTTGAGGCACCCCGCTGGTAACGGGCACCCACTCAGAAGCCTGTCCATTTACCACCACCCGTTGCCGTCTGCCACTTAGCCAGTTCTCGATCCAGCCGGCTACTTTTCCGTCTATGCCAAGCGCTCGCACTTTCCGGAGAAGGCGGCAGTGTGGTACCTTATCAAAGGCTTTCTGAAAGTCTAAGTACACCACATCTACCGCCTTGTTCCGATCGTGCTCACTGAACACGAAGTGGAAGAATTCCACAAGGTTCGTCAGGCATGACCATTGCCTTCGGAAGCCGTGCTGGGAACTCCTCAGTAGCAGGTTTGACTCTAAATACGACGTCATTTTGTCCACCATCCTGCTTTCCATGAGTTTACCGACTATCGAAGTCAGACTGATAGGTCGGTAGTTTGACGGTTGGCTTCGGTCTCCTTTTTTGAAGATAGGAGTCACCTCCGCTTCACGCCAGTCTCTAGGAACGCATTCGGTCCGGATTGACATGTTAAAGATTGCGCTCAGGTGTCGTGACACTTGAGAGAGAAAAAGAGAGAGAGAGTTAGAGAGAGTATGTGTGTTAGTGAGAGTTTGAAAGACAAAGTTAAAAAGGTAAAGATAGGCAGTGTGTTAGAAAGAGATAGTCACAGAGAAGTAGAGAGAAAGTTAGAGAGAGTTAGAGACAGAGAACAGATAGAGGGGATGAGGGAGGGAGAGAGGAAGTTAGAGGGGAGATAAAGTCCGAGATTTTGAGAGAGTATGTTAGAGAGAGTTAAAGATAGATAGAGACAGATTTAGGGAGTGTTAAAGAAAATTAGAAAGAGATAGAGATAAAAAGTTGGAGAGAGAGTTAGAGAAAGTTGGAGAGTGATAGACAGTGAAAGAATGAGAGTGAGGGAGGGAGAGTCTGTTAGAGAGTAAAAGATAGCATGTTAGAGAGAGCTAGACAGTGAATTAAGGGGGTGAGCACGGCGGACTGCCTCATCACCCTCGTGGCTTACGCCAACAACCAGCTCACCATCGTAGTCTTCCTTGACCTCGAGAAGGCTTTCGAGCTGGCAAACCCTCGTGCCATACTAGCCGCCCTTGTGAGGAAGGGCATCCGAGGGAAACTGCTGGGCTGGCTCTAGGACTACTTTCAGCAGCGCTGGGTCCGTGTGAAGTTCCAGGGTCACAAGTCTCCCTACTTTACCTTCGAGAACGGGACGCACCAGGGCGGCATCCTCAGCCAGTTCCTCTTTAACGTGCTAATAGAGCAGCTGGTGGCGCGCCCCTATCGGGAAGGAACCATCCTCCTTAGCTACGCCGACGACCTGGCCCTCGTCGTCACCGGGCGCGGCGACAAGTTTGCGCGGGCTCAAAAAGCGCTGCACCTCATCACTGCCAAGTGAGAAGAGCTGGGGCTCAAGATCTCCGCAGAGAAGTCCCAGGCCATGGCCATCAAGACTTGCACACCTGCTGGCCAGCAGCTGCGCGTCCAGGGAGTCAAGCTAACCAGGACCAACTCCTACCAGTACCTCGGGGTGTGAGTGGACAGGCGGCTGTCCTTCACGCAGCATGTCACGCACCTGAGGGAGCGGACGCAGGCCCGGCTGAACATGATGAGGGCCATGACGCGGCCGAGCGCTGGTGCAACCTTCCCCGTCCTCTGCCTCTACTACCTGAAGGCAGTGCGCTCCATAGTGGACTACAGTGCCTTGGTCCTTGTAGCGCTACCCCGGCAGCAGCAACAGCGCCTGGAGTTGGTGCAAAACACCGCCATTAGGACCATGTTGAGGGCACCGAGGTGATGCAGTGTCTGTGTCATGCAGAACGAGGCCAGCCTGGTGCTCCTCACCGCCAAGGTGGTTTGCATTATGGCCTGTCGGGTGGCCAGAGTGCTCCAGCGCGACGTGGAGGGTGTTGCGCAGAGGAGACTCCGAATGGCCGTGGCGCAGGGCATCGAGTGCCTGCGTAACAACAGGTGGCTCGTAATGGAAGCTTAGCAACGAACACTCTCAGCCAAGCTGTGGCACGACCCCGACATCCCCAACCCCGCCTAAGTTCGACCACCACCATGGGAGCCCCCCGCCGCCGACTTCACCACCACCCAGCTGCCAGCCAGCAAAGTGCACTGCCTCACCAAGGAGCTGCGCCAGCACGCCCTCAGAGCCATGTCTGGGGTCACGGAGCCAGGCAGCGCAGTCTACTTCACCGACGGCTACGTCGACCCCTACAGCGCGAGGTCCGGCCCGCCTTCGTCACGAGCGTCCTGACGCAGGCGTGAATGACATCATACCACTGCTCCACCCTCCAGACGGAGCTGGTAGCAATCCTGCACGCCCTCCAGCACGCTCTTATCCACCGGGAGGCCACTGTGGTGATACACACGGACTCTCGGTCAGGGCTGCAGGTGCTGCAGCACGCCCACGCCCACGTTCACACCAGGGACAACATCCACCTCACCACCACCATCGTGTGCACCCTGCAGGACCTGGCAGCGCAGGGCACTCGTGTCCGGCTCCACTGGATTTCCAGACACGTGATGGTGGGGCCGCTTACGGCCCCACCATCACCTGAACCGTGCGCCCCAGCCTGCAGCAGCTCAAGGTGCAGGCCAAACGCAGGGCCACCCACAACGTCCACCAGCAGCACCAAGAATGGGAAGCAACTCAGAGGCAAGTGGCGTGGTATGCTGCAGCCAAAGCCTATCGCCCACTGAACGCATCTTTCCAGCAGCCCAGAGCGAACGGCGTGCTGCTACAGTGTGTGAGGCTGGGCTACTCCACGCGGGAAGAGCTGCACGCCGAATTTGTGGCAGGGAGGTGCGAACAATGCGGCGGCCGCTCCCGGTGCCCACTAGTGCACTACCTTCTCCCCTGCCCATCCACCGCCCGCCTCAGGCCAGAGCCAGCGCCAGCCCTCACCCTGTAAGAGTCGCCTTACTGAGGGCGCGAGAGGCAAGAGCCGCCTAGGTGGTCCGCCACACCCCAACAAACGAGCTGCTGGAGGTGCTGAGAACAGCACCTCCTCCGCGCCCAGCTGGGCGACGGGTGGTGAGGACCGCCGCCACCCACTTGCAGCAGACAAGACACGCGTGGGACGCTCCTCCGCGTCTTGCTGCACGCCAACACTGGCGGGTTCCCCGCTTTGTGTAATGTGTACGCTTATATTATGTATATTTATATATTATTATGGCATATTTGTATTAGATCATGTACGCTATTGCACAATAAACCTATACAACAACATGGCAAGATGAATAAAATGGAAGAAATGAAAACGAAGGTGAACATTTTTACCACGTTTTAGGCTGATTCTTAAATTTTAAAAAACCTATGGAACTTCATAACAGTACAATTGTAGTGAAAGTGAAAGTGCGAACAATGTTACTACTGCAAGACCCCACCACGAATTAGAAGAGCTTACTTAAAAAGGGAGGCTATTATAACGTACATAAAGCGTCAATTTTAGAAAAAAGGCCATCACTCACTTTCTTAGCAGAATTAAAAAAAATAGTGACACTTTTGCCAGGAGGAAATCTTTAGGGGATTATAACGTGAGGTGAATGTCAATATATCAAACAGAAAAGCCAATGGCTTTAAGGGAATTTAGAAAAAGTTCTTTGAGGATAGATTGAAAAATGTAGGTTACTCAACAGTTTTTGAAGAATGGTTCACGACTTTTTTTTGTCCTGAGGCTGGTTGATCATTATTGTAATCCTAATGACATTGTTTTTAAAATGTTGAGGATTTTGACTATGGGCCTGGTCATCCTTCATATCTGAGTTACAGGAAAATGTGAAAGTTTATTTTTACTCTCCCAACACGATCTGACTTCTTCAACAGCTCAAGTCATGCAACCTTTAACATCAGAAGGTGTAATAATATTGACTGAGTTTTGGAAAAATTACAACAGTAACAATGCGATTGAAAACATTTACGTAACTTAGCTTAGAGTTGATCCTTAAGACTTGCTAGATGTGTGGCGAAATATTTTGCAGCATTATGCAGATTATTTTTCCGATTTTAAGAGCGTAGAAGTAGTTGCTGAGATGGGGGTGAGATTTTAGCTTTATAAATTTAGATTCAACCAATATATGCATAAGCAGTGAATCATATTTCAATGATGTTTTTGACATAACTCTCAAGAAATGGAGCAACAACGTACCTATCAATGAAATGAAAGTGAGGATGTTAAAAAGATGCTGTTGTCCATACAAAAGAATTGTCACTGAAAGCACTTTCAACTTTCATTAAAAAAATAAACCTTACTTTTTTGATTTACTCTCTCAGGATAAACAGACACTCCGATGTAGCAATAACTCATCAAGCACGCAAGCAGCTCACGCAAGCCCCTTTGCAACCCTCTACTACTCACGAATCAAAGAAATCACAAAATGCTCACTAAACGCTTTGAGAATTCAACCACGTATTTCGCTAACCTCAAATCGATGGAGGTCCAAAGTCACAGCAGGAATCTGGCATTCTCTAACCCTATCTTATCCTATTTCACCTCAATTGCCACTGTTCACTTCATCTTAGAATCAACCCTTTATTTTTTTTCTCCTTGTTATCCTTCAATCGATAAATCTATTCGCTTGAAGACTGCGCTTTATTGCAAACCTATCGATCTAAATTAGGCGAGATCCAAACACCTCGTCAGAAAATAAACACTAACAGAGGCAATCTTATCGCGCCCGCAAAGTTGTGTTCGAAATGAGTCTAACAAACAATTTCGAAAGCTTATGATCATTTGCTTAAATCTTCATTAAAAAAAGAGAAACGAATATATAAAAGAAAAGACTTTATAATTAGGAAATGATAGCTATTATTTTGATATGTTTTTTACTAGTGATATGCACCGTCTAATGCTTATCACAGTGGGAACCTACAATTTTAATTTGGCTCCGGACCACCCCATTCGGAGATTGTACTCAATTAACTTCTTATTGAAAAACTACTCTTAAGTTTTTTGTCGGGTAGAAATGATAAAGCCCCTGCCTACTACTCCTGAAACGGGGTGTGTTATGTACAGGGCCCCTTTAAGGAGCGGTGAGGCCCGTAGCACAAGGAACAGCGGGGCTCCCACCCGTATATATATATATATATATATATATATATATATATATATATATATATATATATATATATATATATAAGGTATCTCACCCCCAGCCTCCATTTTCCTCTGTAGAGAGGGAAAAAATTAGCTTAGGAATTTAAAAGAACTGCTCGTATGGCTGGGAGGATTCAACTGAAAAAGGAGAGTTATATTTTCTACACTTTTTATTCCTTTTAAAGAACACCCTGTACTACTATAACATAATACCAGACTTATTATACTATGCAGTATGCTCCAGTGAAGTTTTCTATATCTTTCTTATATATAGTAATATCATATATAATTATCATCATCATCATCACTAACTCTATAATTTATGAAGGGGAATTTTTTTGAGTATTTGAATAATAATTTCAACTTAGTTTGGTTATTTCTAATAATTCTTTTCTAATATCAAAAAACATAATGCTGAAGTTCAGAAATAAATATAAGTATCAAAATTTTGTGAAGTTTTGAAAACCCAAGGAATTACAGATGGTGAAGTTCATAAAATTTATTTATATATATCTTCTTCTATAACTATATTTTAGAAACGTAATATTTTGAAAGGGGGGAAATTTAGTTTAGTTCCTTTTTAAAATTATTATAATTGGCAAAGTTCAGAAAATTTATACAAATTTAAGCATGACTGCTTTTTTTTAGATTTTAAATTTTAATCATAGTAGCGAAGAGCAAGCTCCCCAGGCGAAACCATTGCTTGGTAATAATATAAAAAAAATCAGGAAAATGAATAATTATTTTGTCTCGGCCTTCTGTGCCTAAGGGCAAAACCTTAATTATTACTATTTTTTTTTCATTCCCGTGGGGCTCCCTGAAGCGCAGAGCCCGTAGCACGTGCTACGTGTGCTACTAGGTTAAACTGGAACTGGTTATGTACTCTCCGCCACATTGCGCCGTGGTAGTCTCAAAATAAGTGCGTTTATTCCTTCTAGAGAGCTAATTTGCAGTTCAAACAAAGTCAGTGTTATCGAAATCAGCAAATCTGACCACTTTACCAGCGAGGCACAAATGCAAAGTCATTAAACAACTGCAGCTAAACAAACTTGTATATAAGAGGCGAAAAAGACGATGCGATGGTACAATCATATTTAAAATGTAAACTGAATTCAATATAGTTATTAAAACTGAGGTGCGGCACTTTTTGTAAAATTAAAATTAGTTATTTGTTTGCTCTAATCCTTTTTTTAATCCATCAATTTCTAATTAAAATAATATTTTGTGGATTTCAAAAAGTGCGCCGTTTGTTGAATATAACACGTCAAAGTCTTACACCTTTTTTCCAGTCACTGCCAGTCATAAAATGTTATTAAATTAGTGCCAGACTTGCTTTTAATTCTGCCATTCAACTTATTACTGTAATATGTTCAATATTAATCGATATAAAAATTTGTAAAATAATTGGTTTGCTGTGCTAAATTGTGCAAGATGTAAATATTCCTATAGAAAATCAAATAAGTAAATTTAAGACTTGGCACCAAATCCAAGGGAAGGCATTGCCTAATATTTCGGTTAATGGCTGTAGAGAATGAAAGAAACTTTAGATCTGTGAGAGGTTACCATATGGGGCTACAAGTAACGAATTGGGCTACTTCCAAAGGGCCTCGTTATTCCGTTTATCTCTGCTACTTTTTACTATTAAGTTTTACCCTTCACTATATTATATTAGTTAAGCAAATTCGCTACTTTTTCTGAAAATCTTTGCGATTTTTCTTGAATCTTATTTGATAACCATATAAATGTATATGCCACCAGCAGTTTAGTCTGCAACCTTGTATATATGCCACCAGGAGTTTAGTCTGCAACCTTGTATATATGCCACCAAGAGTTTAGTCAGCAACCCTGTATATGTGCCACAAGTAGTTTAGAGTGCAACCCTGTATATGTCCCACAAGCAGTTTAGTCTGCAACCCTGTATATAGGCCACCAGCAGTTTAGTCTGCAACCTTGTATATATGCCACCAGGAGTTTAGTCTGAAACCTTGTATATATGCCACCAGGAGTTTAGTCAACAACCCTGTATATTTGCCACAAGTAGTTTAGAGTGCAACCCTGTATATGTCCCACAAGCAGTTTAGTCTGCAACCCTGTATATGTGCCACCAGCAGTTTAGTCTGCAACTTTGTATATGTGCCACCAGGAGTTTAGTCTTCAACCCTGTATATGTGCCACCAGCAGTTTAGTCTGCAACTTTGTATATGTGCCACCAGGAGTTTAGTCTTCAACCCTGTATATGTGCCACCAGGAGTTTAGTCTGCAACCTCGTATATGTGCCACCAGCAGTTTAGTCTGCAACCTTGTATATGTGCCACCAGGAGTTAAGTCAGCAACCCTGTATATGTGCCACCAGTAGTTTAGTCTGCAACCCTGTATATGTGTAACCAACAGCTTAGTCTGCAATCCTGTATATGTGCCACTAGCAGTTCAGTCGGCAACCTTGTATATGTGCCATTAGGAGTTTAGTCTGAAACCCTAGATATGTGCCACCAGTAGTTTAGTCTGCAACCCTGTATATGTGTAACCAACAGCTTAGTCTGCAATCCTGTATATGTGCCACTAGCAGTTCAGTCGGCAACCTTGTATATGTGCCATTAGGAGTTTAGTCTGAAACCCTAGATATGTGCCACCAGTAGTTTAGTCTGCAACCTTGTATATGTGCCACCAGCAGTTTAGAGTGCAAAACTGTTTATGTGCCACCAGCCGTTTACTCTGCAACCATGTTTATGTGCCACCAGCAGTTTAGTCTGCAACCCTGTATATGTGCCACCAGCAGCTTAGTCTGCAACCCTGTATATGTGCCACCAGGAGTTTAGTCTGCAACCTTGTATAGGTGCCACCAGGAGTTTAGTCTGTAACTCTGTATATGTGCCACCAGTAGTATAGTCTGCAACCCTGTATATGTGTAACCAACAGCTTAGTCTGCAACCTTGTATATGTGCCACCAGCAGTTTAGAGTGCAAAACTGTTTATGTGCCACCAGCCGTTTACTCTGCAACCATGTTTATGTGCCACCAGCAGTTTAGTCTGCAACCCTGTATATGTGCCACCAGCAGCTTAGTCTGCAACCCTGTATATGTGCCACCAGGAGTTTAGTCTGCAACCTTGTATAGGTGCCACCAGGAGTTTAGTCTGTAACTCTGTATATGTGCCACCAGGAGTTTAGTCTGCAACCTTGTATAGGTGCCACCAGGAGTTTAGTCTGTAATTCTGTATATGTGCCACCAGTAGTATAGTCTGCAACCCTGTATATGTGCCACCAACAGTTTAGTCTGCAACCCTGTATATATGCAACCAGCAGCTTAGTCTGCACCCCTTTATATGCGCCACCAGGAGTTTAGTCTGCAACCTTGTATAGGTGCCACCAGGAGTTTAGTCTGTAACTCTGTATATGTGCCACCAGTAGTATAGTCTGCAACCCTGTATATGTGCCACCAACAGTTTAGTCTGCAACCCTGTATATATGCAACCAGCAGCTTAGTCTGCACCCCTTTATATGCGCCACCAGGAGTTTAGTCTGCAACCTTGTATAGGTGCCACCAGGAGTTTAGTCTGTAACTCTGTATATGTGCCACCAGTAGTATAGTCTGCAACCCTGTATATGTGCCACCAACAGTTTAGTCTGCAACCCTGTATATATGCAACCAGCAGCTTAGTCTGCACCCCTTTATATGTGCCACCAGGAGTTTAGTCTGCAACCTTGTATAGGTGCCACCAGGAGTTTAGTCTGTAATTCTGTATATGTGCCACCAGTAGTATAGTCTGCAACCCTGTATATGTGCCACCAACAGTTTAGTCTGCAACCCTGTATATATGCAACCAGCAGCTTAGTCTGCACCCCTTTATATGCGCCACCAGGAGTTTAGTCTGCAACCTTGTATAGGTGCCACCAGGAGTTTAGTCTGTAACTCTGTATATGTGCCACCAGTAGTATAGTCTGCAACCCTGTATATGTGCCACCAACAGTTTAGTCTGCAACCCTGTATATATGCAACCAGCAGCTTAGTCTGCACCCCTTTATATGTGCCACCAGGAGTTTAGTCTGCAACCTTGTATAGGTGCCACCAGGAGTTTAGTCTGTAATTCTGTATATGTGCCACCAGTAGTATAGTCTGCAACCCTGTATATGTGCCACCAACAGTTTAGTCTGCAACCCTGTATATATGCAACCAGCAGCTTAGTCTGCACCCCTTTATATGTGCCACCAGGAGTTTAGTCTGCAACCTTGTACATGTACCACCAGTAGTTTAGTCTAATTTCAAAAAGAGGTCTTATACTTATTTATGCACCAGTCACAGCCAAAGGGTTATGAAGAAATCAGATAAAATGAAATTCAACAAAATTCTAATAAATAATAACATTTAAAATAATAAGTCATTCAAAAGTAACCCCCCTCCCTCCCCACTTAAAAGGGGTAAAAGGAAACAAAAATACTAAAGGAAAAAGATTTAATTGATAATACCGGAAAAATTTGTGCAGGGACTCGAAGACTCATGATTTTAATTACCAAATTAACACTAAACACCCATATCTACCTCTCTTTAAACAAGGAGAAAGTACCAGTAGCAGATTAAGGCAAAATCTAGTCCGTAATTACGTAGGCCAAATCACTTGCCTATCGGCAAATACAAAATACCCATAGAAGTCGTTAAGCGCTGGATTGTTGGCAATAGAAACTTATTGGAGATAGTTTTACCAGTGTCGGAATGAGAATGGATGCTGGTGATGATGATGAGGCCAATAGTGATTAAGAGATTATAACAAAACAGAGCAACAGAGAAAGAATAACACCCATATCAAACAAAATAATAGTAATAATTCCATATTAAAAAAAATACTCTCAACTAGAAAGTATAGCGGGTGCAGATTACATCTATTCCGCATCGTTTTATTAGCGTTGTCGACATGGGTGAAGTATAGTTTCTGCTTTAACATTACTGAATTCTTTTCAGATTTTTAGAACCCACAAGTTCAATTAATCATGCCATCTCCGATGAATGAAAATCCACTTCCTTCGATCTATCACCAGAGAATTTATTTCTCAAGCTCGAGTATCGTTGACATGGCATAATTACTCTATCTTGGGCTCGCTTCCAACAGTTCATTCACAACTTTATCAATTTGTGTTGCTTCTACTTTGATATTTTTTCAAGGCTTCGCGTGCGTGCGTTGTTTTAATGCCCTCATGTGGTACCCTAACCTCCTCCCTTCCTTTGAACTTACCAAATCCCTCTACCTTCGTCATGTCACTCTCTAGGAGGGTCCACATCTACCCACTTTTTATCCATTTCTATCTGTTCACAGTCACACATCGAGCCTCTTGCCGTGTTTGATTTCATTCACCTCTTCCAGAACATTTTGTTACCTGGGAGTGCATCCTTTCATTCAGTTTTCCATAAAAAAATACTTTTTAAAATAACATGTCTGGCTTTCCGACTCCTGTCACCCATTTTTATAGGAGCGTCGAAGCTTTACTAAGTATCTAAGAAATTTCTTATAACTCAATCCTTCTCTATCGAAAAACTACCCCAAAGTTGTTTGTAATGTACAAATGGTAAAGCCACTACCTGCTATACCTGAAACGACGAGAAATGTCATGTACCTTCGGCAACATTGCTATGAGGTAGTCTTGAATTAACTGTACTTTATTCCTTTCTAGACATCTCCTTATTACCCTATTTCGGCAATTTCTTTACGAGCTTCTTGCCTCTTTTCTTGGCCGGCGGTTAATTTTTATGACGAGTCGCCGATTAGCTTTCGAGCTCTGGTTAGAACTGGTGCTGGTATTATGTTACCCTCTCCCTCCTGGTTCCGGTTATGAGTGGTTCTATTTAACATGTCTATATTCTTATCACCTTTTAGTTCGTCTATCTTCATCTACATTTATATTTATTGCGCCTAAACCTAAGAGACGAAGTACACCACAGACGTTTGGTCACCAGGAAGGAGAAGTAGCCTTTGTTGTTGCTACCGGTTAACTGGAACTCAATACGCCCACTCCTGATCAGGCTACCGAATAGGCGTTCAGCTCTTGTCACCCGATTAAATAATAGGCCTCCATGACTGATTATGTGAAATTAAAAATAACATGACCAGATAATAAAGAAAAGACATTCAAATAAAATGACTTTTACGAGTAAGGTAACCGCGGCTAATGGGGAAAGGTAATTCTCCTTCAACCGTCTAATAGAGTAACAGGGTTATTTCTTTACCAACTCTTAACCTCTGTGGGCTGTCCTCAAGCGGCCCCTTCTCTAGCGCAGAAAAGACCCCATTTTTTGTCTAAAGGGCCCATCCAAACGAATAGAAAGAGTAAGTGACAATAGCTACTTTCTCAGAAGAAACCTGGCAGATTCTTTACCCAGGGCATGGTATGTTGATATGAAAGATTAATGTTTTCCTCAACATAACTCTTTCCCTTTTAGAGAACAGATGAGCCTCCAACTATTAAAGAAGATTAATGGTTAAATATAATGATAAAAGTAAGTTCCGTAAATATTTAAAGATTCTGTAAATAGTCTACATTGTTATTGAAAGAAACAATTTTAAGAAAATAAGTTGGGGTCTCATGAAGATAAAGAACAAGAAAATAAAGAAAGAATAAGAAACAAAAGGATAACATTGAAAGCAACATATTAATCTAAGGTAAATACCCTTCTGCTCTATATCACTTTGTCCAAATAGACTATCTAATTAACATTGGTAGCAGAGCATGGTTGCCAAAAGAGTCTGGTACAGGGAGGTAAACACCTTAGAGAAACAAAGACGATTATTCAGAAAATAGGAGTGCAGGAGAAAAAAAGATTGAAAGTACTTTTACTCGAAAATAGCCAGGATGAAAAATGGAAGTGGGAACTCGAATTATGGGGAGACGCATCTGGACTCCAAAAAAAGAACAAGGAATACACATATTTTTGAGTTTAGAGGAAGAAAACAGAATTATTCTTAGAGAATTATCCCTAAGTGAAATTAAATGTGATGGAGTATAGAACATTTTAAGGGTTTTAGACAAAAAGTATTTAACAGATAATAAAATGCAAGGAAATGAAGAATATATGATTGATTTTATAGTAAGATTTGAACCAGTGTATAGAAAATATCAAGAAGTGTGTAGTATAAAAGTTGATTCTACAAAGGTTTTCAAATTGTTGGAAGCAACAAACTTGAATGATGAAGATATAAAGAGTGTATTGACACCAGCTGATGACGTGAATTACACAGAAATTGTGAAAATAATAAAAATATGATTCTGTTTAGAGAAGAAGGAAACAGAAACAAGAGATGAAGAGAAAGATGTACTGTTTGGAGCTACAAATTATAAACAGAATTTTTCAAATAATATTAATAACAATACCACCAAAGAGGAAACAGGTAGAAAGTATGTAGGCTATGGGGGTAAAGGCAGGGGAAGAGGAGAGAGGACATGGTGTACAATATGCAAAAATAATGAACATCCCACTAGAAACTGCCCCAAAGGTTATTGGAATAGAAACAAGCAAGATAATAAAGAAAAATATACAGGTTTATTTGAATCTGTGTTATTATGTAATAATGATAACATAGTTGATAGAACAAAATGAATAGCAATAATAGACACAGGATGTACAAGTTCTCTATGTGGCAAGAGATGGTTATCTGATTTTCAGAAGATGGATGGAGAAGTGGATTGGAAGAAAGTAGATGAAGAAGTAAACAATAAATTTGGAGATGGTAATATTGTGATAGCATAGAAGAAAGCGATTGTTGAAATGAATGTAGGAAGTAAAAGATACTGATTAGAATCTAATGTGGTATATAATGATGTTCCTCTTTGAATGAGCATTGCATCGCTGGGAAGATTAAAAGCAATAATTAATTGTCATGGAAAATATTTACAAGTGGGAAAAGATAAGGTAAAGATGGTTGAAACAAAAGAAGGCCATCTATGTATCAAATTGAAAAGATGAATAGATCAAGAAGAAGCTCTTATGACTAGAAAATTAAACGATACAGAGGACATATTAAAACTACATAAACAATTTGGACATCCATATAAGGAAAAATTAAAAGAAATTTTCAATAGATCTGGAAGAAAAAGTACCGATATAAAGAAATTAATACATATAGTAAATAAAGAATGTGAGAGCTGTAAAAGATATAAAAAAACAAACCCCAAAACCTGTAGTAGCTTTGAACCTAGCGAGTGAATTTAATAAAGTAATAGCAATGGATACGAAGAAATGGAAGAAGGGATATATTACAGCCATGATGGATACTTTAACAAGATATTGCAGAGTCAAGTCTATAAACAACCAAAAAGTAGAAGCAATAATAAAAATAGTCTTACAAGAGTGGATATCTATATTCAGAACCCCTAAATGTATTTTTAGTGATAATCGAGGGAAATTCAATAATGAAATGATGAAAGAAATGTGCGAAAGATTGAATGTAGAAGTAATGTATACAACAGAAAACCCTTGGAGCAATCGAATAGTAGAAAGATTTAATGGATAATGGGAGAACATCTAAACAGAGTTATGAAAGATGATAAAACTTTAGATATAAATGATGCTTTAGCCTGGGTAATATCTGCACAAAATGCTATATATAACTACAAGGGATTTACCCCAAATCAATTGTTATTTGGAACAAAGACAGCAATTCCTAATCATAGAGATGATAAATTGCTGGCTCTAAGTAAAAGCATTAATACCTGTCATTTAGTAGAAGAAAAGTAAAGAATAATGAAAAAAGGCAGACAAGAATTTCTAAGCATGGAGAGTGATGAAAGGATAAGAAGAGCACTAAGAAATAATGTAAGAACTACTAAGATAGAAAGTTTAGAAATCAATGGATAGGTGTACTTCAAAAGAAATGGAAAAGAAAGATAGAGAGGGACATGCGAAGTTGAGGGTGTATAGGGCAAAATATTTTTTGTGAGATATTGAGGATACAGATATATGTAGAGTAAATATGTGTAAGTTACAGAGAGTGGGAGAGAAAAGGATAGATGATGAAGAAAGGATGGAGGATGTTGTCGATGGACGAAGACGTGTGACCAAAAAGTCTCTAAAGGTACACACTACTGTACGCAAGACAGCCACTATCAGAGCTGCGCTCGGGTACAATTGAATTGGAAAAAAAAGGTAAGGACCTTCTACTTAGAGTGCGATATTATAGGTTGGCTCTTTAAATGGGAATACGTTTGCCGTGTTCGTCTCAAGGGTTATTCGAAAGATAAACACCTCTACATAAATAAAATTTAATACAATTAAGAAGAACAAGGGAACATATAAATATGGAAATCTAAATAATAATCAGTACGACAAAAGAATATTATGACAGGCAAAAATTAAGGAAACTCGGTCCAAGAAAATATATAAGTGATCCAATAAGTTGTATTGAATGAAAGATTTAACAAGTCTATTGGCGTTACACTAAATGGGGAATTCTTTTTAGGACTGGGAACGAAGAGGTGGGACTTACGAGGAAAGGACTCCTGGTTTCTTCTGGGGGGTGAACTGTGGATTGTAAATCGCTAGAAAGAACTCTAAAGAGTATGAAACTGATAAGTGAGAAAAGCTTTCGTACTTATTATATCAAAGCATTAAAGAAAAAAAGATAATGGAGAATTGAGAGAAGTCTCCTAGATACCTACAGAAGAGAAACTGGCGAATTGCCTAACCAAAAACGGAACTAGTACCAGCAAGTTGATGAGATTCATTCATATGAAGTAAAATTAAGAAAGAAATGAGGAAAGAAAGAGAAAAAGGGGTTACTTTGTTGATATGAAAGATTAATGTTTCTCTCATCATAACTCTTTCCCTTTCAGAGGACAGATGACCCTCCTTCTATTACAGAAGATTGATGATTAAATATAATGATAAAAGTAAGTTATGTAAATATTTAAAGATTCTGTAAATAGTATACATTGTTATTAAGAGAAACAATTCTAAAAAAATAAGTTGGGGTCCCATGAAGATAAAGAATAAGAAAATGAAGAAAGAATATGAAATAAAAGGATAACATGAAAGGCAACATATTAATCTAAGGTAAATACTGTAGCAGGATGCCCCTTTTTATCACTCCACTCTTGACACCACTTTTGTCGCGGTATGCTGGGTGGTACGTGAGGTACTTCTTTGATGAAGAAGGCTTTGATCTAAGAGTGCTAATTCGGTCGTTTTGTTTTTAATGAAGAGCTACTTCAACACGTAAGGATAAGAGGAAACACAGGAATTATCCCAAAATAAACATATATTTTAAATGTAACGCTTTGTCGTAGAATAGGCTACCGAAGATATATTATATATAACTATTCGTTGAGGGGATTATTCTATCTTTCGAGTGCGTGGTAATCAGATGCCGAGATTGGGCGGGGGGGGGGGCTTATTTATCTTTAATATACTTAAGAAGTGGAACGGAGCCCAAGGATAAATAATATTGCAAACATTAATAAAATAGAGTTTTATTAATTTAATCTATCAAAACAACACAAGGAAAATGTTTACATAACCGGGAATTAAAACGGGAGAAACACAGGAAATGAAAAAGGTCATGAGAATATTTGACTAAGATGAGGATTAAGATTTGGAAGGATTTGAAACGGCAAAACAAACAAAAAGGGGGAATGTTTGGCTCAAACCGTTTAAAGCACAGAGTTGCGCTGACACAAAGTTAAATGATTGAATGTAATGCGTAGCTTACGTAATTCCAAGGTTGTCGTGCAGAGGAAGGCGATGGGAAGGAATCTTCGGTCCAACTGGCGATTCTTTTCCAGGAGAAGGGGTTCTTCGGGGGGGTTGTCCTTAACGAGGGGAAAGGACTGTCTTCGAGGAGTGAGAGCAAAGTGGGTCTCGGAAGTACGAGCGATCCTTGAGCTAGGATATCGGAGATGTTCTAGATGAACAATGGAGGTTATTGTTGTAACCAAGCATTCTCTTGGAGAACGTTAAAAAGGGGGGAATTAAATTACCCTGACGTGGGGCTTGGGTCTCGGAAGTACGAGCGATCCTTGAGCTAGGATATCGGAGATGTTCTAGATGAACAATGGAGGTTATTGTTGTAACCAAGCGTTCTCTTGGAGAACGTTAAAAAAGGGGGGAATTAAATTACCCTGACGTGATGTCTTGGGAACGAAACCCGTTTCTTGACAAATGGGCTCGAAGAACAATGGCTGTTCTAATGTTGTTCTCTTTCTGAACAAGAGGGGGGTGAGAACCGTTTCTTGTCGAACGGACTCGAAGAACAATGGCTGTTTCAAAGTTGTTCTCTTTCTGAACAACAGGGGGGGGCCTGTTGACTTGGCGTCTCGAGGGGCACGAACCTGGGCACTCAAAGGATATTGTCCTCTTCTGGACAATAAGGGGCTTCTCGGGGTAAAGTTCCTGGGTGCACAAGGGAGACCGGATAGGCTGATGCCTTGCGAAGATAATCAGGATCTGGTTCAAGTGCGAAATGCTATCGCATAAATAGCCGGAGCCAGCCCCTTGGCGTAGGGGACAATGGAGGGGGGGGACAGACTTCAAAGGAATGTCCGGGTGGCGCTTGGGAAAATATCTTATCTGCTCATAAGCCTAATTAAATCTGGCGAGATCGACGCATGGAGGTGAATGGGGGATTGAACCTCCTTGATTAAACTTAGGGATGGGGGTGCGATAACGTGCCTTCTACTTCCTCTCGCAGCATACACGTGGGGAAGCATGTGTTTCGACATGTGATAGGGGCTGAAGCATGGTAGCTTCAGACCGTTCTATCACACATTTAACTATGACAAACAAACAATTATCACCTTTCTATCCTTGTATCAATGTTAAACTCGACTATTCCGGTTGGCATGTAGGCCTATCGCAACGACTGCGATGACAAAAATAAACAAATAAGCTACACGTAAACACACCAATTGCCGATTAGTATTTTTATAGTGACCCTATTTGATTAGCGATAAACATTAAATTAAAGTACTCTGGTCTACTAGCCAAAATGACCGAGGTTTACAAACAATGGTTTATACTCCCCTGAAAACGTGAGACGTACTAAACTCCTACTATCACAATATGAATATAAATGTTCTTTCTAACTTACATGACAGGAGGGATTAGGGATGGCCGGATGTCGCTGAAAAGCTTATCTCTCGCTTGGGCGTGTTGTTGTAGCTGGGAGAGAGATGCGGCGAGATCTCTTCTTATTGCAAACCTGCCTCTTGTTAAATTAAGAAGACGGCGAGAGTTACGGTGCTCTTCGCTCCAAGAGTACTCTTGGGAATGACCTTGACGCCTCTTGGTCTCTGATTCTTCAACGTAAAGTGTTCTCCTAGCTTTCGGGGTATTCGTTGAGATTTTTATCGTAATTCAAGAACGGAACCTCGTTGGGGCTGGGTTCTTCTCCTCTCACTCTTACGGAGCTTCAGATGTGAGAGTCACTCGAGTGATGACGGGTTTACTTTTCTCCAGGCAGACTTCTTCTATGTCTGTAAAGGATTCTTCGTTATGGCACCGATATAAAGATTGACTATTTATGTTAATTCGGCCCTGGAAGGGGGGATCGATTTTCTCAATCTGATCCTATCGTTTCTCACGGAAATAGTCTTGTATGGCTGAAGGATCGATCTTTACGAACTGAACCTTCTCCTCTCTTATCAAATTATAATCTTCTTGTCTGGCTGAAGGATCGATCTTCATGAACTGATCCTTCTACTTTTGTATCGACTTCTAATCTCTTCTCTTTCTTTTCGGGGCTTATTTATAGGCGAATCACCTCCCCATCTAAGGAGAAGGTGACCAGGCCACAGAGAGGGTAACGCGAATGGTGAGTTCACATCTGGTGAGAGCGAGAAGTGCAGAGGTTGGCACTGGGGTGCCCAAGTCGGCTTGCTAATTAGAGAGACTCTCAACCACCCCACTACTTGGTGTGCCTTTTGACTAGCACTGCTTGTTTTTGTGACCTAACCACGGGTTTATGGGTCTCGTAGGTAATTGGATCGTTAGAGCGTCGTTCAAGGGCCTTATGTGCTCACCTTAAAACAGATGTTAGCTACAACTGCCCAAAGCTGCGGGGAGATCAAACAGTGTAGGCAGTTACTGTTATTCACCGGCTACCGTTCCCACGCTTCTCCTCATGGGGGCTCGCTTCTCCGGCTTTCTCTACAAGGAGGGGGGGGCTTTAATGTACATATCCTCCTCCGGGATGCTTGATGCACCCATTTCTCTACACATACCCTTCTGCTCTTTATATCACTCTGCCCAAATAGACTATATAATTAACATGGCAGTCCAGAGTACCCCCTCAAGACTATTACATTTGGTACCTATAGGAGCAGCAAGTCCTCCTAATCCAAGTGGAAATAGGGAAGGTTTCCCTCACTGCGTTTACTTGAACTCTGACGACACCTGAGAGAAATAGTGCGCGTCTTCCTTCTCTCTCTAGACACTCACTTCTTTCTATGACTACCCCTCCCCCTCAATTCTTTGTCTACCTGCAAGAATGTGAGTGGTGTAGCCACGGACAAAACCCCCTACTACATTGGAAACCTGGAGGACAAACGGCCTCCCATCCTCATTGCCCCGCCCCGAGGTACCTTATGTTGCTTGATATCTTGAAACTTAGAGGATCAGCACAGTTCCTTAGCTTGAGTGCCGGGCAACCCTTCTCCGGTTTCAGTCCTGGGAAAACTTGTACGTTCCCCCGTTCCCTTAAGCACCCTGTTCACTACTACTGCCCCTTTCTGTACATCTTTCATTGACTCCATCATTGACTGCTTTCTTTTTTGACTTGTCTCTGCTTTCTCTTCGATTGGGCGTCGGGTGTAGAAACACCGATCTCTCTGAGGCCTGGCACCGAGCCGGATTCATCACTCAGACCTGTGTACTACGCCATCGGTACGATTTAGTGTAGGTTTCTCAAAGAATGGTAGTGGAGGTGTATAGTGCTCATCCTAGCGGTATCGGTTAGGAGACGCAAAAGATCTCACTAGGCTGTTACCAGTGATGGGAAAAGTAGGGTCGCCGCGGGAAGGGGTATAGGTAGGAGACCACCTTCTCATCAGGAAAATCTCACTATTTAAGGCCCCTGGTGGCATCCTCAACATCTTTGGGAAATAGCCACTTGGATGCCCCTCCTGCAGCGGAAATGATCTTTGAGTTCGCCTGTCTCAGATGGCAGGGTCTTTAAAGGGGTAAATAAAGACTCAGTGGGAGAAATGAAAGCCAAAGTTCGCCCCTGTTCAAGGTCCTTCTGTGGAGGCATAAATTCCCGATGATTCATGAGGAGAGGATGGACCCTCTCCTTTGGTTGGTGTCATATTATCATGCATGCAATTCTCCATTTCGAAGAAGGAAATGACTGAAGCTGAGTCGTCTGGCCTTGGGCTTCTTCCGAGGGTGGGAGAAGAGGGATCACTCTCCACCCTGCTCTCGTAAAATAAAATTGAAATAAAAAGAAAGAAAAAGACTATTGGTTTTTTTCCTTCTTGGCCACCACTGACATGTCCGGCTCAAATTCGCCCTCGGGCCGGTAGGGCCACTCCGTAGCCCCTCTGTTTGAAGTCACCGGGGCTTTACCAGGGGCTGCGTTTATAGAGCGGATTGTAATCATTAACGAGTCACAAATTGTTCTGAGTGGCATAGGGCATTGAAATATCTATATCACGTGGTTCGGTGTATCCGTAGCACAATCGTTGCCACGAGCCGGGTCGATATCGAGCTTATCTTCTGTTTAGGTCTTAGACATGTAGGGAATGCAAGGAATGATGCGTCAATGGAGGCACCAAGGAGTTCGCAAAAACGTGGCTTCGAAATGAACCTTTTGCTCTTCCTCACACCGACTACATACATATATGCATGGTAGAAATCAGGTCAGCCCTCCGGAGTGAAGGGAAAGTAAGATGGGAGACAGCCGATGAGAACTTAAAGTTATGCTTCATTGCTCCGCGACTATTCTCGTGGCCCTACTCCGCGGCGGCTTCACGTCGCTTTCTGTCGTCTCCGAATTGGACGCACTCGCGTGGTGCTATTTGAAGAGAGCTCCATTGTACCTTAATGCTAAGATTACGTTGGCCTCCAGACTCTTCGTTACATTCTCAATGAATATCCTATGATAAAGGATGTTCACGTACTCGTACGTTGCCTCTACCCGTACCGCGACGAGCGTGGCTGATACGGCTTGTCCCTTGTACTCGGGACGACTTCGTTCATACAGACTTGCAGGCTGTGTTACATTTTGGTAACTGCTGGCTTCCTCTATTTTATATGTATTGATTTTGGGTTCTTGCTCGAGTGCTAGGAGGAGGTGGGTCTCCATCCGACACCATAGTATACCTTTTCTTTTTGCCTTTTTGCGATTATTGTTGGCTTGGGCTTTATCCCTTGTTTCTTGGTTGTTGTTGTTCTTCTTCTTTCTTGTTTTTCTTTGTAATGTAGCCTAAGATTAGTCTACCCTGTTAGACCCTCTGTTATTTATCATCTAGATAAACAATAAAGACAATGAATTTAGTTAAGAAAATAGCTAATTATCCGAATACACAAAGTGTGAGTGTAGCGTCAGATAGCAGTTCGGCAGACACATAAAGATGCCTTTCAACTTAGACAAGTGTAAAGAAATGTACATTGGATATGCGACCCTCATATCGAACGATAGATACAAGGAAAGAGTGTAAGGGTTACTGACGCGGAGAAAGATCGGTGTGCTGATTAGCAGCGACTTATAGTTCTCCAGACAGTGCGTTGAGGCAGACGTAAACGTTCAGGGACTGTTTAGTTATATAAAGAGGCAGTTCAGTTATAAGAACAAGGAATTGTCCTTCCCTTGTATAACTCTTTAGTGCGATGTAGTCAGTATAGCAATGAATAGCCACCTTCACTCTACATCGGGCATCCGCTTTAAATATTTCAATTCACTTTCATTCATCTTATTTTATAATAATCTCAATTTTTCCACGCTCATTTTTTTAATTTTTTCCTCTGACTTCTTTCCTTTGTACTTACCCAAAACTCTTTAACCGGTTTTCCATTTCAATATTATTTTATTCACAGCTTTGCATCGCTCTCTGAAGATGCGACCAATTTCGATTCTCTTCTCCTCTTGGAAGTTAATGCTCACTCCCTCCTTGGTAGGTGCCGAAAACTACATTTTCCTCTTAATACGAAATTAAAGAAGGTGGATTCTTTAAGCTTGATTTTCACCACTGAAATTAAATTGTAGTAATTAAACTGTGTCAACTAGGCATATGTATATATTGGGCTTTTCGCTATCTTCGAATTTGGGAGGTTTCGGATTCGGCTAATTAGTTATAACTCAATTATGCGGAAGAGATTTTCTTGCGTTTGTTCACTGCTGGCGACGAAATTTAAGGAAGCTGATTAGTACGGAAAGAACCAATTTTAAAGCTTTTCCCGTGGTTTTGAAGAATAGAGGCCCCAATGGACCCATTTGAAGAATAGAGGTCCCCAAACAAAAAATATCAAATGTAAAATTCGAAAAAGTATAACATTTATTTATGGGTTTGTTTTGTTTTTGTTTGATGATTGAGCTTACCGGGCGAATCAGCTCTATCCAGTGCCATATATACAATTAGTAACCTAACTCGACCTCAGCAAAACAAGGAAAATGCCAACCAACCGCTCGAATACTGAAATACCCTTATCATTACCAAAATTACGTCACATGCCAGAGCTATCCTTTTACTAAGGACCTATCTCTCACCCAAATTCTAATTTTTCAGAAGTACCTTTTTACCAGGAAACACAAATATTTATAATTCTACAGGGTGTTTCAGAATTCTTTGAACAACCTTTAACCTAAGGTTCCTTTAAGTTAAATAAGCATAATTTACTTTATGGAGGGGTATCCAAAAATGTTTAGTTTAAAAGTTACGAAGACTTGAAATTTTAAAGTACGTTTTAATTAAACTGTTTACCTTTGCATCTATATTCCCGGTTGGCAGGCTATTGCACTCGACAGCGAAGATACAGATGCACTCGAGGCGGTAGTTTACACTGAGCATTAAACGACAATGGACCAACTACCGAATAGTGAACTTGTAGATATGCACTTAATTTACGGTATGGCAAACGGCAATTCTAGGCGGGCTGTGAGAATGTACAGTAAAAGATATCCCAACAAACATGTGCCTGTGCATCAAACATTTGCAGCCATACATAGGAAACTGCGTGAACCTGGATCATTCCGCGTTATAAAACCTGATGCAGGCTGCCCTAGAAGTGTAAGAAACCCTGAGATGGAGGACGACATACTTCAACATTTTCATAATGATCAAACAACAAGCACACGCGCTGCAGAAAATGTTTTTCCTTCAAGTCACAGTACGGTGTGGCGTGTGCTGCACGATAATCTTCAACATCCAGTTTACATTCAGTGTGTTCAGAGCTTAAATACTGACGATTATCCGCGGCGTGTTCAATTTGCCATATGGTTTTAACAACAAGTCCAAGAACCCGATTTTGCATCGAAAGTTCTTTTCACGTATGAAGCAACATTCACGCGAGAGAGAATAATTAACACGCATAACCTGCATTTGTGGTCTCACATCAATCCACATGGTACACGATGAAGCAGTCACCAAGATAGATTCTCCGTACATGTGTAGGGGGGAGGGGCATTATTGTTAACTATCTCATCCTGCCAGAAAGACTCACTGGACGCAAATATTGGGCGTTGTTAGAAGATCTTCCTCTGGCAGTTCACAGAGAAATATGGTTTCAACAAGATGGTGCACCGGCACACTTAACTATTGCTGTTAGGAAGTTATTGGATGATCGGTATCCAAACCGCTGGATTGGTCTTGGCGGACCAATCTCTTGGCCACCCAGGTCTCTTGACAGGACACCCATAGACTTCTACCTTTGGGGACACCTAAAGAGTTTATTGCATGAAACACCAGTTCTGTCCGAAGAAGAACTTTTCGGCAGGATTATTGATGCCTGTGCAAGGATTGCTGAAACTAATGGTGTCTTCGCACGAGTTCAGCAATCATTCCGCCGGTGCCTCTACGCATGCATTGCAGCAGATGGGTGGAATTTCGATCACCTATTGTGACTACTAACCTAACTTTAAACTCTGTATTCCTACAAAGTAAACTTATTCTGAATTTAATTGTCCATTTACCCGACGACACACCCTCACTTATAAGTCTTAGTAACTTTTAAACTAAACATTTTTAGATACCCGTCCATAGAATATATTATGCTTATTTAACCTGAAGGAACCTTAGGTTAAAATTTGTTCAAAAAATTCTGAAACACCCTGTATATAAATTCTCCTCTTTCCTAGATTTTCCCCATTATACTCTCTCTTACTATATACTCTCTTCTACTATCTATTTTCAATTCTTAATATGTACCATGTCCAGTGTTATCATAATTTCTGAAGAGGAATACGCAAACTAGACTTACGTTCCTATTTTAATCGGGTTATTTTCAAGTTGAAGGATAGAATTTGAGGAAATTCGGACAGCTATTTTTGAGGTGCTTCGACTCACTTTTTTTCTTTTTGACGCTCTTGTGATGGTTGGATACATTGGCCGAAAGAGAGACGGCTTTCCTTCACCCAATTACCCTGTTCCACATCTGACATTTTTTGATCGAATGCCCTTCCAACCCCAACGCTCGCATCTGCCTTAACATGTCACCTGTGTATGGTCACGCAGTTGTGACGACACGACCTATTCAAGTACCAAATGCCACGGCTGCGCCCTTAATGCCCGGAGACACAATCGTTGTAACATATGACCCATTCGTAGTCTACGTGTTAATTGTTAAGGTTAGGCATATTTGGAAGGATTTTGCACAACGAGGTAGTCTTTTGTTACACTACTGTTTACATACCTTCCATATATTTCGTCCCACCATTTTCACCACTTTCATTACTAACCTACTCAAAAACTTTCTAACGAAGATGTCTTCCTCAGTTATCACTTCTTACTTTTAAGAAAAAATTAAAAAAAAATCAGAAGAAGAAAAAGTTGCGTGAATAATTCATTACTGATATATTGGCAAAGGAAAACGAACAACGCTGCTTTAACATCTTCAGTGCACACAGTCAGCGAAGTGAAGCGAGAAAAGAGACCTGGAAAAACGCATCTTGACTTAATTTTACTGGCCAGAATGATGCTAACGATTGGTAATTTTATTTTCCAGCCCAAGCTCGGTGCATTTTTCCTGGGTAGGGTGGAATAATAGGGTAAGCGGGGTAAGCTGGATCGTAGGCTATGCAAAGGGAACGAAGGTTTTTTTTTCTTGCCAGTCAACTCATGATAGTACTGGAAAATGAGTAGATATGACACCATGAAAGAGATTGGCGCATTTTCCCTGGCTATGGTGGAATAATAGGGTAAACGGGTGAAGGTGGATCGTAGGGTATTCAAATTGAATGAAGGGTTTTCTTCTTGCGAGGCAACTCATGATGCAACCGAAATGGGATTAGATGAGACCCCATGAAAGAGATCGGTGCATTTTTCCTGGCTAGGGTGGAATAATAGGGTAAACGGGTGAAGGTGGATCGTAGGCTATGCAAAGGAAACGAAGGGTTTTCTTCGTGCCAATCAACTCATCATAGTACTGGAATAGGAGTGGATCTGACACCTTTACCAAAGTCGCCTTTACCAAAGTAAAGGCGACTGCAATCAAAACTCAATCAAGTATGATCAAGTCAAGAATAGCGAACCTAATACCTTGGGATTTCCTACTCTTGATATTAGGAATTTTGGACTCAGTACTCTTGACATGAGTAATTTGTAGTAGTTTGCTATTTTTGCCATAACTAATTTAAGATTAGCTATTATTTACATGAGTAATTTTCGATTTGCTATTCTGGACTAAGTAATTTTGGGTTCGTTGCTCTTGACATGAGTAGTTTTGGTTTCCTTATTCTTGACATAAATAATTTTGGGTTCGCTTTTCTTGAAATGAGTAATTTCGGGTTCGCTATTCTTGACATGCGTAATTTTGGGTTCGTTATTCATGGTATGATGAAATGAACATTGGGTTCATTATTCTTGACAAAAGTGATTTTGGGCTTGCTATTCTTCGTATGGTAAAATTGGATTCCCTATTCTTCATATGATAAAATTGGGTTTGCTATTCTTGAAATGAATAATTTGGGGTTCGCTATTCATGGGATGTGTAATTCTGAATTCGTTATTCTTAGTATGAGAAAATCCACATTTGGATCGTTATCATTAACAGGAATAATTTTGTGTTCGCTATTCTTTGTTTGGGAAAATTGGGTTCGCTATTCTGAATATCAGTAATTTTGAGTTTGTTATTCTTGGGATGAGTAATTTTAGGTTTACTATTCTTGACAGGTGTAATTTTGGGTTCATTATTCTCGAAATGAGTAATTTTTGTTTCGCTATTGTAATAGGGCTAGTTATAGGTTCGAATTCTGTACACGAGTGATTTTGGGTTCGCTATTCGTGACATGAGTAATGTTGGGTTGACTATTCTTAACATCAGTAATCTTTTGTTTCGCTATTCTTTACGTGGATAATTTTTTTTCACATTCTTTATATGAGTAATTTTAGGATAACAATTCTTGACCCGAGTAATTTTTAGCTCGCTATTCTTGACATGAGTAAATTTTGGTTCGTTATTCTTTACATGATACCAAAGTAAATTTTCAAAATCACAATAATGGGTTAGAAATGTCCGAACAGTGCCCCAATTGGCAAGAGAGTACGTCATCTATTGCTAGAATATTCTGAAACATTTGGAGTAATTTTCGAGTTCTTGGGATGTTTGTTGCTCAACATGATAGATACTACATTAGAAAAGGAAGTCCTAAAGGGCAACTTCCGTATAATTAGGAGTGTCTCCTTCAACTGCATAGGAAGTGAAACAAAACTGCCGATCCTTTACCAAAATGGAAAGAAAATACATCCTAATAATTAACATAATGACCGTAACAAAAATGGGGCAACTGCCTTCAACACAATCAGAAATGAAGATCAAGACATAATCATCATTTATAAACACGGAAAACCCCTACTTACAGAAGTTAAAATTACAGGTTATCACACATAAACAAAAATGATTTCAGGCTAGAGATACAATTGCGTAACAAATAGGTTAAAAAGTCTAGACTCTGGAGTCTAGACGAATCTGACGTTGTAATAAAAAGGGACACATAGGACAAAACACCATAATGGGGGAGGGGGAGATACCAACACCCAAGACTTAACTTCATACCTATGATCATACAATACTTTAGCATCACAATGCAGCACGCTTCTCGGGCGATTTGAATATCCAAACAAATTTATCGAGATGTAATGGAAATCAAATCCAAATTGGCAAGAATATGTAGACACTTAGCTGATGCAGTATTGTTGAAATAATAGAATCCAAATTTGCCCATATACGTTTCCGCCAAAGCTGCTATGACACCGGACATAGTCATGAAACTTAGCGTCTTCAAGTGGAATACCTCTATTCTTCCTGGATCAGTATTCCCATCAGACCATAGCCATTATCTCCCTCAATCCCATCCAAATAAAGAGCAAAAAGGAAAGAATACAGGAACATAAACTGTGAAAAATACCAAGAGGAACTAAAACCCATTAAACCTACTCACCTCGAAGGAAAATCACCAAAGAGATAGATGAACAAGACCGTGAGCATGGTATTAAAAGGTTGAATAAACCGATATCAGCATTCGGAACAAAATCGAAACTAAGCTACAAAGAATACGTCTACAGAAGGATCTGAACAGACAGATAACGGAACAGAAGAACGACAAATGCAGCAGGATAATACAAAGCATGGACGAAGACCTGTGTCCCATAAGCTTTTTGAACACGATTAAGATACCTTAGTGTAGGCCCTCTAAAATAAAATTAGAAATGCTAGAGCAAGGAAACATACCAGACATCAGAAAATATTGAAACACTCTTCCGCATCCTCTGGTAAAATGTCTTCAACATCTCAAGGGAAGACAGCCAGGAATACGATAGGGAAGTCAAGACAAATATTATGGATGAGTTCTTAACACTTACATACACCTCAGGTGTGCCCTAGGATCCTTAATGCAAAAAGCACACTGACCATCCGGTTTGACTGTAAAAACGACCAAGCTACCATAAAATACAATAAAAGCACTCTTCAACCGTATTAACGTAGCATCGAGCATCCGTTACATCTTTGCGACAATTAAAGAAGCAAAAATGATCTTCTTACAAAAATCACCAAAGCAGATCCCCAACTATAGGCCAATTTCCCTGTTAAACTCTCTCGGGAAAGTCATGGAGAAGATCGTGTGCCGATGATTGGAAGAATTCATGTAGAACAATGGCATAAACAATGTGAGGCAGTTGGGATTCATAAAAAAGAGAGAAACTGAAACGGTTTTAGCTATACTGACCGAAAAGATCCCACAAGCAAATGTATTGGGCAACAAATATGATGTAGCTTCGAGAGACGTAGAGCAAGGATTTGATAAAGTCTATCAGGATAGACATAAGTAAAAATTCAAGAAAATCGGTCTGCCAGAAAAATTTATTAGATTTCTCTTTGATTTCAATAGTGGTCCACCTGCGGTCATAAGGATGAGAAACCCCCTAGGCTCATAATTTTCACTAAGGGGAGGGCATACCGCAATGAAGCTGCTTATCTCTGGTTCTCTACGAGATCTTCACGTACGGCATACCTGGCCCTTTCTACCATCGAATCACCTAAATGAAATTGCGGATGATATAAATCAGGATATATCATCACTCCACAGTTCAGCCCATATTCTGGCTCTGAGAATTTCAGGATTTCTCACTTCGCCAAAGATATCGAAAACTATTAAAAATAGGAGTAGCAGCGAGGAGCCCACCGGAAATCGTGGCCTAGTATACCATCATTTGCCATAGATTACATCCCATCTTTAGCCATAACACTTGTTAGGACATCAAAGGTGAAATAGAGAAGAAAGAAGCTCGAGTAAAGGTTGCGAAAATTTGGCCAAAACCGAAACCTTATCAAAATAACTAACATTCACTATAATGTTTGTGAAGGCAAAACACCAGACTTCTTGATTTTTACTTAAAAATCTCACCGGACAAATAGAAACGGTAAAATATGTGCCTCTTAGTGTGTGTTGCACGTGATAGGCTGGCAAGAGTCGCACAACCATCGATTGCTACCAAACATAAAATAAATATGCTCAGAATGCTCAACTGTGAGTCATCCTTGGAATGAATGTCATAGCACCTAAAACTGCGAAGGTGAGCATAGAGCATTATTAATAAGATGTCTCATGAGGAATAAAGCATTAAAGAAAAGAAGGCTAAATTGAGAAATGAAAGATAAGAAAAAACGACACGCAAAAATCACGGAAATAAATATACCAAGTACCAGCCGTCTAACACTCGTGGTTGGAAAAGAGGGCGAGAAGATCATGATCATCATGTACGATCATATTTCTAACATCGCAAATCATGGAAAGTTTGCGGATGTGCTGAACATCCTAGGAAAGAACAGTACAAAAATGTTATGGTTTCCCCCAATCCAACGTCCAAATATATTCTACAAGTACAAATCATAGAACATAAATAAACCAGAGCAGACATGGAAGGAGATGAACCTGAGGACAGACAAAACTCCACTCACCAAAGTCAAATATCCGAATATAGTAACAATGCGAACAAAGAAAGAGAAGAAAGACAGGGGAAAACAGATCCTCAACTGACGCAGGAGAAGAAAACGGCCAACAAACTATTTAATTAGAAATTTAAGAAATGTCGACCAGGAGGCGGCCTCCATTTCCAAAGTATTCGACCTCCGTCAATCATCTCAAACAATGAACTATTAGAAAAGTGTTTTACATATGAAGTGTGGGGGAATAAATATCACGAGGACAAACAGACGCTAGTTTGTTTAGACAGCGTCAACAATTACGCTCCACCTGGGCCGATACTCCCCCCCCCCCTTCCCTTTGCCCCGCTGACTCAAAGACCCTTCGAGCGTCGCTCGCAGAGAAGGATTTCAGTCAGCAAATTTCGTTGTCCGTTAATATAAACAGAAGAGGGTGTGATAGCCTTTAGAATAGAAACCTATCAACAGGCTCACTGTCTCCTCCGATTGTTTATGTCTATTTCTGCCAAATAGAGGAAATCTAACTTTCTTCGTGTGTAAACCAGAAGGGGCTTATTGTCACAAGTTGAAAATTTATGCCCTAGGAGAGAGGCTTAACTGTAGGCTCTCGTCTCCCCTGCCCTCCCCCCAGGGGATAATCGACGTATATATAGCTCGATCTTGAGAAATGAAAAGAAGATCCGCTTAGCAATCGAGAGAAGAAGACGAGTCCCGGAGACAAACTGGAAATCAAGAAGACAGTGGAACCGAGCGTGATTTTCCTTCCCGAGGCTGTTCCTTTGTTCGCTTAGAAGAGTAGACCAGTGGTATCGATATCCCCTCTCATACCATTCTCGTTCAGAGAAATCCCCTATCTCAGTCTTCTGAATAAAAACAGATATACCCCTCACCATTGAGGAATACCAACGTGAAGTCCCACTCGAGAAATGATTCACCTCTTGGTCAAGTCTCATCATCGAGAAGCCCGAATTTATAACACAGAGATTGGAATAACTTCCCTTCATCCAAGATCCCCTCACCAACATCTCTAAGTCAGGAAGTTTCGCCTCACGTCACCCTCGCCCCATCCCCTCCCGGGACAAGCATCAGCTGTTCTTCCCAAATAGACTAAGCACACGTCTCTTTCACCCAGTAAGAAGAATCAGCTGTTTTCTCAGCCATCCTTACGGCCGCAAGAAAATCTCCAGTCCAACGCGCCTCGAATCATCTCATCGAGGAGGTTCTCGTTCAAGGTTGCCCAATTGCAGACTCCCTCTTAGTTAAAGGTAAAAAGGAATCCAAAACTTATTCATGTTTGTTAGTTCACATTCCGTTCGAAAGTGATTTTTGGCTCAATCATCACGTATTACTTATCGATAGTATTATTTTTTATTAGATCCTCGAACGATGCAAATGGCAATAGATATATAATATTACGAATTCTCCCTGGTTAAATAATCAAAGTAAAATAAAGCACTCTTAGAGAAAAGTGGAACGGAGTTACTCATGTACCGAGCAAACGTACATACTTTCTCGGCCGTATACCAAGACATGATGGTTCCAACAAAGCAATATTTTTGCATCTCTCCCATCTACAAGTTTTACACCAATAAAAACGCTGTCAAAATAACTGCGGATGTTATAAACTACAAGTTTAAATGGACCTTCGACGCCCAGAACAAGGAAGACGCTGAAAAAAAACTACTTGAAGAAAACATACACATCACCGAAGAGAAATATTACATAATGAGTGTTGATAAAGTTATATCAATTCGAAGCAGCCGACTTACTCGTAACACCAAAGTAAAAGTGAAACAAAAAAAGTGTTAATAATATAAAAATGATAAAAATATAATGAGAATGGTATGTAAGAGTGAAAAGTGAATAATAATAAAAATAAGGTGGAAAAAGTGATAATTAAGTTGATAGTCTAATAAGAGTATCAATGAAATGCTCTAAAATATGTATATAAATAACAAGAACATCATTTATAAAAAGACACTGGGCAGTATTTTCCTAAATTTGAAACGCCATGAATGTTGTTGCATCAAGATAAAGTTTCATCAAACGTCATCTTTCAGACGTTTTTTCAAAGAGATTCATAATATGGCGATGTATTGTGCCATACCGAAGTGAGATGCATTTGTAAAGAAACCGTTCTCTTTTTTTCTTCTCTGCCATTAAATAGAAATTTTTCTCATCCTAAAAGGAAAGTTTGAAAAGATACGAGTATTTTTAGATTTCGACTTGGTTTTTGCTTAGTTTTCTTGTCCGAGATAACGGATCATCTGAATATTTTGAACACGGGATTGCATCGCAGAGAAAAATTGGTTTCAGGCGTTTATTGAAATGAAAATGTCTGAAATTAAACTAGATATTTTTTAGGTAACAGTTCAACGAATAAAACGTTATGGAATAAATTGTTGCTGAATGAAGAAGCTCCACCAACTTATCAAATTCAAATAATTGTATTTTGCAAGTCAACCGATGGAATTAAAACCTTGTTTACAAATAACAACCTTCTGTCATTTTATTCAGATCTTCTAGATGAGTATAGAGATTTACAAAACGTATGTTTTCAGTTTTCGGGATTGCGTACATCTGTCCAAACATTTTGAAAAATGAAACTTGCAAAATCATACGTCAGGTCAACGGTTGCCGATGAGAATCTTCACTAAGTTTGGAGGCTACCTATTGCTAATATCGAAATTGATATTGCTAAGCTTGATGTAGATAAGAGCGCCCCCAACATTACCAGATGACGAATGAATGAGGCGAGAGATTGCTATCTTGTCTTTTTATATGTAGTAAAAAATAAAATGCACCACTAATTAAATATATATTTTATAGCATAACATTACCAATATAGTAATAGCCTCTCTCTATAGATTAGCTAAATTTAATTAAAACACGAACTCTATCTGATAATATAGGAATAACTCTAAATACCACCCACATCTAAATTCGATTGTCAATGTGGTCCCTTCATGTAAATAAGGTTAGGAAACCCTGATATACGTGCATTATGTATATATATTTATGGGTATATTTTAAGCTAAATTTGTAAACAATCCCGTAGAATTTAAATGCATCTGTACATGACGTTAGAAGAATTATCTCGCTATTTCATTAGCGAGTTCTCTAATTTATCCATATCTCTCTTCAAAATCCCTGCGATAGAACGGAAACTTTCCTCGTTAATTGTCACCGCTGTGAATTGAGGATAAAATGCGTTCAATCAGGCCAGATTTTTGCTCTGTTGCACACTAAAGAAAAATTCCTATTTCTGGCTTTAGATTTCCTGACTCTATGAAGTGATTTCAGGAAATTTCTTTGCTGTTCGAGAAAGACTCAAAATCTCTCTGATATTCTGTATTCTCATGGACATTTTGTTGCTAGGACTTAATTACTACTTCACGTTCACGAAAGGTTTAATTAAATATGGATCTCCAAGTAGCGTGAAAATCTGAGCTGAAGACAATCTGGGCAAGAGAATCACCAACTTTTGCTGTTTTGTAATTTCCTCCGTTCTCGATTTGACATTCTATGTTGATGTTCCATGTTAACACAAGTTGTTTCGTACCGAGGGTTTTACTACAGGTGTTTGATGACCTTGGCAAGGAAATAATAAGTTACATTATTATTTCCTTGCGATATACCTATACAATACAATAATATGACAAAATAATCTGTTGAGGATTAGATGAAGGATTAGTGGGGACGTTTAGTGATACATAATAAAATACTATAGACATAAAAAGTAATTAGTGGCAGTGAAAAAGAGGAGTAAAAATAAATTTAGAGGCCATAAAAATAGATAAGTCAAGTAGATAAAGCCAAGAGAAGCATCATGGAAGGGTAGTGCAGTTAGGGAAAATGAACGATTCAGTAAATAACACTTTGGAACGAAGTGTATCGCTTACACTTACCAAACTCAATTCTTTCCCCACTCGCCGTACGCCAGGTGGGAAAAAATAACTAAAAACGCCATGTGGGGTCCTGAAAGACCCCAACTTAAGTGGTGGATTTCTGCCATATGCAAAGTTACAAACGTTAAATTTTGTACATGTGTTGCCCAGGAGACGGCGCGTGGAGCCAATCCACCATGTCTCCCTTTTGTCTTTTTTCTTTTATAAGAGCAAAATTTTCATGAATTTCTTCAAAATTTTCGAAAGTTTGCATATTTAATGATTTTTTATGGCATATATCTTTAGTTTATTTGAGTATTATTCATTCACTATGGTGTTATCATAACAAAATAAATGTATTCTCAGTTATAATAACATAGAAAGAAAAATTACACAGTATCATGAAAATGAAATTACACGAAAATTGTGGTTGAATAAATGTTCAGAACGAAAATACTACTGACATTTATTTTCAGAATACCCCTGAAAGTACCAAATCAAGTGAACATAAATATAAACAAGAGTGCCATTTGCATCAGAAAACTTCTGAATGATTTACAAAGCTCGTAAACATTCAGTACAAACTAAATATGCATTCTCCTCACAAATAGCTTTATCACACTTTCTGCATCACTTCTTTTTATTCATCTTTCTGTGACAAGGTCCACATCTTCTTCTTTTCACCTGCACTCCTTGACTAGGTGTGTTAATGCTGATGGTGTATCTTCTTCCTTCACAAATGCGTTTATACACATCTTAACATGCTTTGGCCTATATCTTCCAGGTGACACAGAACGCCGTTTGATTTGTGGCAAGCATAATTGTTCTAACAGCTCTGCTAGGAATTTTCTTCGCCCTCGAGGCCCTTCATATGCAGTAGGATTTTCCTTCTTGAAACACGTGAAAGGATTGTAACCTGCAACGTCCACCATCCAATAAAATACAACCAAAGGCCATCTGTTTGATATGCGCTTACAAGTGTCATTCTTTACAAGCTAGTCTAATTGGTCAACATCACCTTTTGTTTTGTTGTAGTCAAAGATTACATGAGGCTTGAAGGGTTCTTCTTCCTTTACCCTTTTTTTCAAAATGCATTGAACTTAACAAGAGAACATTTTTATTTTCCGCTGGGACATAGCTGCAGATTGTAACTGGTTTGTCCTCGAAAAAGCCAAATTTTGATGAGTAGACTTCACGATCCTTTGATGCTTGAAATGATGAAGGAATTTCCCTTTTATTCTTCCTCACAGTTACAAGCAGTGTCAATTTCTTGTCAAGTAGTTCTTTGGCGAGACCATAATCAGTAAATAAGTTGTCTGTCGTCACGTTTCTTCCTGTGTTTTGAATTGTTGTAATAAGATCACGTACAACTCTTTGGGGTTGTCCTCGTTCAACTATCCCATCAACTCTTCCCTTAGAAATTTTGGCATTCAAAAGATAGGTATTTGTTGCATCAGCCATGTTCACCCCTTTTATGCCATACTTATCAGGCTTACTAGGCATATAAACCTTGAATGAACATTTTTCTCTATATGCTAGTAGCGACTCATTAATAGTTACGTATGCGCTAGCCTTGTAGTTGACTTGACAGGCCCCAACAAACTTTTAGAAATCATCATGTGTAGGTGCTAACTTTCCTTCTTCCCCATCCTCTCGTTTCGTTCGAGTGTTTATCTCGTCAAATCTGATGCACTTTTTAACTTTCAGGAAAAGGATACGACTCATGGTCGCTCGATAAATAGGCGGACCTGTCTTGGTGCTGAAAAGTTCATCAATATGACGCTTATTATCCTTGTCGGTTCCACAACTAACGTGAAGTCCTAGCCAACCCCTAAGTTCTACAGCATCCACATCGTTCCAGTCTGTACCATACACAACACTTCCCCTTTGATTCGTAGCTTCAAGAATTGTTTCAATTATTTCATATTTTATAAAAAAGCTGCAAGCAGCATATTCATTATGTGTTGGAAAGGAACTGTGAACACCGGCCTTTTCACGACCAATATTTTGCGGCAAGTGCTTTCCACGTCTTGGAGGTAGAGTATACCACTTGGTTACTTTGTCTCTTCCTAGTACAAACTCTTTTCGAGTAGTATAACCATTTAAATTGTACTCTTAGTATCACTCATATTATCACTGCTTATCTCACTATCATCATCACTTCCAGCAGTAACTTGTGGCTTATAGTCATTTGCATCTAATAAGACACTACAAGAGTCATTATTACCATAAAAAAAGGAGGATCTTCTTCAATTCCCTCACTTTGACTGTACAATAGATCAACAGGCAGCGCCATGTTCAATTATAATCTAGAATCTGAAAAACAAACGAAAAAAAATTGTTACACGGTATGCTATGTGGGGTACAAGATGTCCCCAACGAAGTTTGCTACCTTATCACTCCTAAAGTAATATCTTTACTTTTCAAACTTTGTGCCCCTTTGCAGTGGCCAAGTACAAACACACTTCTGAAAGGCCAGATCCCTACAACAATAAGTGGCAAAATGGCATGTTATTAAAAAAAATTGGGGGGCAATCTGACCCCATATGGTCTACCGAGGGTTAAAAGACAATTATTGGACAAGGGGTTCAAATCCCTACGAGATGAAGTAGTGGAAAGGCCTTTCATCGAAGGCTTTAAGGTAGAGAGAAAAGGGATTATTTTGGATCTATACTTTAACCCTTTGATGCCCAGTAGTTCGGAACGGCACCAGATAATTTCAAGCCACTCTAACCCTTATAATATAATTCATTAAGGGCTACTTTAGCATCCCTCATCCTCAATTCTCACCCCCGAGTCTTTCCTCGCAGAACGAAACAGATCATGATTGTGAGTCATTCCCTCGATGAAATTTAGTGACAAATTACGCAGTGGCGCAGTGTTCGTACTCAAGTAAGGAAGGTGAGTGATGTGTTTTTTCTAAATATTAGTAATAAATAATAATATCTCGAGTAATTATTGGTTTGATGGTTTAAATAGCAGAAATAAAATGAATACTTGATTAGACAGTGTATTTTATTTCGAAAATTTATAAAGTTTGGTAATAAAGACTTATGAAAATATTGTGGTTCCATGCGGAGCCAATGAGATTAGACTCGTCTAACTGGTATTATGGTAGGCCCATATTTAGGTCTATATTTCTTACTTGAATAAAGAAACGATGGGAAATATATATATATATATATATATATATATATATATATATATATATATATATATATATATATATATATATATATATATATATATCATAGAATTATATAACATTTATTTATAGCATTTTGAGGAAAGCGTCGGATATTGGTAAGCATTATTTGGTTTATTTATTATTCGTTTGTTATAGGTATATTACATTTTATTTTCCCTCTATTACAGTGAATCAAGATGCCTAAGAAACTTGATGTCTCCGAAGAAGATGAAGCATCGGATGAAGAAAACGTTCCTCTCTCCTTATTTATGGGAAAAGCAAAAAATAGAAAGAAAATTAAAGTTGATGGAATTTCTAGGAAAACTAATTTCCACCAGCCCAGGATACGGAATGGAAGGATTCTGTGGAGATTGATTTAAATGGGAGGCAGAACTCCATTATTTTTCTTTCATTTATTTTTTGATCAAGAAATAATAAAGAATATTTGTGAACAAAAAGGAATATATGCTGTGGAAAAATCAGGACAGGAAGTACACATTATGGAAGGCCCATATTGATTTCAAATCACGAAACTGGTATATGAGGATTTTTTTGTTACTGTTTGGATCTGAGTGTCGTGAATTCATGGTTTATCTACAAAAGAGTTTGTAAGAAGGTGAATATTTTGAAAATGATGCAACTAAGTGAATTCGCTGCCATATTGCAATGGGACTAAATGGAAATCCAGAGACACTAAAGAGAGAACGATCGTCCAGTAGTGCTTCAAGTCTGCCTCAAAGGCGTAAGTTGCTTTCCAAGCCAGCAGAATCATGCGTTTTGACAATACACTACATCTACCAGAGTGCATTGCGAAAAAGATAAGATGCAAAGGATGCATAACTGTGCATACACGAGTTAGATGTATAAAGTGTAATGTTGGAATCTGTTTGACTGTAAAAAGAAATTGCTTTCGACCTTTTCACAGAAAGTAATATACAGGTTTAACACAATTAAAAAAGTAGCATAGAACCGTTTCCTTTCAATATGTCAATTTACCTTTAATCACGAACCACTTAAAAGTTAACTGTTTATATTGTGTCAAATGGTACCAAATGGAACCATTTTTTATTTAGTTTACATTTTCTCAAAATAAAAAATTGTTGATGTTCTGTTCTTATTTGGCTTCCCCTAAACCTACTTAAACATATTAAAATTTTTAATTATATCTATATTTATATTTGGGTATCAAATGGTTAAGATAAAAGGGACAAATATTCATAGAACAAAAAAAAAGAGACAGGATACATTTAATGGTGGTGTCGTCCATTTCGTTGGCATACAGTCTCCGACCGTGTAGTAGTTAACTCAAAGTCTATAAAATAAAGTGCTTCATATATGCCCAGTCACGTTCTATGGAGGTCAAAAAAATTCCTGTTTTCCCCTCAACATTTTTCCTACTTTGATTTCTGAAAACACGAGCATTTTGGAATTATCGTATTTTTTAACTTGGCTATATGCCTACAAAATTGTATAAATGTCAGGTAAAATGAAATATATTAGCACCCATTCTCCTATGCATAATCTGTACAAACAAGAAAAAATTAACAGAAGCGAATAAATTGAAGATGTTACTGAAAGTAAAGAATGTAAAAAAAGCATAAACTTTACAAAAAATCATACTTATACCCATAAAACTGTTAATCTTCAGCTATTTGCTTCTTGTGTTCAACTACCGAGCTGTTTTTCGACCCGTTGACATTCTGAAATATTTTTCTGTTCCAGTGGGTTTTCTTTTTCATACATATTCCATTAATTTATCCCCCAATGGACTTTAAATTCGGAATTTCTTTTCGGTTCCGTCTTAAAGCGGGTTTAATAGTACACTATTCCTGTACCAAATGCGGAAAAATAGCTGTTAATATATTGATAGAAGCGATATTACAGTAGCGAATAAGAGTAATATACTTGAAAATATCCTTGTATCGTACGCGGCACAATTTCTAGATAAAGTGTTAATTAGTGAAGAATGCCTTGGCAATTCTTCTGAACTCTTTTATTTGATCTTCGACATTCCTTCAAACGAGATAGGGCAAAAAGAGCTAATTTCATCTCTGCACAAGTTGCAATACTCTATTTTTAATCTAAGTATTTTAAAAGTAACTTAAATTTTCGGCCAAAAATTTAATACTTTAACTATATACATATATTGTGGTGTGAACAGGATAATTGTCGCTCTTCCCCTGCATAAAGTTTCAATGCTAGGGCATCTATGCTTGATAGGCCGTGCATCGATAAACAAATTTCAGCAGATCAACCTGCATATTTCAGGTTTTGTACACTTGAGTACACATTTCAAAGGTGGATAAAGGTTTTTTGAGAAATATTTGGAACACCCCCTTTTTGGAACTCAAAATTTATTTTTTTTAAATTTTCAAACCAAAAAGATATACACCATCAGAGTTGTTGTTACAAGTGCTTCTAAATACATTAGAGTTGAGTTTAAACTGAAGGATAATGACAAAGTGAAGAGTTCAACTTTTATTATCAACTGATTCATACTATTTGTCAACTGATACATTAAAAATATTCCCGACTGTAGCCATCTCTTGCTTCTTTTTCATAAACCTCGCCAGAAGCTTCTGTTACCATTCGCACACACCGCTCCACACCTTGAGAATGGCATTAAATGTAAATAGAGAATGGCTCGTCGATAATATTTTGCAGGTCCGCATTAGATAGACACTTTGTAAGCGGGGGCTCAAACCTGCACTCCTCTTCAGGGGCAGGTATATATGTTAGGTTCTTTGCAGTCTTATCTATTTTTGGTGGCCTAAAATCACGTATCTCTTCCTCATCCACAGTAACTTCTCGGATTTTCGGGATTATCTCAATAGCTAATTTCCTGTTCTTATGATCAACGTATGCCAGCATTGCCAAAAGGACGTTCTCAAGGATGTGCCCAGTAGGAATTCCTTTGGATTGTTTGCCATGCTATGGCTTCACTGGCAGGTTGGAGTATTTACAGAAGATTGATCTCTTCCAGGAGATGTTTAGATCTCTCCGTGCATTTCGGAGAGAATTTGATGTGAAACCAGATGGGCCCATAATGACACATGACAAACTTAGTGAGGACATACAAGTCATTATTACTTTTTTTCTGTTGCCACATAAAGTCAACATATTCAGATTTTCCTTTTTTTAATCAATTAACTTGTTTTTACATCCACTCCTCCAATTTTCATATGACGCCCAGTTCTTTGGTCAATAAGAAATTCATGCTCTCGACGTGGCACTTCCATGTTATTTTCACACATGAAATCTAAGAGATCAGCACACTGGCAGCCTGATATATCAAAAAGTCGACCCAATGATGAGATAAACTTCTTACACTTAGTAGCGTTCATTCCTTGGTTTGGTACCACGCACGCTTCCTTCAAATAGAGCAATTTGGTTTGACATTCTTGACCGACTGAACTGGAATACTGGCTTTTTTTTCCAAATCTCAGTAAGGGCATCGGATACTCTAGGAATAACATCCTTGTTCTTCGTATTTATTGTCTTTTACATACTGAAAATATATTCCAAACTGTTTTGTTGGCAGCTCATAATGAGAAATTCTGGAAGTGTGGGAGACAAAGACACTGTAACTTGTTGATTTTTTTAGTTCTTGTACTCATCTTAACCCTGAAATGAATAATAGAAAGACCCGTTAGTATAAAACAGAAATATTACATCCAATGAGTGAATCTATAAGATACATTCCAAAAGGTGAAGCCATATTCCTCCATAGGAAATACTCTGTAAATATCTCGTAAATTCGTCATACATCGATTAATTTATAATTTCCTTCGAGTAGTTTACAAACAAGGAATTCCTCAATCTAAGATTACCTAAACCTTAGATACATGGGGAGTTAAAGTGCAAATTTTCTTCCTGTACGAAAATTACCCATTTCTAACTTCAGAGATGAGAACTCTAATAAATGAATACAACCGGCCTCACCCTAAGAAAAAAAAAATTTTAAGCAAAACTTTGCCCCCAAAAATGGGGTGTTACGATTTTTTTCGTCTTCATTTCCAACTTTGGATGGTCTGCTCTACAAAACCTGAAATTTCCCTTAAAATTGGTTGCCACCCTACACCCTAATGCTTAACTTGGCCACTTGATGAGTTTATCGAAAACATATCGATGTCTCATCATTGAATATAAGCAACAGAACCTAAAAGTGCTTATTTTAAGAGACTAAAATTCAAAATAAAAACTCATAAATGTTACTAAAACAAAAGTCGGTTGATGATATAGATTGTATCACTAAGCTCTGTCAACTCCTACTCTCTTGTAGATAGGATAGAATAATTAGAATATAAACTGACTCAATATAAATCATCTGAATGAACATACTCGATGTATATACACAACAAATTGTTGATGATACCTTTTTCAAATGGATCCTCCTATTGAGTTTGTTTAGTATGAAGGGAAACTGCGGAAAATGGAATGCATTAAGTAGCGAACGAGCGACAATCAAGAAATTCTTATCGAACCAGGCCTCTTTGAAAGGTTGTGGTTCCTTTAGCCTAATGGATACGCAAATTTCTTTTTCAAGAGGCTTTCCCAGTCAGATCTTGCTTTCATATTTATTACGTAGTCTCTGACATTTAATATACATGGGACATTTTTTTAATATCTGGGTGAGAGAGAGAGAGAGATTTAAGATAAGTTACCGGTGGGTTGCTGCCCAATCCAAGTGGATTCTATATGGCCGCTAGGGTGGAACGAGAAATATCATCTATAAAAGGTGGAGGAGGAGACCACTTTGTGACAAAAATTTAAAAAACGACGGGTTAAAAGATTCCTCCACCAATAAGGGATAGTTAAAAGGGTCGGGAAACAGGATAACCGGAGAATGATAAAATGACTGCAATCCAATAAAAGGTGGGCAACCGATTGGTCATCACCGCAAAAAACGACAGCAAGGGCTGATATGGGCATCACCCGAAACAAGATGGCCGTGAGTAAGTCTCGTGTGGCCAATGCGAACTCGGCAAAGGGCCACCTCCAAGATCGCATTCTATGACGACTCGAGGGCCAAGAGCGAATAGAATTTTTTATTTTGTATAGTTTGGATGATGAACAGTCATCCCATTCATTCTGCCACAGTTGAAAAATATACTTTCTTATTGAAGGAAAGTAGTCCCTAAAAGGCAGAGCCGAGTTCTCTGGGGACACAGAATGTGCTGAGCGGGCCAGCCGATCAGCCCTCTCGTTGCCCAGGAACCCAGCAAAAAATAATTCTATATCGGGACGCATTTTGGATCAGGCAGTTGCAAATTTCTGTGACCAGGGAATGGGAGGCATTAAAAGATCTAATTGACTGTAAGACACTCCTTGAGTCGGAAAAAAATGACAAAATCACTAAAAGGTAAAATTTGGATGAGTCTAAAGGCTAAAAGGATTGCTGAAACTTCAGCAGTAAAAATGGATGCTGCTGGTGGCAAAGATAGAGTTAGGAATTCTCCTCCTGGGTAGATGGCTGCGGCGCCCACGCTACCGTCCTACTTAGAGCCATCCGTGTATAGTGGGCAGCATTGTTTGTGGGAGATCGAATGCTCTAAGAACAGGCTTTTAATGATGCGAGGGTCCATGGAGGACTTCTCCAGGCTCCACATGTTGATACATACTGTGTGGAGAGGAGCACGCCAACTAGGGGTCAGTAAGGATGGAAGGGTAAAGACCCTTGGAGCACCAAAGTTAGAGAGATGATCTCCTATGCGAAGGTTCAAAGGGCGGGGTAAAGATGGAAACTTATCATATGCCGCCGTTGATTCGGCAGCATACAGGCATCTGTAGACCTCTGATACAGGGGCTTGATGTACTCGGCAGAGGAATCGCATGCAGATTTGAAGTCTATGGTAGGGCAAAGTGAGTACCCCACTCTCGCAGTAAAGGCAGTTGACAGGAGAAGTACGGAAGGCTCCACTAGAAAGGCAAACTCCAAGGTTTCGAATGGGGTTCAGCATTTTAAGGGCTGAAGGGGAAGCCGATAAGTAAATTTGACAGCCATAATCCAATTTGGATTGAACGAGGGCTGTGTATAATGTCCACAATGTTTGTCGGTCACTGCCTCACGAAGTGTGTGAGAGGACTTTCAAAATGTCTAGAGCCGCAGACAGCCTGTCTGAAGTCGGCGTAGGTGTGGTAACCAGGAAAACTTTGGATCGAGAGTTACGCCAAGGAACCGAAACTCGGAGACAAACTCTATATCTTCGCCTCGTAGGGAGATAGATGGCGGAACAAGAACCCCTCTGCCTCGGTGGAAATACATTGCTTTGGTTTTGGTCGTGGAAAAGCGGAATCCCTTAAGTTGTGCTCTTTTGGATACCGCATCGACCGCCAGTTGTAGCCGACGCGCTGCTGATGTAAGGCGAGGTGAGGAACAGTATAGTGCTAAATCATCGACAAACAGAGTTGCCGATACACCTTCTGGGAGAGACGAAATAATATCATTGATGGCATTTATAAAACATAAGACACTTAAAACACTGCCCTGAGGAACTCCCTTCTATTGGGGTTGCAGGTCAGAGTATGCGTCTCCAACACGTACCTTGAAGGATCGAGATGCTAAAATTTTTTGAATAAATGAAGGTAAAAGGCCTCTCATCCCCCAGACGTATAACTGCTTCAAGATGCCGTATCTCCATGTTGTGTCGTAGGCTTTCTCAATATCGAAAAATATGGCCAGGACTCGGTACTTTAATGAGAAAGCTTTCCGGACTGATCCCTCGAAACGTACTAGTAGGTCAAGGGTACTATGACCTTTGCGGAAGCCACATTGAAATGGAGAGAGAAGGTGATTGGCTTCTTGGAACCAGTTTTAGGCGTTCCAATATCATTTTTTCCAGCAACTTACTCAAACAGCTGGTGAGAGCTATAGGGCGGTAGGGATTTGCATCCAACCCGTCCCTGCCTGGTTTGACAAAGAGAAGGATGATCCCAATGCGCTATGATGACGGGTAAAAACCCTTCACCCATATAATGTTGTACAAATCAAGCAGGAAGAGAGTAGAGTGTGGATGTAGGTGCCGAATCATGTTGAAGTGGATCTCATTAAGGCCAGGGGAAGTAGATCTGCAAAGGGAAAAAGCGCTTTGCAGCTCATAGATGCTGAATAGAGCGTTATACGGAAGGTTAGATTTTGTTGTAAAGATGAGAGAATGAGATTCTTCCTTTGATTTGTAGGATTGAAAAGCCTTATTGTAACGACTGACACTGTTGACGGCGCGAAAATAGGCAGCAAAAGCATTGCTGACCGCCAGGCCGTCATTCTCCAAGGAACCGTCTAAGTTGAGTGTAGGGGTATTATGATTATCGTAACGGTCCCTGATCTTATTAATATTCTCCCAGATCTTAGAAGTAGGTGTCATAGAGGAGATAGATGAAACGTATCTGCGCCATGAATTTCGGCGAGCTTGACGAAGGGTTCTTTGGCGAAGCGCACGAGCTCGGTTTCGGTCGACCTTGTTGCACAAAGTTGGGTTCTTTCGGAATCGGGCATGGGCTAACTTGTAATTTTTGATAGTTGTTGCACACGTCGAGGTCCCGTGACAGGTCGCCTCCGTGGGATGGTCTGTGTTTGCTGCATTGCAGATAGTCGATGTAAAGTATTCTACTGCCGCGTCCACTTCATTGAAGGTCCCCAAAGATGCATTTGTGAAGGACGCCTCTTAGAAACCTCTTCAATCTGCATGACCTAAGTCTTACTTAAGGGGCATGGTTTAATAAAGGCTAACTTGAAGGGCCCACAAGACAATAGGGAAGTGGTCACTCCCATGGAGATCGTCAAGAATTGACCATCGAAATTCTGTGAAGCAATCAAGGGAACAAACAGACAGGTCAACACAGCTAAAAGAGTCCATCTGACATGATAAGAGGCGAAATCGCCAGTATTTAAAACACAAAGAAGGTCAGATAATAAAAAAGACTCTAAAACACTGCCTTTGGCATTTCGAGTGATGTCACCCCAGTATGGGTGACGGGCGTTAAAATCTCCTAGTAATAAGAAGGGGGAGGGCAACTGGTCTATAAGTTCTATAAGGTCGGATCTTGACAATGATAAACAATGGGGTAGGTAAATAGAGCAAACGGTAAAAAGCTTAGTAAGAAAAACCCTCACAGCAACAGCTTGGAGGGTAGTATGTAGGGAGATGAGAGAAACATGGTAGGATGAAGATACCATGATTGACACCCCTCCATGAGAGGGGCTTCCAGCAGGAGAAATAGAGTTAAAAGTGAGAAAACCGGGTACCGGCGTAGAAGGCCGTATACCGAGTTTATTCTCCTGGAGACAAATAACAGCGGGGTGGATAGTCGTCAAAAGAATTTTGAGTTCTTCCCACTTTGGAAGAACTCCTTGACAATTCCATTGTTAAATGGAAGATATTATGTGTGACGATTAGATACCACTGTGGATATCTTTTCTCTTTTGAGGCCGATATTGTATTTGAGATTCGTCCCAAATAGCTTGAGAAAAGGAGAGCTGATTTTGAGGAGCCTGCTTTTGCAGGGGGAGAGATCCTAGATGGGGCAGTAACTGAGGTTTTTTTCGTGGGTTTTGGAGAACCGACCGAGGCCCTTGATTGTAATTCGGGCTCGCAACCTGGTGGAAAAGGAAGATCAAGAAATGATTTTTGGCCGGTAGATCCGGATTCATGGGTTGAGGGTATTTTCGGTGTCTGAGGAGTTGGTCCAACCGCCAAAGTTGGTGATGTTGGAGTATCAACTGCTTCCATTGGATCTGGGGTTGAAGGGTGAGCGGAACGAACAGGTGATCTGAGCGAGGTGTGTGGAGCTGGGTGTATTTCTGCCATCGTTTGGATCAGGATGTGGCCTACGTCCTGTGAAGGGCGAGACGGACTTAAGGGCATATAATGTTTAACCATATGGAAGGAGTCCATTGGAGATTCTCGGGGTTCAGCCGAGTCAGCTCCAGAGGCTTCCCGCTTATTGGTGGTCGATGACCCAGGTGAGGAATCCTTTCTCTTACCACTGGGCTTTGAGTCTCGTGGCCGGGTGGATGAACCTTCACTGGTCGATGTTGAGGATTTTTTCAAATAGCGTCTGATGTCTTCAAGCGTCTGATGTCTTCAAGCGTCTCACCCTGAGCGTCTCTCCCAGCTAGAGCTGCTGGAGAGAGGGGGGCTACATTGGTTATCTCGGTGTAAGAGCGATGCTTCGACTGCATATTCTGAATGTTTTCGACGCTGCGGGTAGATCTAGGGTAAAGTGCTTCAGGCTGGTCGGAACTCGCGCGTGATGGTCGGTTTCGTCCAGCATCACGTAAAACGTCAGAGAAGAGCCGGCCGAGTGGCGAGGTTTGTGCTCGGGCACGCTGGCGGGCCTCTCTTATATCTAGACGTAGAGAGTCGCGCAAAGCGAGAACTACCTTTTCATATAAAAATATAGAGCAGAGTTTCGACGCAGCACTGTGGGTACCTCTGCAGTTGGCAAAGTGGGGCGTTTTGGTGCATTCGCGGCCATGGTAGTCAGAGCTACAATTCACGCAGGAGCGAGGGTGCCGACAAGCTCGGCCAACATGTCCAAATTGATTGCAATTTAGGCAGCGTCTGGGTAGTTCGATGTAGGGACTTACCGGGACACGAAGGTACCCAGCTTTAATATACTGCGGCAGTTCTTGTCGTTCAAATGTTAAAATCAGTGTGGCGGTTGGAACTTCAGTGGAGCCTAACGTTTTAGTTACCCTGTGTATGTATGTGACACGTTGGGTACTGAGCTTACTCTGAAGGCGGGTGGGGTTGTAGTCCTTTAGTTCGTTTGAACTGACGAAACCTTTGACGAAATTCAGACGCGGATGGGGCGAGACAGTTATTGGAATTTCAGCTATCGAAGATTGATTTCGCACAAAGTTGTGTTGAGAGTTTCGTGACACCTCGACTACGACATCACCACTTCCTCTTGACCACATCTGGCGGAGTTCAACACAGCGGGACTCAAAAGATTCATTGACGTCAAACACATCGACTTTTGCAATTGGGATGTCAGATGATGAATTCATGACAAGAAAGCAAGGATAATCAAGATCTGGGTCTACTTCGTTGGAATAGGGGTCCAACGAGCGAGGGAAGGCTGAAGGGGGAGCTAAGGAACGTTTGGCACGAGAACCCTTACGAGAAGGGAAGGTTTTTGGTTTATGGCTAGCCATTGCAAAAAGAAAAAAACTTTGCATTCTCCCTCGGGGCTCCCCACCACGAAGGCCTAAAAGGGCCCGGCACTACTGCAACTATACAATCAGTTACTTCGGGTATGTCCTCTTGGAGAATGGATACGGATCCACCACACCATCTTTATAACCCTAAGAGGCTGCCCGAGTTCTCCTACGCACGGAGAAAAGGGGCCAACGATGGGTTTCTCTTTGGGCATTCGGTAGACGAAGGCGGTGGAGATGCCCAGCCTCTTTTACCTTCATGAAAGAACAATTCGGAATCAATCCATTAAACGAGCAGAGGTCGGGTATTGATAAGGAGCACTAGATAGGTAAAGGAAGAGGGGGAAATAAAGGGCAGTGGAAGAGCGTAATAGAGGAGGAAAGAAAGAGGGGTATGTTAAAAGTCTTGTTGGCAGCACCATGGGTCCCCTAGGGGGCCCAGGGTTGACCCCCCTCGCCACGAGAAGGCCAGAGCCTCTCTAGGAACAACCCCTGAAGAAAAGATCCCAGAGAGGGAGGGGGTATCTGGGTGAAATAAACCAGGTTGCCTAGTCACAAGGGAGAAGATACAGAATCGAAATATTGTGTAAGAGGTAGACGAGCATCGGTTGTATGTATTAGATCATCCCATAATTAATGCGGCATTCTTTCATCTTTACCGTTATCTTATCGATATAAATAATCGAAAACATGTTGATTTTTATATTAGCCTAGACCACTAAGCTTAAATCTCAACATAGGCTGATCGTTAGATAGGCAAGTTTTACGATTGTGGCAATGGATTACTCCGGACTTGTCACAGGTACACTTGCGACAAAGATTCAACATTTTTTCATTTCTCCTTTCTCTACTAAAATGTCAATCATTTTTATTAGGATTGTTGCAGTACAAGAGACGAAAATGCGTTTAATTGGTGGGATATTAAATGTTCTAAGCAACGGATTAGTCATTGAGAAAAAAAAATACCCCAGCTGAAACAGGGGCCTCATCCACGTAAGATTATTCTTTTATAAATGTCACAATCCATATTGAACTTCTTAATTCAGATCAAACTATCACCAAAGAGGTGTACTGTAATTAGATGGACCAGCTCTTGGTGGAAAAAGGTCATCATTATTCATATCGTAAGAGATATTATACAAAACTTTAACTATTTCGATTCAGACCTAATAGGTCATCCTCTATTCTCACCTGACTTAGCTTCATCAGATTACTATCTTTTTATGAGTTTAGATAATCCCCTGAAGAGAATGAAGATATCAACCAGAGAAAAGGTCAAAACACCATTAAAAACTTTTCAAAATCAAAGTCAAACGATTTTTAAAAATATGGGAATGAACAGTAAATAGAAAGATAGAGACTAATATTAGAAACTAGCGGAAATTATATCATGTTTTTCACAAGTAAATAAATACATATTTAAGTATAAGTAACTTTAAAGAGTTGTTTGATTCATATCCATAGCATAATGATAACCGCATTACTTATAGGATGTCCTTCCTTATACAGATATTGAAAAAAGAATAGAGTTCGGAATATTTGAGGTTAGAGGAGCTTACACCAGTTTGACCTTACACCTACAGTGTAAGGGTAGACGAATGAATTAGAATGAAAAAGATTTAACATAGTTGAGATCAGTCCTAATTGTCCGTCTACACGGGGTACCGTGCCCCTTTGTTACTTCTACAACTTAGTCATCTGTGCTGCAGTGGTGATCGCGTTTCTAGATTTTTGCTAGTTGGGTGTGGAATGATATACCTGCCTATTTGCGCTCCTCCCCTCCCTTGATCCTTCTAGCATTCTTTGAAGCCTCACCTCTTCTCTTTCTCTTTCTCTTAGCTGGTCGACAGACGCTCTGTAATGACTCTGGATCTTCAAGAGCGCCATATTAAAATGCATAATAATATTTATTATTTCTTGGCTTCATTTTACATTAAAGAAATGGATGTCTGAGTCAGTGAAAAAGATTTAATAGAGGAAAAATACAGGGCACAAAGCTGGATAAGGGAAGTGAAAATTCATATATTGGGCTGAGGTAAAAAGTGGTGCAGGAACCATTGGTAACCTAACGTCATTCGTGGTAGTGTCAGATCCAGGATAAAAATGAGAGGAGCTAACTTGAATTCTTCGCATTGGGATTAATATACGTTCTCTGTCTAAAAAAATACTGAGCGAATCTCATAAATTCGTTAATTAGTGAAATTGATCAGTGTATAAACCTTTATGTTAGCAAACTACATCATTTATTATTTAATTAAAAAGATTTATCTTCTTCACATTAAGCTTTACAAGTCATGCTTACAAATTCCAAAAGATTCGTAAAATTTTAGACTGACTCGAAAAAGCCGCAGCCGAATCAAATTATTTATGAGATTTTTAATGAAAAGAATTTGGGTCCAAAATAAATATTAGAGAGGTGATTACATATTTTTTCATTAGATAATGAAGGTTTAAGCTAAAAGATGTTTATATATATATCCTTTTATTATTATCAGTTATTAATTTTTTGTTCTCTATTTTCAAATCTCTGTCCTTTCCTTTTTTTCACTCTTATAATGAAATTCCACGGGCAGTTCAAGAAAGATTTATCAGGAAAGAGGAAACTTGGGAGATTTTTCTCATTTAAGGCTACAAAATTCGAAAATTACTGTATCAGAGTTGAGTTTTACTTAATGAACTTATTTCATATTATCAAAGTTCTTGCCACATATATCAATGGATGATGTTATTTTTCGGTTCTTATGATAGAAGTTATCATGAACGACCGGGAAGAATAACATGTTACTAAATGAAACTAGGATGCATCTTAACATTTTATACTCTAGAAACCTCAGCTCAGACAAAGAGATCTTTATCAAAAGATTTTAATCCAATATTTTGTTACTTTTTCTTCTATCTTCATTCTTTCTCTCTTGTTTTGGTCAATTTTTTTTATTCCTATAAAGAGAATATGCTTCTCCTTTTGTAATTAATATTATCCTTCTTCGTAATAGAGTAAATAAAAACAGTCGGCTTCCAAATAATTGTTTGCAGAAAGCTGACGGTAAAATTCTTCGTCTGCCTAATTGAGAGATCTAAAGTTAAGTTGACCTTACTATATAGGGGCATTGTTTGATCGGACTTCTTTCTAGCTTTTATGTGGCTAGAGGCTCCTTATCTTGCATTAACCCTATGCCCATCACTTCTATTCTGTCTTATAAGAGAACACGATAGGTACCTAAGTTGAATTAATGAAAGAACAGAGCCAAAGAATAGTGTAAAGTTGCGGACATGAAATTTACTGACTTTTCAATTAAGCCACCTTAAAGAAAGCCTAAGAAGAAACACGTTATTAAGAACTGTCTTTACTACTCTACTTGAATTCAGTTCAAGTGGACTACCCGCTGATGAGAAGGATATGTTAAAAAGAGTAAATGAAAGAGAGAAGGGAGTTGGGTTTTTTAGGGAGGTCGTTATATAATATTCTAATGATGTACAAAATTTCGTTATCCATAGAGACAAAGAGATGGCATTCATAGTAGCTTACACACTTCAAACTTTATTTCACTGCTAGAATTAGGATTAAGGCACCAGCTAAAATGTCAAGATGAGAGAGGATTATATGCGGGTGAACATAATTAAAACAGCTTTGTTAATTTTTATTCATTTCATGAAATTCTTGGAAAGTGCGAGCTATTCTTTAATCACCATCGTCACCATTCCTACACTTTAAATTGAGTGCGAGTAATAATTGCCTTAAAACCATGGAAAAAACGTAGGGGAGAAAACGGCAAACCAAGACCCTTAAAGCTGCATTAAGGTGGGACGAGGCTTATACATATGTCTCCAGACTTAATTCAATTTTATGGTATTATTACACAAAGGCGTGGGCTCTAATCTACCGTCTCTGACAATTTCGCCCGTGAAAGTGGTTGTATCTAATTGTAAAATTAATTAAGTAATCAATTTATCACGACCTGCTTTTAGGTAGTCGATCTATGTCCTACTAGTTCTTTCTCTTGTATTATACCTGGTGTCCCTAAAGTCTAAATCCATAGTCAAAATGCATATTTTCAATAGATACAATTTGAAAATCTTATTTAATTAAAATATTAATAAAATAACATCTTTAATGTGATTTCCACCATTTCGGATGCAAAGGTCGATGCGCTTTGCGAGATTCATCCGATGAACGCGATGCATAAACTCCGAAGTTCTGTGAATTTGATCACATTCATTTATGATGCGTCGTTCCCTAAGGTGTCTCGTCTCTTAATTTTCACTAAGTACAGCTTCTCCTTTAGCACGCACCAGAGATAGAAGTCAAAAGGGCAGGACAGGACTTAACTTACAAAGTGCCCTACTCCACCCACCATTTTTGCCCCCCCCCCCCCTTAAATAAGTTATGCAAGATCTGAAGCATTTGGTGTTTTATTGAAACATCTGAATGAATTAATGGTACAGTATATTTATACAGATTGTCACCATCTTTTTTATTCTCAAGTTATTTGTAATTGGAAATACAGTACTTACAAATTCAAATTAAATCACCATAGAAAGAAATTAATTATATGAAATTAAAGTTTGCATGTGATCGTCAGGGGATCGAAGCTGGGCCACCTCATAGGCTACAACACATAGCGCAACTTAAGCATAACGCGACCAAAACAGTTAAACGTATAGTACAATCTTACGATTATATAAATTCTCGAACACTGTGATACTGGTTATCAATCTATATTTGTTTTACATGCAACTCTGCCATGGATAGCCTAATGTTTGAATGAAAGGGGTAAGTAATGGGTCCTTAACCATAAGGGAAGAACTCGCGTTATCTCCTAAACTGGGAATAATGCAGCAGCAAACATAAATATATACATAAATCCATAAATCTAGGTACCTGTTCAATGATGGTTTCAAATGTCATTGAGAAGGTGACATCATTTTCAAATGGCACCACAGATAATACATTCAGTCGTTTTTGTGTCATTGTTGAACGGAATCTGTTTTTTTATTAAAGAGAGTTTGGAAAATGAACGATCGCAGAGCAGTTGAAACATTGGAAACTGTTAATTATACAACTGGATTCTTCCTCAAGTATTTCAAAAGGACATAATAATCACGATCCAACTTCAGATGGGTTACAAATTCTGAGGAGAGTTAGAAATTCATCCTCGTAGTGCGGTTCCAAGTCATTGCTGTATTTTTTCCCTCAATTCTCAGATGTGCAGCATCATTCTTCCTCAATGACTCGAGAAAGGCAATGTCGTCAGATATTTGGTAATAAACATGTCGACGTTGAATTAAACTTACAAGTAACTTGTCAATGATGACATAAAACTCTGTACACGGAATTATGGTGCACTTTAAAGATCTGCTTCAGATTCAGCAGAATCACCAGCTTGGCGCCGTCGTCTTCTGTTTTGTATCTTTTCCGATACATATACTTGAATACTTTCCATGAGATTCTTTGCTTTATTCTCCAGTTCCTCAAATTGATCACGAAACTCAGCAACAAAACGTTCAAGAGATAGAAACAATAATACAGCCATGTTGATAGCAATATTTGATTTTTGGAGAAGAGTATTAGCCTTCTAAAAGCGCTGTAGGATCTTGTTCCAAAGAACATCCACTCTTATTGATGTATCGTACAATGATAGTCAGTTGATCAATATGCCTGACATCAGGTGTTGAATCGACACATATGGAAAAGTATTTAGCATCATGAATTTCATCACATATAGTTGGCCACACATCTTCACCCATTAATTTAATAAGTTCATTTCATATTCTTGAAGAAAGTTAACTTGTTTCCATCACGAGAAATATGTTAGGCAAGAAAAGGATCAAACTTTGCAATCAATTCAAAAATTCCCATATAATTTCCATTTCTATAGGATCCAAGCACTTCATCTCCACGTTGAGCCAAGAACTTTATGTATTCAATGGTTTTACGGAGTGATGTTTGATAATAGTTGCTTTCTTCTTTTAGCTGGTTACAAAGCTTTGCATCGATACATTCTTTCTCTTTGGATCGTAATAACCAGAACAGAACCGAGATTCTGTGTTCTGCACTGTTTTATGGAACTTCAGTACGAGGGGCGATCAATAGGTTTTGCAATTCGGATATAAGGAAATGAGATATAACTACCCTCGACTTCAATGCACTTGCGCCACTTGTCCCTGAGGCTTCGAATTCCCGACAACCAGAAATCTCCCGACTGCTGTTCAATCCACTCCTGGACGGTGAGCTGGACATCTTCATCTTCCCCAAACCAGCGTCCACGCAGTGCAGCATTGAGCTGGCGGAATAAAAAGTAGTCGCTAAGGGCCAGATCTGGACTGTAGGGGGATGGTTAAGCTACTCGAATCCGCACTGGCGCAGGGCAGCTTGTGCAACTCTGGCCTTGTGGACTGACGACGTTGAAGTCGATCATGGGGCGTGAGGTTTCTAGGGACCCAACGGGAAACAGACCTTGGTCATGGCCAAATTGTCGTGGATGATGTTGATAACACTTCTATGTGATATTCCAAGTTCTCGCTCGATTTCTTCGACCTTCATCCGTCGATTTTCGAGGATCATCCTCTCCACACGGGCCACATTGTCCTCGTTAGGCACGTTTGACGGGCGTCCTGGACGTGGGGTCATCGTCAAGCTTAGGAAGGGTCGATGTTGGTGTACACTACAACGATGCGTTCATATATCTCTTTTGCATTCTTGCCATCCTTGGTCAAAAATTTGATCACTGCGCGGTGCTCAACCTTCTCCATTGTGGAAAAATTTGTGACTAACGATCTGCGATCAGCTACTGCTTCTTAAATAGACGAGGCAGGAGCGTGCGGCTGAAGGTCCTGACTTGTCATAACTTTTCCTAGCACCCCCACAAACAGCCATCTCCCTTCCTCTGTTTTGCCCTACCGATTCGCAAAACTTATTGACCGCCTCTCGTCTATTGCCACATTTACTCCAGCCATTGAAACCACTAGTGACAAAGTGTGAGGGAGGTTTTGAAAATAATTTACAGAAAAAACAGTATAATTTACCATTCGTGTGGGGATACAGTATCCAGTCTCTGTAAAACTTCTCATTGTTTGCTTTCCCGCCATACAGATTTTCCATGTTGAAACGACGAATTCGATTTCCGAATTTTTCTCTCTGAAGCTGCAAATTAATTACTGTGATTTTGACAATCATTTGGACCCCTTGTTAACTAGTAATCAATGTCAGAATCAGTGAGGAACTTTTCCCAATGTCCAAGATCATGAGACTTTGAACCGCCAGGTGCGGGAAGATATTCTGGTTTATCCAGTTTGGAATTGTAAAGATCTTGTTCTTTTACTGTTCGATGTTTCATCAGGTTGTGAAGCTGAAAGGGCTTTTGAAAGCATTGGAGTAACTGGAGAGCCAAGAGGTTGAGGACTTTTATCACTGGGAGTTTCAGGGATCAGAAGTTCAGTGTGTGAAGATCCAGGCTCTATGTTTACAGATTGTGCAGCTTCACACCCACTGCTAGTGTTTAACAATTCAGTGGATGTATGAAGGAAACTACTAATCTTGAAAGCCTTTTGCAAACTTCCATGTCCCTCTGCATCTTCTTCCGTTTTTGAGCTCCACTCTCGTGTTTCTTCATAGTGAATTAACTAGGCACTATTGGACTGTCCAGACTAACCTGCAATTAAAAATGGAAACAATGCAACCCCATTTATATCTATTTAATTTAAATTGAAAACTAAATAATTGAGTGAAACTTTGTCAAATGCTTTATTGCAATTCTAGATATACCACATCAGCATTATTTCCAATATCTAACTCATTGGTCACATAATTTTAAAATTCTAAAGGGTTTGATAACCATGATTTACCTGCCTTGAACTGCCTTGTTTAGTGATTCTTAACATTCTGACTCAATTTTATATAAAGTACTTTTAAAAATCCCCCCCACATTTCATCTTTACCTTTAAATAAGTTAGTCCAGTTTATATCATTAATAATTTTTCTTAATTTGACATAAATACCTCTATTTAGATTAAATTTTTATAAATTACAATCTGCAACTTTTTTATAGTAAATATAGAATCTTATAATATCACTAATGATCACTATTGTCTAAGGTTTCTCCTACATTGAAACTGTCAATATTCATTGAAATATTAGTTACGACTAGGTCTAATATATTGTCCCCTCTAATAGGAAAATTTACTAATTGTTTAAGAAAGTTGTCATTAATACATTTAATAAGTATATTATCCTCGTTTAGCACTGTAGAACTCGAATTTAGATCTGGCTTTTATCTCTCATACATAATTTCTCAATTTCTTTGACAATAAGACTATCAACATTATTAGTGATGGTGGTCTATAAAAACAGCCTAACTTTAGTTTGACGTTATTCTTGAATTTAAGATTTAAACATATACATAGATTCTACATTACTTGAATTTTCTTTACTATCAAAATCAACTACTATAATATCTTTGATGTAAATAAATATACCTGCTCCCTTTTTATTTTTTTTCTTCCATAAGTGAATAAATTATATCCATTAATTTCAAACTCCTTGATATTATCCTTATTAAATTGACTCATCTAAGTGTCAGTAATACAAACAATATCTAAACTCTCTGCAGCTATATAAGATAATAGTTCTATTTTATTATTTCTAATAATTGTGATATTTGTATAAAATACTTTAATATTTAACTGCTCCTTAAATTGTGTAAGTACAGTCTGGATAGTCTGGAACAACACTTAGTAGCGTGACTGTACACATATTGATGACTTATACTCCCTTCTTTTAAAATAAAAATATTTCCTTGTTTTAACCTAACCTAACTTTTAATTAGTCTAGGTAAATTAAATGATGAAGAAACTTAGACAACTTCAGCCTAGCAGCCTACCCTAGCTAACCAACCTAACACAATTCAGCTTAACCTAATCTAAACAAACTAACCTAACTCTAGTCAGCTAACCTAGTTAAGTTAGGTTAGGATAGGTTAGTGTCGTAGGATAAGGTAGTCCAACCTGACTCTTACTGCCCTTCCCAAACGTGGGGGATGGAGGCGACAAACAAATATAGGGAATGTCTCCCTTTCAAATACTTGGGGATCAAAGACGAGTGCAAATTCTAATATTGGCACACTTGGATACTATTTCAACAGGCTTCGAGTGATTATAGGATATAAACAAGTGAAACAAAAATAAACTTTAATACTCTAGAAACAACAAATGACATTAACAAGAATGATAAAATTTAACAAATACGTTAATCGTTCGGTAAATAAAAATTGAATTGGATTTACAAAGAATGATATTGTCTGAACCGCACAAGACACAATAATTGCCCGAGAGGAATCGGGAGGAGACTATGAAGTGAGTCGTGCGGTCGGAGAGCGTCACGCTTCTTCAACGATGATAAAGAAAATGTAATGGCTTACGATTTTCTGGAGGAGACCTCGAGAAGTCGCTCGGGGAAGTATTCTTCCCGGGGAAGAGTAGCTAAGCGCGTTATTCTTGACTGAGTCCTTCATCCTTGACCTCCGTCGTTCCGAATAAGGGTTTCTGTCTGTGAGCCCTAAGAGTGCCGGGTTATCACTTGAGAATTGCGCATCGTCCTTGGATTATCCAAGGTTACAAAATAATGGGTAGCATTTATTTACAAAAGGGCTTCATATTTGAGACCGAAATTTATTTGGACATATTTACAAGAGAATAAAATAGTAGGCTCAGGATTCATTGGGAGCCTTTGAAATACATTATTCTAAAATACGATTTTCTGGGGGAGACCTCGAGAATTCGATCGGGGAAGAGTAGCTAAGCGCGTTATTCTTGACTGAGTCCTTCATCCTTGACCTCCGTCGTTCTGAATAAGGGTTTCTGCATGTGAGCCCTAAGGTTGCCGGGTTATCACTTGAGGATTGCGCATCGTCCTTGGATGATTCCAATGACCTCACAAGATGCTGCGTGATTACTTTGGGAGTACTGCGTGAATCTTGCTTGCGTGAAAGCGGCGTGGATACATCTCGCTTTCCGAATTCTCTGAGAATATTCATTCGATCACTCAAGGGCTGGGGAATATATACGACTCCGCCGGAGGCTCTTTTGTTTGCCGACGGAAGCAATTCCGACTCTGTCCCCCAAAACACGGCGGCGATGGTTTAAGCGCCATATCGCTAAATTGTGTCCTGGCTCCAGTCTGACTTCGATATAATTCCGAAAGTTTACCGAAGGGTTCCAATGGAATGTTCTTCGTCAATGAGATACCCCTTTTCTCTTTATATGCGCGACTCGCCCCCCCCCCCCCCTCTCTCTCTCTCTGATAGTTAGGTTTGTACTTGGGTTAGGTTAAGTGTTAGCCTAGGCTATAATTAATATAGCCTTTCAAGGGGGTAAAAGCAAGTGTTACCCATTAAACAAGTAGGCTAATACCACTAATTTCATAAAACAAATATTCATTTGGAAATCCTCAAAAGTACAAATATTTTAAAACTTCTAAGATACAAATCCAAGCTGTTGACTGGAACACATTAAATATTTTTTCTTGTTGGGGGGACTACTGGAAGGGACATTGCGTCCCGGTCTCGTCCGTCTTGCCTCGGGACCGGCTTCCTCAGAGAAAAAGGTATGAAATGATATATTAAAGTTTAACGTGATAGTAGTAGGTTTATAGTGGAAGTTTAGACAGAAGTTCCAGTTATATCAGCATTTAAAAACACAATATTATAATTGTAGTAATTGACAACTTGACAATCTTAAGGCATAGCTATTTCCCATAATGAGGCCCATTATGGGTCAGGTCTATCAGGTTTTGTGGGACCTTCAGTGGTTGGAGGTCTACGCCATGGCGTAATGGGCGTATAGGTAAGTCCGTCCCTGCAAGTCAGGAAGGGGAAAATAAGTTCTGATGAACGAAGAGGATAGTGTGATATTTTATGTGTCTATACTCTAAGGACACTCTGTATAAACACTGCCATCGCCAAATTTTAAGTAAGAAAAAGAGGAGAGAATAAAAAATAGCAAATATGAAACTACCAGGAAAGGAAAAAAAATCTTATACAATAACCAATTTTAATGAACCTAATAATACATTTTCCCTTAAAATTGGAATAAAATTTTGGTTCTACTCTATCCACAATTATTTGATTTTATTCAATATAGCTAAAATGTATACGTCCACAAATCTAGAGAGACACTTATTTATATGTATACGGAAGATTCATGCATGCTACTCTGAACTTACTAAAGAGATATCCAATAAATAACCAGTTGCTACCATCGAGGTAATTCCCGCCCGTGTGAACGAGATATTAGCAACATAGGAAATAAAAGAACATATCTTCTTCTTCCCGTAGACCGCCTCCTCTTAGGCCATAAAAGAAATGTAGTGACAAAAGAATGAGAAACGACTATAAAAATTACCTGTATGCACATGCTTTCTAATGGACAGTTTATAGATTACATAACCAATCGTTTGCATACTTTGTATGCCATGTTCCGTTTTAAATTGCTCGCTTGCCAGTTAATTACAAATGTTCTCTTTTGTCCGTAAATTTAAATACTTGATCATTTTTGGTTCAAAAGGCAACCAATTAATTTTAAAATATTTTATCGGTCAACGTTTCCTAAAAGAGAATTCCGGGAAGCAACTATTTTTAAAATAAAGGACCAGCCTATAATATTATTCTGAAGAATTTCATGATCTATTTTTAATCAATTTGATCTTTTTGATTTTTCTATCGGACGATAGAAAAATAGACTGAGATGTACAGATGCCTAAATTAGTGATGTCGCATTTTCAAAATATTTTGGCCAGAGCTAAGAAATTAAATATAATGTGGCAGCTCGTGTATAGTACTAAGGAACTGGAGCCCCCAATATTTCCACTCGATATTATCCATAACATTTGATATAATGAGTCATTTTATCTTTAATTCTTTCCTTAAAGAATTAAAGCTTAATGTCAGTAGCTATCTCCGAGCTTAGAAAAAAAATACAAAAATCCTTGTATAGAACTGTGCGCTTCACAGTTCCAGCGACGCAGTGTCCTAGATAGAAAGCTGCACGCTTGGGAGAGAGAGCACTGTGGCTCAGGCAGTGCCGATCCTCGTGTGTTGGTGGAACGTAGTGTTCCTTTTTTTACTCTGCGTGTGTTATGCTTATTAACGTGTATATATTCTTGAATGTGATAAAGTGTAGAATTTAATTCATATTTCTTTCGGTTCTTTTATTAATTAATTGATTAATTGAGCTGCTGAAATTTAGCTTGGAAAATAATCTAGATGATGTTCTTAGTGAAATTACGGCACTGATAAAAATCCTCTTGACAATTCCCATCACAGGCAGAATGCTGCTTTTCAACACTGAAAAGAATAAAAACTTTTCTAAGGAGCAAAATGAATTCTGAAAGACTAAATGTACTTGCAGTACTTTCACTGGATAAAAAATTCCTCACTAATCATCCAGAAATCAAGGATAAAATAATTAATCTTTTCGCGCAAATTAAAACAAGAAGAATCGATTTCGTTTTTAAATGAATTTATCAAGCTTGAACTGTAACAATTTAGGCTATTAGTAAGTCGAAAATGATTTTGTTCTGTTTAGGATTTTATCAAGGGTATTTCTATATTTTATTTATATATGTTTATTTTCTTTTACACAATATTAAAACAATGCGAATTTTTTTTAGGCAGCACCCCCACTAATTTTGGCTAAGAGCCGCCACTAAATTTATTAATTGTGTTTTACAAATCCTAGAATAGTTTTGGATGACTGCCACTAGGCTTTGCCTGTCTTGCCAATTAATAATATTTTTCCTAATACTTTAGGTTGTGAAATTAATTATAGGAATAAATTTTTTTTAAAAAGAGTAAAATGTTAATACGAATATTTTTGTGATATCGATGATTGAAAGTTAAATAAAAAAAAATTAGTTAAACTGGAAAAGCGAAAAATTGGAGGAAATTTGGCATCTTGTTTTGAAACAAATCGTTTCAAAATATTTCGACAGTAATGCTTGAAATAAGAGAATAATGTAAAATATTTCACTAAATTAAATTTACTCTATTGCTAAATGTACTATCTAGTTTGTTAATAACTAAATGCAACCTGAACACTCCATCCCTCATCAAATAATATGGTAAATTGCCACTGGGAACGAAATTCAGCGTAAATTGTGGCAAGTGTGCATAGCTTGTTGATACCATTAAGAATTTTATGTGCTTCAATAAGTTGTTTATGGCGGTTTTCTTATAGTATGAGACCAAATCTTTTGAGTTCTTTATAATGATAATAATAAGTATTTATAATGCACCCTTCAGGGCTGTTAGCCCTCCCAGAACGCAGGCTGTGTAATAAGTCAATGTTCAGAGCTCGCGGCCTAATTTTCTGGTGGAAGTTAAACTCTTTCCAAAGTTATAATTTGATAACTCATCATCTCTATCTTGACAACGGTATCAAATATTACTCTTCTCATTAGAGCTCTTGCTAGCCAAGTGGATACGGCGTTGGTCTCCCAACGTCGTGGTACCGGGTTCGATCCCGGCATGAGCGGACACAAACGTCAGCGCACGGAGAGATCTGGCTACCGACTGGTAGACGCCTGTATTCGGGTGGGTAGATCTTACACTTTCCATCATATACTTCTTTCTTTCCTCTCCCGTCTTGGGCAGCACAACACACACACACTCTCTGTTGCAAGGAATCCTGCCGATGGGTATCTATATCCACATAACTCTGACGCAGAACAGGTCCTTCCTGACACTTCCCCCCAAAGAGGACCGGCCCCTGGAATAATAATAATAATAATTTTTTTAATAGGTTCATAAACTTGTGAAAACCTCCTCGAGTGGCTCTTAAAGACTTTAATGTTCTTTTGCGACTTTTCTTAATCCTTTTAATTCATGGTTACTGATATACATAACTTTGCATTTTGTGATATTAAAATTAGTAGCAATTTTAGAGACCATCTATGTAATCACATTTAAAGAGTCATGATGCAACATTTTAGTACATTGTCGAGTAATAGGTCACCTGCCCAGACAATCTATTGGTTGGGAGGAAAAAGATAAAAGCCACGAAAATATGTATATATATATATATATATATATATATATATATATATATATATATATATATATATATATATACATTTATATATACATATATCCTCTAATGTACGCATGCTTCCTTCGCTACGTACAAGTACGTTCACTTCGTAAGAGTAATCTGTCGATTACGAGGTATAAGAGTGCGATTTACTACAGAAACAGATAGCGTTTAATGAGTTTACCAAGTTGCAGTTCAAGGATATATTTAAAGAGTGAAAACCAAAAATATAATTTTAATAAGTCACTAGTTATATATATATATATATATATATATATATATATATATATATAGGGAAATATAGGTAATGTAAATAAGGAGAATTCTGACAGGATATAAATTAATTGGCAATTGGCTAACGTTAATTACTCGTTAATCAGCTTTTAAATGAGATACTATAAGTCGGTTTTACAGAGGGAATATTTATATGTCAAAAAGTGGGTCGATTAACGGGAGACACAATCAAGGGTCATTTTACCTTAATTGGGTCACCCCGAGGAAGGGGAATCCTTTAGCGAGTTGGCGCAGGAAAATAGAGCCGGGCAATGGACGTGATTCTCGGCCGAATATCCTGATGGTGACGAGGATGAAGGACGACGGGGGGGGGTGCAGAAGACGAGTTCACGATCCACAATGAAGACGGACGATGGCATCTCTGATCCATAGAAGTGCAACCTCCAAAAATTGAGATTCTGACGCGGCTCGGGGAGAAGTCTCACACGAGAAAATGGAGATCTTTGATGCGGGGGGATGGGGGATGAGACGAGGGGAATCCAGGCCAATCCTTCGGGGACGAAACGATTCGAGGCTTGCTCTGAACAGGGTAAGGCTTCACAAAAGAGGTGAATATTTTCTGATGAGATCCAACCTCGATGGCATAAGCGAATGCCAGGGACTTAGGGAAACAGAAACATGATCTGAACCGAATGTGATGGGTTCTCAAACTCAATCTGCCGATATTCTAAAAACCTAGGGTATTTATATGACGGCCATTTTGGGGATTTGTCCTCTTTGGCAAACTCAGACGACTGGCTGACCACTTCCGGCGGCCAGATGGATTAGCGTTTGTCGCCTGGTGCAAGTCTTGATGCCCTTTACGATGTGGGCGGGAAACTTTCGGCTATCAGTTTTCCGACTACGGAGTTTAGCGCTTCTTCGGCGAGGTAAAAGCTTTTAACACTCCCAACTTAATTAACTGCACCTGTGAGGCAGCTGACGGATATTCAAATTCTTTCTTCTTTTATTTTCCTCTTTGGATTCAGAGATTACTCCACGTGGAGTTATACGTAGGAGACAGAAAGAGGGAATGAATTCATGAAACAAGTGAAGGGGGTATTCTTCTTGGCATCCCTTTCCCTTACATACATATTACAATGATCACCTCATGATCAATTTTTTCATTATCCTCAAATTTAGCACTTTTCAATAATAACCTTCTTCAATATCATTTTAAAATATACCAAATAGTACCGGATCCAAGACGGAACCCTAGGAGACACAACTAGTGATAAGTACATTTGGAGAGGTCCAGACAAAGATACTCTTTGTCTGTCTCCTTCACCTTAAATAATGTCTGATCAATTTCAAGAGTTTTCCTGGATTATGCCAGAGCGAACACAATTTTGTCCATTTCAATAGTTGAGAACCAAATGCAAATGTTATTGAAAGGAAAAAGGTCAACAAATGTAATGTTCCTTTTATTGATGAAAGAATACAGTAATGGGAAAACGTTATTGAGACAATTATATTTTATCATATAAGAAAATCAAAACAACTAAACATTCTATTTTGTTTTAGTATGTTTATATCATAATTTAATGTCAAATATACAAAACTTAGAGTGAAACCCATTTTATTGATAAATACAGTCAATTGATGCGCGCAGTCAATATTTACAATGATCTCCTTTGTTCTTTAGGACTGCTTCAATTCGTTTGGGAATTCTGAAGAACAAATTTCCGATGATATTTTGAACTATATTGCTCTGTTTTTTTTATTAAATACCCACAACTGCTTATAATTTGATGATTGTTACAATTTATCAACCACCAGTTTGATTATCGCCCACAAATTCTCTCTCATGTTAAAAACCCGCGAATTCCCGAGCTTAGGTCTCAAAAGTTCGATGCTATTTTCAGCCCCTAAATTTGTTAATGCTTTTGCCATCATGCTGAAAAATACAATTATCATCCCCAAATTGCACGTTTTAGTACCACTTTGAGCTTATGACAGTGTTTTGGGGCAAATTTGTTAATGGTCCAGTTTCCTTAGATGAGAAGAAGCCACAGACATGAAGAGTGTCCGGATGCTTCACAGTGGGTACGATATAGGACTCTTGGAAGCATTTCCCCTTTCTTGTCTGGACGAGAGATGCTCCAGAAGCTCCAAAAAAGCGCAAGGAAGCGTTATAAGATAATATCAGTTTGCTCGTGTCATCAAAAGTCCATTTTTATATTTCCTACCAAAGTGGAGCCTATTGGTAATATTTTCTTGGTGAGAAGATGCGTCTACGCATCCATTCTATACGTGAGACATTTGACAAAAGGTTTCCGCCACACTTTGCGCTCTGAAGCGTTCTCACCTACTTCTTTCTTGCACTGGAATCAACCCGATTTCTGAACTGAGACTTCATCAGGAGGCGATCTTGGCGTTCATTTGAAGCTCTTGAGCGTCCTAAAGCCATCTTCACAGCAGCTTATCCAGTCTTTTTAAAGCCATTAATGATCCTAAAGATGGTCTTCTTGATGCAATACCCTTAGCAGCAACTATCTCTTTGAATTTCTTTGGAAAGAATTAGTTCTGGAATGGAAAAAGATTCAAATATTTATTTTTACAAGACAATATTATAAAATAGATTATAATTTAACCCATATTTGATATCATTTTATCCCTTTGATCGAATAGTAAAGCTTATCTCCTACAGGAAATGGGTCAGAGGCTTGGACGAAAGAATGCACTGCTTTTCTCTTAGTATTTTGTCAAGTTTGCTTTTTTAATAAATCTTCAATAATATAAATATTAAAATAATTATTCATATAACTTAAATTTAAAAAAAAAGGAATGAAAAGAATAACATTATATGTCTTAAAACTTTAAATCATTATTGTAGGTTAGGTTAGATGAAACACTTTAACATATTCCTCTCTAATGTAGGCATTTTAACGTCTTCTTTTCAAAGTTTCGGAAATTAAACATCAGCCATTCCCCAAACAAAGGTGTTGGATTCGCTATTCTTGAATTGATCCATTTTCCTCTAATATCGAAAGGATTTACCTTTGTAATTTACTGCAGAGCGTAGTGTTAAGCTGTATTGAAATCGAGATAGATTCTTTTAAGAGCCCATCTAGTCAATGCTAACTTGGTCAAAATCTCTGTAATCACCTTACAGCTTATTGCTAGGCTCTTTACAAAATGCAGATCTGCAAAAGACCAACCAACAAACATATAAAAAACAAAGGCAAAAAACAAAACACGAATCAAATAGACAGGAAGGAGAAAACACGCTAAGGCGTCGGCAAGAGGCCTGGCTCCCTATGGCACATGAGCGTGCGTCTTAGAACAAAGAGACTGAAATAGAATGTGGGCAGCCTCATCTAAAAAGGTAATTAGACCGCAAGTCAGTTGGAATGAACCCGTCCGGACTACAAGAGACAAGCGGTAGCGACCCGGCTCGTCCCGATACCGGAAAGTTAACTTGCGCAATGATCAGCCAGACTGGGACATTCAACGAGAATGTCTGGGGGACAACGCAGTCGTTGCAATACAGTGCAGTTGAGTGCTCCATCAAATAGCGGTGCATCACGTGAGTGTGTCCAATCCTAAGACGACAGAAAGTGACTTGAAGTCTTCTACGCCTTGGAGCGTAGGTTTATGGGAACAGTCGCTGGCAATGACACGCAACTTTAAATTCCCCTCGGCCGTCTTGTATCTTATTTGCTAGGCAGCCCGGAGAGCTACCCTGATTCATGCCATTTCCCGCAATTCTCAAATGTTCAGGAACCCAGCAGAAGATAATCTAGCCATCCACCCGTCTTACTGCAACAGTGGCGTCACGAATACCGGGAAACAGAGGGTGTGGAAATTCCAATGCCCAAAGAGCATTCAAGAGGATTTATGAGTCGTTAAATATCACATTCAGGTCTGCGACCGGGCATAAGCGCTATATCCTGTACCAAGCGGTCTTTGCAACCAGCTCGGTCGTAAAGACATGCAGCGCTGTTTAGAGTACCGCTAACATCAAATAAAGGAAACACAGCATTGAAGTAGACCCACTCCTGGTACTTGTAGACATTTGTATACGCTGGAACAGAACCAGTGTGACACAAAGTGGGCTTCAAAAAGGTCGAACGCAAAACTCTTGGCGGTGTGGAAGCCTTGGGAGAAGAGGCGTGGCAAATAATATTCAAAGGTCTTCGCCTATGGATGCAAAGGTGCTGGATTTGTGCGGACAGGTGCATTATGCACTGCGTATGACGCAAAACGAATAGTATTTCCCCAGCATCGAGAAGTAGAGTCTCAATGAGGGACGTGTAGAAGGCAACGGTCGCCAGATAGAGGGGGGTGGGGTAGATCGAGTCCCCCTTCCGCAATATACACTCGGCTGTGGATGTAAAAAATCTCGCATCCGTAGTCGAACTTCGAACGAACAAAGGATCGATAAAAGAGTAGGGCAGTAGCCCTATCAGCACCCCAGGTACCGAATGTCACATAACGAAGAATATCAATGGCGCGGGTACAAGGTACCATAAGGCTGCGAATATGAGCCTCCAGGAGAGACAATGGTCGAAAACTAGACTAAGAAAACGATGAAAATCCACCACTTCCAGTCAGACCCCGTTTAGGAAAAAGTTCGGGTTGAGGTGGAGCTCTGAATTGCCGTATAAGTGCACCGCTTTAGCCTTGACAAAGGAAAAGTGAAAGTGCGCCTTGGCATAGCGAGAGACGCGGTTCAATGTGTGTTGGAGTCGTCGTCAACGCAGAGCGTAGTGAGAACATCTTCTGGCGGCTTCCAATTGATAGCGTTGATGCTCAGGGCAAAGAGTGTGACACTGAGGAGACTTCCTTGCAGAACACCTTCTTCTTGCTAATTTACGTAAGAAAGGCCTCCTCCCACCAGCACATGGAATCAAAGATCTCGCAAAAACTCAGAAATAAAGATTGGGAGGCGTCCCGTCGACCCCATCGTATGCAGAGATTCCAAGATAGGGTATCACCACGCGGTACCATATGACCTCTCCAGATCAAAAAGATCGAACAATGTTAGCATTCTACCTGCTAGCAGTTAGTAGTAATTTATTTTACTTATAACAAGTTCCTAACATGTAAATGAAATAAAAAATGCATGTCAGGTTTACAGCTTTCTATAGCAAAATCTTTGCCAGCCGTTTATTTAAAAATTCAATGGTAGATATTGTTAAAAAACTATGCATTTTTATTAATAGCATTACTTGTATTAAATATCATTACAAATGTGAAGTAACTCTTGTAATATAAAATGTTAAGTGTTATGAAATGATATCCTACCATAGGTTGTGCCTACTTCTGATACGAAAGTAAGAATGAAAGAAGCAACACGTCTCACGACTCTGCAACTTGCTTCAGTAAATCAGGACTAATCAGGTATCATCAAGTTTGACTCTCTGTTTGCCAACAGATTGAACTCAGAAAAGTTTATTCACGGGAAAGGATATTGTTAAACATTAGGAAAGAAATCAAAACTTCTAAAAATGCTATTATATATACTTCATTTCTTGACTTTTGTCCCACTTCTGGCCCACTGTGCTCTGCCTCAAAACCTTCGGTGCGTGAGGCAGCAGTTTCGGAAATCGAAAGAGACTGTGTTAACGGCTTTATATAGGTCGTGGATGTCTATTCAATTAGGTCACCATAAGTCATGCGGAATTGTTTTTCATGTTTCCCATCATTTTATAGAAAGAAATAATCGAAAGCAGGTTTGTTTTTATACTAATCTAGTCTACTAAACTCGAAGCCTAGTTACCTAGTTACATTACAACATACTTTAATCGCAATTGTATATTCTATTAATTTTGTATTAATATTATTACCTTAATGTGCAATATCATTAAAGGATGAATATTATGACAACGATAAACTTTGAGAGTCTAGAAGGGCGAACACTTTCTCCGGTAAGACGGTTTACTTTAGTCTATTTGCGGCATAAACGTTCAGGACGTTGGCGTATAGATGGAGGTCACCACCCGACATGTTCCCCCCCCCCATGGAAATCATAGTGGCTAATTGTGTTTTGGGGTGTGCTTGGGTGTTGGTTAGTGTTAGGTTGGGTGATAGTGTCGGTGTCGGTAGTGCTTTTACATTCAGTGTAGAAGTGCCCTACTACACTGCATTTGAAATATGCGCGTTCTGCTTGGCACATGTTTGATTGATGTCCCGTTTTGTAGTCAAGGATACGCTGGTGTGGCCTTATGATGTCTTGTTTTTCGATGTTCTGTGCTTATGTTAATGTTCTGCAAACCTTGATGTCTTGGACTAGCAGCATATTCTTGGGGTGTTCTTCGCACAGAGTAATAACAGCCCATTCTTTGGTGCGGTTGAAATAGAGGCCTTTGATGGCCTCCATGCCATACTCATGCCTCAGGTAAGTGAGTAGGTCATTGGTGGGCAATGACAACCATGCAGAGTTGTTTTTGTGTTTGTTTCTGGCTGTTTAGTGTAGTGTTGTTGCTCTGTCAGTATGTCATTTACGAGTAGATGTAATCTATGTGCGTCTTGTGTAAACCTGAAGATAAGCATTTTCCCGACGTATGCGTTTATTATGTTTGTGATTAGTGTATTAAATGTGTTTGAAAATTTCTGGATATCCTATGGTGTTAATGTGTATATTTAGTGTATAGATATCTTGGTTTCGTACCCATAGCGTTTTCTGTGTCCATATTGTGGGGGAGTGAATTTTTAAACTGTAGGTTATTAAAAGTCTCCCACCCATTGGCTGGCTGCCCCCTTTAACAAGATTCAGGATGAGATGAATGGTTGAACGCGAGTATGGACCTAGATGGGCTCCTCAGAGAGTATAAAAACATGGAGAACTTAATGATAGATGAAGGCCGAATCAAGTCACTTCCACTCGGGGGTTCCACCCCCTCATCGGGTTTTGATTATTCAGAATTACTTCTAGCATACACATAGATGGTTGTATGTCCCTCTGTGGTCCTCAGCAGACCCACGGGATAGGGTAAAATACTAAAATTACCCTCCTCGAAAAGTGTAACTCCTTCCTATTCCAGGAAGCTTCTTGAATATTGGTTACACAGTGGGTTAGACTACAAACCTCCTTTACCACAAACATACACTGATGCGCATTCAAGACAAAGGCATAGTTGCGACGAGGGTTATGTGTGGAATCTATGCTCATGGGGTAGGATCACTAAAGGGCAAAGGGGAGGGAGTAGGGTGTCAAGATATAATAACAAGCCTGGAAAAAATCTCTTTTAAATACCTAACTCAGTGGGGAGGATTAAATGTAGGTGAGGCTAAGTGCATGGGTTGGTGGGCCCTCTTTGCGGCACTTGTGGGGATCATGTCCCTGGAAAACGTCAAGTCTTGATCGCTGGAACAATCGTCGAATGCTGATGGATGACCTTTTGTTCCGATTTCCCTAGACCGCTTCCTCCTTTACCGGGCGGTGAGCAGGATTGATTTGGTAGCTTCAGAGTTCATCGAAGTGATCTTGTTAGAGCAGACAAACACCGGACTATGTACACTAAACGTGAAAGTTCTAGACAATGGATCAGTCGTGGGAGAAAACTTCTGAATCTAAATTAGACTATGATCAAAGAAGAGGATCAATGTGCTCAGTTAGACCCTTTACATGCAACACTCGATGATACAATGGCCAGCAATAATTACTGGAAAGAATATTTTTCGAGACAACGTGCGACCTCATATCTTAAGAGATACCATATAGAAGCTTAAAGATTGGGACCTAATGAGTCACCCGCCATTCTCATCCGACTTAGCGATATCAGATTACAATCTTTTTATGAGTTAGCGAATCACCTGAAGAGAATGAAGATACCAATAAAAGAAAAGGTTGAAACACCATTAAATAACTTTTGAAATCAAAATCAAACAATTTTTGAAATATGGCATTGATAAGTTAATAGAAAGATGGAAACTAATATTAGAAACTGGAGGAAATTGTATCATCTTTCACATTAATAAATAAATACTTAATTAAGTATAAATAAATGTAAAGCATTGTTTGATTTTTATCCATATGATAATTAGAAACGTGAAAAAATGTCGCATTGTGCCATTATATATAAAAAAAAATATATATATATATATATATATTATATATATATATATATATATATATATATATATATATATATATATATATATATATATATATATATATAATTTACAATTATACATGTACGACCTGCCACAGTCGTTATGTAGGCCAAACTGGCTTACAATTCAACTGCAGGATCGCGAAGCACTTGGGTTTGTCTCATAGGACTGGTATTCCCATTTCTAAACCTGAAGCCTCTTCTATCAGGCAACAATCAGAGTATCACCATCATCCTCTTAATTCTAATTCATTTACTATATTATCCTCAGCCTTAACTTCTCTCGATTTGAAAATTTTACAGTCACTATATATCATTAAAATAAATCCAAAGTTAAATATTTACGCCTCCTCAATTATACTATTCACAATATAACCAACCAACACTTCAATAGATTAACTAGCCAACCAACCAACCGAATAAATCTCATCAGTAATTTTATATGTTTAGTTAGTTGATTTCTCAACTCCCACGTTAAAGATCTTTCCCTTTGTTCATTCTAATTTATTTTCTGTTTTTTTGTCTTTTTTTTTGGTGTGTGTTTTTACAATTTAATATAATATTATTTTTTGTTTAGCTCAGTAACTTTTAATACCTGATAATCAAGTCAGTTTGTTATAATGTCACTTTCTATTTTTTTTTTTAAATACCACTGCGTAATATTTAATTCTATATATTATTGTGTTTTTACTTTAATTTTATTATTGTCAATTTTATTATTTTAACTTGCCTTCTTCCGCTTTTTTTTTAATGCATTCTTTTAAGTGTTATCAATTAATGTTCCTTTCCCTTCTCATTAGACGATATAGTCGCTGAAGATGGTCCTATTAAAGGTCCGAAACGTCCGGCCAATAAATGATTAGTATAATCACCTGGGTCTTCATATTCCTGCTATATATATATATATATATATATATATATATATATATATATATATATATATATATATATACCCCCTCCCTCTCTGGGATCTTTTCTTCAGGGGTTGTTCCCAGAGAGGCTTTGGCCTTCTCATTGCGAGGGGGGGTCAGCCCTGGTCCACCTAGGGGACCCATGGTGCTGTCAACAAGACTTTTAACATACCCCTCTTTCTTTCCTCCTCTATTACGCTCTTCCACTGCCCTCTATTTTCCCCTCTTCCTTCACCTATCTAGTGGTCCTTATCAATACCCGACCTCTGCTCGTTTAATGGATTGATTCCGAATTGTTCTTTCATGAAGGTAAAAGAGGCTGGGCATCTCCACCGCCTTCGTCTACCGAATGCCCAAGGAGAAACCCATCGTTGGCCCCTTTTCTCCGTGCGTAGAACTCGGGCAGCCTCTTAGGGTTATAAGGATGATGTGGTGGATCCGTATCCATTCTCCAAGAGGACATACCGGACGTAACTGATTGTATAGTTGCAGTAGGGCCGGGCCCTTGTAGGCCTCCAAAGTGGGGAGCCCCGAGGGAGAATGCGAAGTTGTTTTTTCTTTTTGCAATGGTTAGCCATAAACCAAAAACCTTCCCTTCTCGTAAGGGTTCTTGTGCCAAACGTTCCTTAGCTCTCCTTCAGCCTTCCCTTGCTCGTTGGACCCCTATTCCAACGAAGTAGACCCAGATCTTGAGTATCCTCGCTTGCTTGTCATGAATTCATCATCTGACATCCCACTTGCAAAAGTCGATGTGTTTGACGTCAATGAATCTTTTGAGTCCCGCTGTGGTGAACTCCGTCGTATGTGATCAAGAGGAAGTGGTGATGTCGTAGTCGAGGTGTCATCCCACTCTCAACACAACCTTGTGCGAAATCTATCTTCGATAGCTGAAATTCCAATAACTGTCTTGCCCCATCCGCGTCTGAATTTCGTCAAAGGTGTCGTCCGTTCAAACGAACTAAAGGACTACGACCCCACCCACCTTCAGAGTAAGCTCAGTACCCAACATGTCACACATGTACACAAGGTAACTAAAACATTAGGCTCCACTAAAGTCACAACTGCCACACTAATTTTAACATTTGAACGACAAGGACTGCCGCAGTATATTAAAGCTGGGTACCTTCGTGTCCCGGTAAGTCCCTACATCGAACTACCTAGACGCTGCTTCAATTGCAATCAATTTGGACATGTTGGCCAATCTCTTATCGCTGAATTTTCTTTGGTTTCAAGTAGAGATCACGTAATAAAGTGTAAAAGTGATATCTCCTTAGATAACTTTGAAATTCTGAATTCGCACAAATGCCCTATTACCCTTCGAATCTTAGAAACACTTTATATAAAACAGCTCTCCCCGAATTTAAATAATGATCTCTCGTCGGTTCCACTCCTTGTTACCTGAATTCGTTTGGATGTGGGTTGCGGGGCGCAGTTTTGGTGCTTTTTGGACGGCCGGAGCACGTAACACGCTCGTTGGCAAGGTCTGTGATTTTGTATATTAGGCTTCGCCAATTTTTCCTTCAATTATTCGTTTAAAATTAATTTTAAAACAGTTTTATATAATCATTAGATTCATAAATAACATCTGCCCTACCTTATTAGATTTTAGCAATTATACACTCGCTAACTAATTTAAATATTTAAAATCCTTGCCTAGTCTCTATTGTAAATTTGAGCCCCATTTCGAAATATTCCCTTAAACTCTAAATTTGCCAATCAAAGCTAATACTAGCTAGTAAACTTCTAGATGTACATTTAGCAGTGTGCTCTCTTAACAGTGCAAAATATTTTGTTTCGTTTTTTGTATTTTAGGCCTAAGAAGATGACCGTATTGTAGTCGAAACGTCGCCGGTAAATAAAAAGGATGATACCAGCTATTTTCATCACCTTGGGATTTCTGTTAAACATTAAATTTAGGCTCTCTAGAAGCAATCCTCATCGATCGAGATATATATGTATATATATATATATATATATATATATATATATATATATATATATATATATATATAGTCCCCATCATAGGAAACAACAAAAAAAGACAGCCTTAAAATCTAATACGTTAATGCTCAGAAGGATCTAGCGTTGGACACTTCATAAAATCTCTAGAATTATAAGGATGTCATTCTTAATATGCTTTGAAAAAGATAATTATTAAATTTATTAATAACGTCATAATAGTTTTCATTTTTACTTTTTCTATTGAGCCCATACCTCTGGGGCATTTTTAATGATAGTAGTAAAACTCAAGTTACTAACGACTCTAGCAATTTTTCAACAATTTACATTAATTTAATCGACCTGAGATTCCCATTGGCTAAATTATAATCGTCACGAACCGATCCGCCATTTACTGATTTATTAAATACCTCGGCTGAAGGGGCAATCATACCTATCTGGCCTCATTTAGGAAGTCTTTTATTTCTAAATTGGGACCTACAGTTCAACGTGGGAGTCAAATCTTGGGTATCGACAGCGTATAATCATCGCCGTGTGAGCAATCAGAATAATTGGCCACTTGCTCCACTCTATTTCGCTTAACTTCACTTTTAACCGAAATGGCGTTTCTACTCCACTTAACCGTACTATCAAATTGGTTACAAAACGATTAAAATTCAAAGATATTTGGACTACTTTTTTCATAACTCTGGTGCCTTAGCAAATGCGATGTAGTAAACCTAATAGTTAATAGCTAGCTGAAGATTTAAGTACAGTAGGTTCGAGTGCAAAATTAGTCCTTTTAATCTTTTTGATACATCAGTGAGTAAATTTTTATTCATTAGTAAAATAATTGCAATATGTCTAGCCACTTAGGTTTAAGGTACCCTAAGATGAGTAAAATTTCATGATATTAACTCATAAGCAGAATTGTATTAACATTAAAAAGTTAAACTTGAAACCAATAAGATTTCTAAACTAAAGGTCCATTCATTTAATGGAATGAAAAAAGTTAAAAACGTCTATATTCATACTGACCATTGGCCAGCTTATTTGAAAATCATAGTTTTGTGGAATTGTCCATTATATTGACAAAATATTTGGATACATACCTTTAAAAATAAGTGTACTTAGAGATGCAAGAATTAAGTAACAATAGTTAATTACTAAAATACCTATATTTGTAAATCTAAAGAATGAAATGTATTTTCAACAATGATAGTACATTATAAATACTTTGTCGATATCTCTTTACCGGCTTTTAGAGCTGATCGCCTAGGCATAGATTTAATCTTTTCTGAGATTACAGCATGTGGTATTCAGCAATTCAGACTGTTTTACCTTGTATTTAGGACTTTTTCCGTAAAGTCTTGTCCAGTATTTTCCATACAGGTTATATTGGCTTCACGATGTCGATTTGGTCCTCCCCCTTCTTTTGTTCTCTGTGCAGTATGACAAAAATTTAGACCAACCACTTGAAAACACTGGTAGATGTCAATCTTTAAGAATTGAAATGTATTTTTCTGAGCTGATATTGCCGGTATACTCAACAAACTCTGACTTTCCATCATTTAAAATTTCTCCCCACACTTTAATATAAAAAGACATGATCTTTTACCGTTGGTTGCATCTTATTTAGGTCAAACTTCTAATGAAGTAATCTCGAAACTCTTACCTGTCCAATGTTTGAAGATTAAGCAAATATTAATTCTTTATAAAAATATTATTTTGTTCCAAATTTTCAAATTCTTGTCGCTCCTTTCTTCAGACCACTTATTCCTCTTCTGAATATTGGTCATAATAAAAGGAGGCTTTCTCCTCGCTCTATGTCCATAATTTCTAAGAGAGTACATGTAATTTACTGGTGTTCTTGGGCTGATTTGAATTATTTTGCCACTACAGAAGCTTTTAAAGGGATGTTTTCAATGAATCTTCGAACAGAACGAAGCCATCTTTCAGAAAGCTCAGGCCGACTAGGGCGTGACTTTGGTAATGTTCTATACTTTTCTTTAAATTGAACAACAATTATGCTAACGGAAGAAAGGAGTATTCTAAGATGCCCAGCAATTTGTCTTTAGGAAAGTCCACTTATAGACTGACCAACAATCTATCCTCTTTGAGAATCTGAAATTTCATTCGGACTTTGCTTTCTAAGCATTTTGAATAATTACAATACAAGCCGCTGTTCTCTTCCTTAACAGGAAGAGCTTGGTTACACGGCACCCCTGCAGGGGGTGCTAATCTTAAGCGCTTTTCTTAATCCACTTTATAGACTTTATTTTAACACCATGAACACCCTTTTTTCATCTTCATCTTCATCTTCTTCCTCTTCTTCTTCTCCTTCTTCTTCTTCTTCTTCTTCTTCTTCTTCTTCTTCTTCTTCTTCTTCTTCTTCTCCAATATATATAAACGATTTGGATAATGGCGTATTTAGTACGATTTCTAAATTTGCTGACGACACGAAGCTGGGCAACCGTGCCTATGTAAGATCGGATGTAGAAAAATTACAAAAGGACCTAAACTTGATTGTCAGATGGGCGGATAAGTGGCAAATGCAGTTTAATTTAAGTAAATGTAAGGTGATGCATTTGGGTTGCCATAATTTGAGGGTAGAGTATACCATGAAAGGCCAGGTCCTCGACGTAGTTAAATTGGAAAAAGACCTGGGAGTTTTAGTCTCGGATGACTTCAAAGTCACGAAACAATGCGCGGATGCATGTAAAAAAGCAAATCGTGTGCTGGGTTATATCGCGCGTAATTTCACGTTCAAATCCAAAGAGATAATTTTACCATTGTATAAATCACTTGTGCGTCCACTGCTCGAATATGCGGTTCAATTTTGGGCTCCATACTTAAACAAAGATATCGCGCAATTAGAAAGAGTGCAGCGTAGGGCTACAAAATTAATTCCCGAGCTGAGAAACAGGCCCTATGAGGAAAGACTCAGGGCATTAGATTTGCCCTCTCTCGAAGGCAGAAGATTACGTGGCCAGCTAATTGAAGTATTTAAAATATTGAAAGGATTTTCAAACGTTGATTATAGGAATTTGTTCGAATTGGATCATAGGGGAAATACTCGGCAACACGGATTAAAATTAGTGAACAAGCGATTTAACACTAGTATAGCCCAAAACTATTTTACGTTTAAAATTACTCAAATTTGGAATAGGCTACCCATCCACGTAGTGGATAATAGGTCGGTAAATATGTTTAAAAACCGTCTCGACGCGCACTTAAATAGTATAAATATAACGTAGTCTGAGCACAGTAAATAATAACGTCTTTGCAAAAGGAGTTTGGAGCGGAGGAACAACGAGAGTAAAAATGATGACTAAAAATGATGCCAGCGATTTCTCTTGCATGTGTAGTTTAGATATCCATTTTCTTTTCCGCCTATCCTATAACTAGATTTTCACCACTAGCAGTCGAGGGCTGCGGAAGTTGAGAAGAAAAACTTTCTATCACCTCCCCTTAGGTTGAAGTAGTTAATATGCCTGACATTGTACACATGTAGATAAGTGTGTACAGTAGATTATATATTTAAAAAAAAAAAAAAAAATATATAGCATGTTAGAGATACACTCGTAGATAAGTGTGTATCGTAGTTTCGGATGTAGTGTAGCGGACTAGCCTCGAGCGGACCTTAGGGTCTTTGTTAGTCCTAGATTCTGTAGTTCTGTAGTTCTTCATAATCTTTTTAAATATTTCAATCCTTTGAATTTCCAAAACACCGGAAAGTTATTTGCCAACTAAGCAAAAAATAACATTTATAAATTTTCAAAAAATCCCCATCTTAAATTATAGAGTTATGGATTAAAATCTGAAAACATGGCAACAAATACTAGTCACAATAATGGAAAAAATCTCGATAAATCATTTTATCCTAAAACTGTGGGTTTATCTTTATTTCTTTCATGTCTCTGTATATTCACCCATTTGTATGTAAATGGAAACCGTCAGCATTGCCATCCACCTAACCTTTAATCAAACACGAAAAAATTTGAAAGTTACATAAAATTAAGGTTATAAAACGGGTGAAATCCAGCAGCTCTTGGTATGACGACTTACTGAGAAGTTGTATTCCAAATACTTTTCAAAGATAACTTTTGTTTGGCCGAAAATTTGTTTTGCGTCGAATGTTTAACAGCCTGACATTTTAAATCGTTTTTTGTGTGTTTTGTTGAAAAATTAACCCTTTAATGTAAGAGAATTTTGTCTCAACGTGATTGGACGGACGAAAAAAAGGGAGGTGAATTTTGTTTGTCGTTTATTCAACAATTTGTAACTGTAAATTGGTGTGTTAAGTATTTCTTGAAAAAAATTGTTTCGTTTTGTTTTTTGGGGATTAACGACACATCGTGATTTTCGTCACTGTATTCGTTTTTAGTGGTAAATTCTCATTTTTTTGGTAATACTATAAATAAAGAAATATTGTGCTATAAATATAAAGGTTATAATAGGTCTAACCAGGTGCCTTAGATAAATAGTGAAGTTAAATAGTTCTTAAGTTAATGTAACCAATAATATAAAATTTCGAAAAGCAGCAACAGTAGTGTCGAAAATCAACTCCGATACCTTTGTTATTGTCGCCATGTCAAACAAAAAATAGAGAAAGAGGCAAAAGGAACTATGGCAAACAACTAACGTTGTTAGCAAAACACGAGCCAGACCGTTTTTATAATATAAAATAACGCCGTGAGCCAATTAAAGAGTGCATCGAGCTATGCAGACCACGTCGTGAACATATTAAATTAATTTTTTGGCCGTTGATGATACAAAAAAACTACTTACAATAACGAAGTAATGAATTTTGGCGAATATTTTAAAATAACGGAAAATTAAATTAGTTTTTAAATTAAGAAAATTAAAATTTCTAAAGAGCCGTATTTCCTTAAAATCTATCCAATCAACCTTAAAGAATTAGAAGGCAAAGTTTTAAAACTCTGTTATGCAATTTTTAAAAGTCTATTAGCGAAAGAATAGTTTCTAAAGAGTTTGAAGGAGCAAATGTAACACCAATTTTCAAAGAAAAAGGTATAAAAGACTGATTGCTGAATAATCACCCGATCTTCCTTACATCTGCCATTAGTAAATTCTTTGAGTTCATTCTAAGAAGCATCTGTAGATAAATAACGTAATAATTAACATGGTTTTCAACGTGAACTCTCATTTCTAATTTGATTGATATTTCCTGAAATGATAACGTTTGAACCATCAACGCTTTTGGAATTACTTCACATAAAAGACTTAATAAATCTAAAATTTCACGGAATAGGAGGCAAGGTACTAAAGGGGATTGCAGACTGGCAAGAAAACCGTAGGTACAGAGACTGGACAATGGAAATGGTTCATCAGGGGCTTCAATGAAAAGCGGTGTTCCTCATGAATCTGATCTTGAACCATTTTGTTTTGAATATATAATCGTATAAATGACGTCCACACTAATTTCTTGTGCAAAATTAAAAAAGTTTTGACGACACGAAAATTGGTACTAAAGTACAATATCAATGGGAAATGCGAAAACTTGCAAAAAGACTGTAGTAAAATGGTCGGAAAGATGGCGGATGCAACTCGACCTTTATAATGCAAGGTAATTTACATATGTAAGAATAATTTCTGAAGAAAGTAAATTATAAGTGGTTACTTTTTGATCACACTCAACTTGGAAAGGGAATTAGGCTTCTTTATCTCGAATGATTTTAAAAATTTGCAACGATGCACAAAGCGTCACCAAAAACTGATAGTGTTCTACGATACATAGCTAGACATGGGCGTTTAAATCGAAATATATTAATTTTCCATGATAAAAAAACGATTGTAAGACCTCATAGAAGTATGAAGCAGGTCTGTGGATTCTGTAGGCTCAAACCTTGACTCCAACTCCGACTCCGATTCCGATTCCGACTCCGATTCCGATTCCGACTCCGATTCCGACTACGATTCCAACTCCAACTCTGTGTTTTATCGGATAATCTTAAAAATCCTTTATTACATAAAAACTGTTATGATGGCTTGTCCTCTTTATTGAGTTTATCCTTGGCTATGTGGTTGAATAAACTAAAGCATGCCACATGTAAGTACAACATGCGTTAATAATAATTTATAAAAATATATAAATATTTTCGCGGCCTATTTGATTTTAATATATTTATTATATTTACTGAAAGTTAAAAATCTGCGCGCCCAGCTTATTGAAGTATTTAAAATAGTAACCAGGTATCCTAATATAAATTATAATTTCTTAGATGAGCTAAATAACTAAAGAGCAACTAGAAATAACGGGTTTAAATTAGTAACAAAAAATGTAACACTGCTAAAGCACAAAATTTCTTTTCTTAAAAAATTTACAGACTTGGAACGGATTACAGAGGTATGTCGTCAATATCGCAACAATAAATATGTTTCATAATCGACTCAATAAATATTAGTTTGAATTATAACCTTGTAAAAATAAGGTCATCCTCTAGTTTATGAAAACATACAAAAATCCTTGTATAGAACTGCGCGCTTCACAGTTCCAGCGACGTAGTGTTTGGCTCTTGTGCGCATGCTCACATGTCTAATATAGAAGTAGCACGCTAGAGAGAGAGATAGAGAGAGAGAGAGAGCACTGTGGCTCATGCAGTGCCGGCCCTGGTGTGCTGGTGGAGGGTAGTGTTTATGTTTAACTCGGCGTGTGTTGTGCTTAAAAATGTGTTTTATTTTTTAATGTTATAAAGTGTAGAATTTAATTCATATTTTTCGGTTCTATTATTTTATGAATTCTGAAAGACTAAATGCACTTGCAGTGCTTTCAATAGAGAAGAAATTCCTCAGTAGTCATCCAGATCAAGGAAAAAATAATTATCTTTTTGCACAAATTAAAACAAGAATGGATTTTATTTTTTAATGAATGAATCAAACCTGAACTGTAACAATTTAGGCTATTAGTAAGTAAAAATGTTTGATTTTGTTCTGTTTACGATTTTAGCAAGTTTATCTGTAAAATTTTTTTGTATATGTTTATTTCCTTTAAACAATATTAAAACAATGCTAGAATTTTCTGCTGCAGTAGCCAACTAATTTTAGCAACGAGCCATTACTGGGTTTCAATAAATTTAACGAGACCAAAAATAATACAGAACAAGCATTATTCAAACTAAGAATAGGCATTGATTGACATTGACAAGAAGAGAATATAAATTTATTTGTTGTAACGTAGCAACAAATACCAAGTATCCATAATTGATGGCTGCTAAATGCGAGGATTTCTAAAATTCCATATCTTCTCTTCCTCTATCTATCCAAAGTCTCTATTCATAAATTTCCATTCTTTCATCTCCCGTTTGAGCTTGGAGTTGATCTTCGGTTCTTTTGGGGTTTGACTTGTGTAAAGTAGCTCAGATGCCTCTAAAATAATGATAATAATAAGTAATTTCCTCGGAGAAATTTTAGAATTAACGACACTTTTTTCTCACTGATTCATTGAGAGATTATTTATACTTTCATACACTTTCCTTTTCTCAAGATTAGCGGCAGGGGTGGTTTTTGTTATTGGACGGGAGAAGATAGCTCAAAATCAGGAATATATCCATGAATGAGATAGATTTTTAACAAGGTATTAATAGAATTTAAAGCTAATTAGCTGGAGGATGAAATAGAGACTATCAATTAATATAGTAGCTTTGTCACAATTGCTTTGATTATGCATGTATTTTTCTTTTTAAGTATGAGTGCATCTTGTTCTAGAATAGTTTTACATAATATTTATAGAAACAAGTTACATGTCTAGTTGTTCTTGATGAAAATTTTGAACTTCATTTAAATAATTACAAATATGTACATTTCATGTGATATTTCATTTGCTTGAGGAGAGTAAGGCATAATAGCTTAAGACTCAATCCAGCGAGAAGGATGGGAGGCCGTTACGACGTGTTCATACTAGACTAAAAGACTTAAACTTGCAATGTGTTAATTTACGAGGGAAAATTTGGCGCGCTGTAGATTAAATATAACCTGTCTCCCCGATTTATTCCAACACATCTGAGGTATTTTCTTTGACTCCATCGTAAATAATTGGTGGTCATTCTGCTTCTGATGGAAAAAGTGACTGGGTCAATTTCAGATGTAGGCAGATTTTTCCGCTTCCCTTAAAAAAGAGAGAAGATTGATCATATATGGTTGTTTTTAAGTTATTTAAGATTTAAATAAACTTAATTCACCGTTTTATAGTAGATTTTTTTTATTTTAGACACTATATAATAATAGTAATCTGCGAAAGGAAAACTGAAATATTACTACTTTTAAATTAAATAAATTCACAAGATATTTTAAATTTTTTTTAGGAAATTCATCGGTGATAAGACATGAATCATCAGCAAAATAAACGGCATTCTTTAACCTGATTATTAAGTTTTTTTAGCCAAATTTATATATAAAGGGTGTTCCAAAAGTTGCGATACATTTTTAATAGTTTGAACAAGAGAAACAACAGTTTTCTGGTGGGTGGATTTCTCAATATAGTCTCATTGTATGGTTTGCTATACCCTAGATCCTTGACCACTTAAATTTTTACGTGCAGAGATTACTCAGAGCTCATAGTTACTTCTATATTTCCTAATTATGAGGACTTCCAGGACACCCTTTACAAGTGTTTGTCCTAGAAAACAAATCCTTATGTTTATTAATCACAAAAAAAGTTAGGTTCGGTTACTTTTCTATAAAAAGTAATTAACTAGGGAGGGGGTGTAAGTAAAAGAGATTTTGATCGTTTGCTGGAAGTGTAATCGAGGTTTGGATTAAATAAAATCAAGACGGCATTTAGTTCGCCATCTAAAGTCTATCGAATTCGCATCAAAATGGAAATTGGAAGAGCATTTTTCTGACCATCGATTTTGGCCATTGCTGCGAAGGGTTTTACGAACCAGGACGCGAAAAATAGGAGATCGCTTTTTTCAAGAATACCCACTTTCTAATGAGATTTCAAAGACTATGGATATTTTTTACTTTTGTTAAAGATGAGCCGTAAACTAAGAACATCCGTTCTTCATAACCAATAAGGATGAACTGGTCTACTTAAAATGGAAGACGATCAGGTAGTAACTGCGAAGGACTACAAATCACATTGCATAAAATTCTGACAATTCGGCAAATTTCAATAAAAATGGTAAAACTAATAGGACGTATGAAGAAACTTAGCTCAAAGAAACTTGGGAACAAACTTCAAGAATCTAAAAAAGATGACAGAAATTACCCAAGAGTTTCAGTCGGCATTTCAGTGGCCAATTATATATCATACAGTTTTCGTACCTGGGCAAAATCTGACTCAGCCTAGTAGTCACCAAGGAGCTACTCAATATCATCAGAAGTAGTCTTTCGCTCTGCGAGTCATTATTAAATGCCTCTGACTTTGGCACTTCCTCTATCTTCCAGGAAGTTTCTTCCTGCTCTTTTATATTAGATATATATCTGCATATCTCTATTAAATAAAGAGATCAAAAAGCGATGCACCACCATTGCTTTAGAAGAGGTATTCCGGATGTTATCCTATGAATGCAGTATTTGTAATTTTTTTTTTTTTTATTTTATAGAGCCCATCTGGCAACTGCCCACTTGGGCACGACCGCCTAGAACTAGGCTACTTTAAAATAAAAATATGAAAAAATAACAATGATAAATATTGGAAAAAAATAACAATCAGGAAGCAATCTCCGGCAGCGGGGAGAGGTCCCGCTCACCACGGTGCAGGAGAGTGCAACCTACAAACAAAACAATAACAAACGAAAAAACAGATAAGAACCTTAAATAAAGGGAAGTAGCCCGGCCTTCCCCCAAAAGTCAACAAGTCCACAAGTCAATGGGCACGAATCCGTCCCGAGTACAAGGGACAGGCGGTAGCGCCCCCACCCATCCCGGTACGGGAACAGGTATTGTGCGCGAAGATCACCCAGACATTGAACAAGAATGTGCCGAACAGTCTGGGGGACGACACAGTCGTTGCAATAGGGCGCAGGCGAGCGCTCCATCAAATAGAGAAGCGTTACACGAGTTTGTCAAATTCGAAGACGACAGAAAGAAACCTGAAGCCGCCACGGCATTGGGGGATAGGTCCATAAGAACAGTCGCGGCGCAATGACACGCAACTTTAAGTTCCCTTCGACCGTCTCCCATCTTCTTTGTTGAGCAGTCCGAAGAGCTGCCCGTATTCCTGCCATGTAGTCGGTGTGAGGAAGAGCGAAACGCTGGTCCGGTCGCAGAGTCCTCGCGGACTCTTTGGCGCCCTCATCGGCGCGCTCATTCCCTGCAATTCCTACATGTCCAGGAACCCAGCAGAAGATAATCTCGACATCTGCCCGGCTCGCCAAAACCGTGGCGTCACGAATATCGCGAACCAGGGGATGCGGAGATTCCAATGCCCCGGGAGCACTCAGGGCGCTTTGTGAGTCGCTATAGATCACAATCCGGTCTCCGAACCGGGCACGTCGCGTAATCTCCCGTACCGAGTGATGTATTGCCACCAGCTCGGCCGTGAAGACAGACGCAGCGCATGGTAAAGCCCCGCTGACTTCAAACAGAGGGGATACGGCGTGGAAGCCGACCCCCTCTTGGGACTTGGAGGCATGCGTATACACTGGAACAGTACCAGCGTGACACGAGGTGTAGTCCAAAAAGGTCAAACGCATTACTCCCGGCGCCGTACAAGCTTTGGGAGCAGAGACGTGGCGACAAATAGCCAAATGTGGTACCATCCAGGGTGGCGTCCAGGGCAGAACTAGGGGCGCCACCGACCCGAGAGCTATATCTAGCTCTCGAAGAAGTTTCCTGGCGCTAAACTCAAAGGGCTTAGGGTATGACTGGCGTCTCTCAGCAGCATAGACACCGTCGAGAACAGCTGCGGATGCAGTGAAAGCTGTTGGCGACTGAGCGAGGCGCCGTGATCGCGCGTACAGGCGAGTGGTGTACTGCACGTGGCGCAGAGCGAGTGGCATCTCCCCAGCATCGACCAACAGGCTCTCAATGGGGGAAGTGCTGAAGGCACCAGTCGCAAGGCGGAGGCTAGTGTGGTGGATCGAATACACCTTCTGCAATAAACGCTCGGCTGCGGATGCATAAAACTCGCATCCGTAGTCGAGCTTCGAACGAACAAAGGATCGATAAAAAAAGTAGGGCAGTAGCCCTATCAGAGCCCCAAGCGCTGAACGTCACGGAACGGAAAATATCCATGGCGCGGGTACAAGAGACCCTAAGGCTGCGAATATGAGCCTCCAAGGTGAGGCGTCGGTCGAATACAAGACCAAGGATTTTTGTTTTTGTTTTTTAGGAGCTCATCTGGCGATTGCCTACATGGGCATTAGTCGCCGTATTAAAACTGGCCTAGTTGTAGGCTACTTTAAAATAAATTGAGGAAATGAAAAAAAAACGAAAACAAATGCAAAAAACAAAAAAAACAAACCTGCCTAAATAATAGGGAGAAGGCCGGCCTCCTCCCAAAAGTCAACAAATCGACCAGTCGATGTGCACAAACTCAGCCCGAATACCAGTAGGAGGCAGTAGCGACCCCGCCCATCCCGGTACCGGGACAGGTGTCATGCGCGAAGATCACCCAGACTGGGACATTCGAAGTTAATGTGCCGAACAGTCTGAGGGACGACCCAGTCGTTGCAATAGGGTGAAGGCGAGCGCTCCATCAAATATCGATGCGTCACACGACAGACCCACCTTAAAGCCACCGAGGCATTGGGAGATAGATCCATGGGAACAGTCGCGGCACAATGGCACGCAACTTAAAGTTCCCTTCAACCGTCTCCCATTTTCTTTGCCAAGCAGTCCGAAGAGCTGCCCGTATTCCTGCCATGTAGTCGGTGAGAGTAAGAGCGAAACGCTGGTCCGGTCGCAGAGTCCTCACGGACTCTTTGGCGCCCTCATCGGCGCGCTCATTCCCCGCAATTCCTACATGTCCAGGAACACAGCAGAAGATAATCTTGACATCCACCCGGCTCGCCAAAACCGTGGCGTCACGGATATCGCGAAACAGAGAATGAGGAGATTCCAATGCTCCGAGAGCACTCAGGGCGCTTTGTGAGTGGCTATAGATCACAATCCGGTCTCTGAACCAGGCACATCACGTAATATCCCGTACCGAGTGATGTATTGCCACCAGCTCAGCCGTCAGGACAGACGCAGTGCCTGGTAGAGCCCCGCTGACTTCAAACATAGGGGATACGGCGTGGAAACCGACCCCCTCTTGGGACTTGGAGTCATCCATATACACTGGCACGGTTCCAGCGTGACACGATGTGTGCTCCAACAAGGTCGAACGCAATACTCCTGGCGAAGTACAAGCTTTGGGAGCAGAGGCGTGGCAACAAATAGCCAAATGTGGTAACCTCCAGGGTGGCGTCCTGGGCCAAACCAGGGACGCCACCGGTCCGAGAGCTATATCTACCTTTCAAAGGAGTATCCTGTCCATAAATCCGAAGGGCTTAGGGTAAGACTGGCGTCTCTCGGCGGCTTCGGCACCATCGAGATCAGCTGCGGAAGCAGTAAGAGCTGTTGGTGACTGAAGGAGGCGCCGTGATCGCGCGTATAAGCGGGTGATGCACTGCACGCGGCGCAGCACGAGTGGCATCTCCCCAGCATCGACCAACAGGCTCTCAATGGGGGACGTGCGGAAGTCACCGGTCGCAAGGCGAAGGCCGGTGTGGTGGATCGAATCCACCTTCTGGAATAAACGTTCGGCTGCGGATGCATAAAACTCGCATCCGTAGTCGAGCTTCGAAAGAACAAAGGATCGATAAAAAATAGGGCAGTAGTCCTATCAGCGCCCCAAGGGCTGAAGGTCACGGAACGGAGAATTTCCATTAGCGGGTACAGGAGACCTTTAGGATGCGACTCAACCACATCCAAGCGCACCCAATTAAGAAACAAACCTGAGTCGGGGTAAAGCCGTGGATGGTGGCAGGAGTGCACCGCCTTAGTCTTGGCCAAAGAAAACCAAAACCTGTGCGCTTCGGCTTAGCAAGAGACACGGTTCAATGCCTGTTGGAGTCAGCGCTCCAGAGTTGGCCAAAAGAGATCGAAAGGTCGTCCACGTAGAGCGTAGCGAAAACATCTTTCGGCAGCACCGAGGTGATGCCGTTGATGCTCAGGGCAAAGAGTGTGACACTGAGGACACTTCCCTGCGGGACACCCTCTTCCTGCTCCTTTGGGCCGGAGAGGGGTCCTCCCACCCGTACGCGGAATCGACGATCTCGCAAAAATTCAGATATGAACATTGGAAGGCGTATTCCCGCCCCGATCGTGTGGAGAGTCTCCATGATACCGTATTGCCATGCGGTATCATAGGCCTTCTCCAGACCGAAAAAGACCATGGCGTAGTGCTGTCTACGAAGGAAAGCCTTGCAGACGGCATTTTCCATTCTCGCATTCTGCCGACCACCATAGGAGTGGTTGGCGTGCAAAACGGCCAGACGTCCTAGGAATAGTAGTCAGGCCCACGGCTATGAGGTTGCTGGAGAAGAACTCAACGGCCTCATCTACCGACCTAAACTCGACTGAGATAGAGAATTCAGTCATTTCCTGAAATGCAAGCCACCGCGCCCGCGCTAAGCACCACCGAGGTGGTCTCTCAGGCGGCAGTTGCCCTGAAAATGATATTTGAATGGGAAAGTGATCACTACCATGGAGGTCATCGACTACCCCCCAATCAAAATCAGGCTTTGCATCCGAAGAGCACAACGATAGGTTAAGGCAAGAAAATGAAGTGGTTCTCGGACTGTGATGCGTAAACTAATCGACGTTTAGGACACCCATCTCAAGGTCTTCGATCAGATCGGCAAGGACTTGTCCCCGGGGATTAATGGAGTAATCTTCCCAGAGAGGATGCCTGCCGTTCAGATCTTCAAGCAAGAGATAGGGCCTCGGCAACCGTGCCACGACGCGGCGGAAGTCCCCCGCGTCGAAGTCAGCTGACGGTGGAACGTACGCAGAAATGATAGTATACCTCCTATTTAGGTTCAGCTGCACAGCCACTGTCTAAAAGGATGTATCTAAAGAGAAAGGAAGAACGAAGACATCATGCCGGGTGTAAACCGCGCATCCCCCAGCCCGGCTATCCCGCGGTGGTGGGGTCGCAAGACCGTTATACCCAGGGAGGGCAGGCAAGGGGCACGCGCCTAGCATGGTCTCATGCAAAAAGATAGCTAACGGGGAATGGGACGAGACGAGCCTCCGCAGCTCCTCCTAGTTGGCCCGGAGTCAACGGCAATTCCATTGAAGGAATATGCCCTCCAGGCCTAGCTCGGAGGAGACGCGGGGCCCCTCCTCGAACTGAAGACCCTCACGGGAATGACCATACGCTTCCCGGGGGCAGAACCCCGGGCGCTGTTGGCCGGACAAAGCGCTGTCGCCTTCGAGGACTTATTGGGGGAAGTTGGGCTCGCCATGCGAGTCTTTTCCTCCCCCTGCCTCGAAACCTTAGGCGGGCGTTGCGGCTTCGGAAGCGGGGGGCCCTCTTTTCGAGGAACCACCGTCTCCGAGCCACTCGCTCCACCTCGGGGCGTGCGCGAAGGAGCCGAAGCTCCTTTGTTGCTATCCTCCTTTCGGGGGACAACTTCAGGAACCCCCGAAGATAGCCTAGCGACCATCTTCGGGAGTGTCGCCTCCTGTGAGTCTCACGACTCGGTGGAGGAAGCGTGGCCGTTTCGCATTACCAGAAACGGTCACGCTGGGGGAAGGGGGGGAAGCCCTGGTTTTACCCGGGGCTAGGTAGGAACCCTTTTTGCCGCCAGCTTTACCAGGGCAGCGCCCAGGTTGGGTAGAGCCCGCAGAATGGCTCCGAATGGGCGCGGAAACAACCGAACTCGTTGGCCTGGATGGGCCAGGAGCAAAGAGTGCCTTTCTAACTATTGAGGCATATGACGTCCCAGGCAGAGCCGGGCGCGCCAGGACCAAGCCTTTAGCCTCGCGGAATGAGAGTCGATCCTGGGCCTGAACGGCCAGGATTTCTTTCTCAAGGAGATATGCACCACATTGCTTCGAAGAAGCGGGGTGCGGCTCTCCGCAATTAACACACTTGGCCACACACGATTTGGACTTATCGTGTGCGACCTTGGAGCAATTTACACAGAATTCGGGTGACCCCGACTTTGCACATCTACATGAGCGATTCGTATGGCCGAAGCGGTGACAGTAATAGCACCGCCTTGGCAGTGGCACGAATGCCTTCACGCGGTAGCGGTACCAACCGGCACGCACCGACTCAGGGAGCTTGTTACAGTCGAACGTGACAAAGAGTGTAGGGGTGGGTCTCGAGGCCCCTCCTTGTTTTCTCATCACACGTTCGACCTTGACCGCCCCATGGTCGGTCAGCTCTAGGGTGATGTCCTCAATGGAGTAGTCAACGAGTTCCCTCGCATAAACTACTCCTTTTACAATGTTAATGGTAGAGTGCGGCGTCACACTTACCGGGGTGCCATGAAGTGTCCGAAGAGCACTTATCTTGGCCGCCTCGGCGGGATTCGCCGCGTTCGCCAGAAGACTCCCGTCTGAGAAACGGATCACCTTTGGCTCTATACCAATTGCCCTAGCTGATCCTCTCCTCTGATGGATCATGTTGCCCTTGGACAACATGGTGCCATCAGTGGAGCGAATAACGAGAAAGCGTTTGAAGCCAGCGGGCTCGAAAACGACAGGTAACCTCTGAATCAGGGGCCTAGATGTCATCGGGGCTCCGCCCTGTGCACTCTTGTTGTTTGTTCTAGTCAGGGGCTCCGCCCGGGGGGGGGGGGGGTAGAGGGTCCGGATATGCCGATCTTGGCTTGGTCGCCTACCAAAGTGGTGGCAGACCCATCCGTCCCCGCAGCTCCCGCGGATGGAGAGGAGCCCGAGTCTTCTTCGTCTTTCTAGTCTTTTTCTTTTTTGGAGAGCAGGGCGGGGAATGAACCCGCTTCTCACCTCCGCTGCAGAAGCCCCCATGCCAGATGGGCCGGCCTTATCCAGGTCCTTCTATGAAATGAAGAAGGTCCTGGTGGCCGCAGGGGCATCATCCGGAGGAGATCCCTCTCCTCCTTGTACTGCCTGAGAATCCCGAGCCGTTTTAGGAGGACCTTGCATAGGGCCGGATTCGGGTTCGGTGCTTGGCGTCGAGCCCGGATTACCCCCCCCCCCATGGAAGGCCCTACTGTCTGAGGCTGGTTTTCCTTAAGGACCATGTCTATTACATGAGGGGCCTTCAGTTGGCCATCCTCTCCCAGTACATCGCAGGTCCCCTTAGTAGCGTAATGAGTCTTTTGTGGGGAGGCACAGGCCTTGACCCCGGCAAGGTTTAATATTCTTGCCAGCAGGTCTTTTGAGGCAACGACCGAAAAGGCCTGGCTTCCCTCTCCCCCCTGAGAGGGCTTGCCCTACCGAGCCTCTTACATGAGGGGCGGTCGGCAATGGGCTGCCTGCTGGCTTTCTTAGAAGTCCCCTTAGAAATAAAAGGAGGGACTGCTGCTGGAAATAGGGAGGTGCCCGAAAGCACCTCCAGAGAAGGGGGTGAGGGAGAGTCCCCTACACCCGTAGGCGTAGGAGAGAAGTAAGCCTTCTCTTCGGTTGAAGAAGTATGGAGGGTCCCCAGCGCAAGCACAAGAGGAAGGACGTCCATTTTTTTGGTGGAGCTGCCTGGGCGCGGCTCCATTGATGAGCAAGGGGAAGTTAAGGGTTGTTTTTGTTAGTTTAGTTGTGCATCATTGAGCATGGTGACCCTAAATTTTCTGCGGGACGCAATAGCTCATCACCTCTGGCAGTTGCCCGCACTGCAAGACGTGCTTACAGGCCTGGCAGAGCCAGGCACCGCCATTTGGGACCACCCCTCCCAGCTGGTTTCCTGGCAGTCCATCGGCATGGCGGCTCCACCTTAGACACGGCGTAAAATTGATAGAATGTGAAGAGGAGAGGAAAAGGGATGTGTGGAAGGTATGGGTGGGGATGAAGCAGGTTGTTAAAACCAGCCATCCCAGACCGGAGCTCAGGGGTTAGGAAACAATGTCCCCTACCCCCTCAGCTCTGATGCGGAACAGTTGGCTAAGAGGATGTTCAGCATCTACCCTGTGAAATTTTAGGCTGACCAGAAAAAGTTGTTAGAGAGGTTGTATGAAAAGCGACGAGGTAGGGGAGAAATACAGGCTATCTGAAGGAAGGAAGAGAGGCTGAGCTAGGGCTGGACAAGGCGCTGGATCCCGTGAGGACGGCGGCCAGGATGGCAAATCGCCGTGCCCCTTACGGGGACAATACCAAGAATTTTTTTTTTTTTTAATAAGGTGCTATCTGGCGACTGCCGAATTAGGCATAAGTCGCCGTAAACACACAGCCTAGTTCTAGACTACTTTAAAAAAATGAACAAGAAACAACAATAAAAAAAAATAACAATAACAAAGCAATAACAAGAACAATAACAAAAACAACAACAGCAAATGAACCTGGTTAAATAAAAGGGAGAAGGCCGGCCTCCCCCCAAAAGTCAACAAGTCCACCAGTCAAAGTGCACGCACTCATCCCGACTATAAGGGACAGGCGGTAGCGACCCCGCCCATGCCGGTACTGGGACAGGTGTCGTGCGCGAAGATCACCCAGACTGGGACATTCGACAAGAATGTGCCGAACAGTCTGGAGGACGACGCAGTCGTTGCAATAGGGCGCAGGCGAGCGCTCCATCAAATAGCGATGTGTCAAACGAGTGTGCCTAATTCGGAGACGACAGAAAGGAACCTGAAGCCGCCGCGTCATTGAGGGATAGGTCCATGGGAAAAGTCGCGGCGCAATGGCACGCAACTTTAAGTTCCCTTCGACCGTCTCCCATCTTCTTTGCTAAGAAGTCCGAAGAGCTGCCCGTATTCCTGCCATGTAGTAAGTGTGAGGAAGAGCGAAACGCTGGTCCGGTCGCAGAGTCCTCGCGAACTCTTTGGTGCCCTTATCGGCGCGCTCATTCCCCGCAATTCCTACATGTCCAGGAACCCAGCAGAAGATAATCTCGACATCCACCCGGCTCGCAAAAACCGTGGCGTCATGGATTTCGCGAACAAGTGGATGCGGAGATTCCAATGCCCCGAGAGCACTCAGGGCGCTTTGTGAGTCGCTATAGATTACAATCCGGTCTCCGAACCGGGCACGTCACGTAATCTCCCGTACCGAGTGGTGTATTGCCACCAGCTCAGCCGTCAGGACAGACGCAGCGCCTGGTAGAGCCCCGCTGACTTCAAACAGAGGGTTACGGCGTGGAAACCGACCCCCTCTTGGGACTTTGAGCCATCCGTATACACTGGCACGGTACCAGCGTGAAACGATGTGTGCTCCAACAAGGTCGAACGCAATACTCCCGGCGAAGTACAAGCTTTGAAAGCAAAGGCGTGGCAACAAATAGCCAAATGTGGTACCCTCCAGGCTGGCGTCCTGGGCAGAACAAGGGGCGCCACCGGCCCGAGAGCTATATCTACCTCTCGAAGGAGTTTCCTAGCCCCAAACCCAAAGGGCTTAGGGTATGACGGGCGTCTCTCGGCGGCATAGACACCATCGAGATCAGCTGCGGATGCAGTGAGAGCTGTTGGCGACTGAGGGAGGCACCAGGCTCGCGCGTACAGGCGAGTGATGCACTGCACGCGGCGCAGAGCGAGTGGCATCTCCCCAGCATCGACCAACAGGCTCTCAATGGGGAAAGTGCGAAAGTCACCGGTCGCAAGGCAAAGGCCGGTGTGGTGGATCGAATCCCCCTTCCGCAATAAACGCTAGGTTGCGGATGCATAAAACTCGCATCCGTAATCGAGCTTCGAGCAAACAAAGGATCGATTAAAAAGTAAGGCAGTAGCCCTATCAGTGCCCCAAGCGCTGAACGTCACGGAACGGAGAATAGTCATGGCGCGGGTACAAGAGACCCTAAGGCTGCGAATATGAGCCTCCCAGGTGAGGCGTCGGTCGAATACAAGACCAAGGAAACGGTGCGACTTAACCACATCCAGGCGCACGCCATTAAGAAACAAATCTGGCTCGGGGTTAAGCCATGGATGGCGGCAGAGGGGCACCACCTTAGTCTTGACCAAAGAAAATCGAAACCTGTGCGCTTCGGCATAGCGAGAGACGCGGTTTAATGCCTGTTGGAGTCAGCACTCCAGAGTTGGCATCTGGGCCGCGCCAAAAGAGATCGAAAGGTCGTCCAAGTAGAGCGTAGCGAAAACATCTTCCGGCAGCACCGAGGTGATGCCGTTAAAGCTCAGAGCAAAGAGTGCGACACTGAGGACACTTCCCTGTGGGAAACCCTCTTTCTGCTCCTTTGGTCTGGAGAGAGCTCCCCCTACCCGTGCGCGGAATCGACGATCTCGCAAAAATTCAGATATAAAGACTGGGAGGCGTCCCCGCGCCCCTATCGTGTGGAGAGTCTCCATGATACCGTATCGCCATGCGGTACCATAGGCCTTCTCCAGATCGAAAAACACCGTGGCGTAGTGCTGTCCCAGAAGGAAGGCCTCGCAGACGGCATTTTCCATTCGGAGCAGAGCATCCGACGTGGAGTGGAACTTGCGGAAGCCGCACTTTGCAGAAGACAGATGGCCTTCGCTGTCCAGGAAAAAGGTTAATCTAACAGTAACCAATTTCTCCATCAACTTGCACATGCAAGAGGTTAGAGAGATTGAGCGGAAACCGGTCGGATTAGAGTGATCTCTCCTCGGTTTGCGAAAGGCGAGCAGAGTAGCGATTTGCCAGGAGTCTGGGAGAAGCCCTTACACCCAGATCCTGTTGAACAAATCTAACGGAAAGGCCATGCCTCGCTCACCCAGGTGTCGAAGCATGGCGTACGGGACATCGTACGGACCATGGGCGGTGTCCACGCACGAAGTGAGAGCGGAACGCAACTCACTCACAGTAAACTTGTCGTTGAAGGGTTCCCCGCCTCTGGAGGTAAAGTCCATCCGGCGGCCTTCCACGACATCACGACGTGCATTGGATGCTGACAGGGCATCATCACGGCTAGAAAATGCGGAAAAAGCGGTCGCTAAGGATTCCGCCACGGATGCAGAATCTGAGATTGCGGTCCCATTCTCCTGGAGAACAGGAGGGGGGTCCTGCGAGAACTTGCTCCGAATTTTTTTGACTCGCTTCCACACCTCAGCTAAAGGGGTCTTCCCGTTAAGTGAAAACACTTATGCATGCCAAAAAGAGCGGCGGGCGTGCTTCGAAATATACCGGAACCTAGCCCTAGCCAGACGAAATTCAGCGAAAGTGAAATCGTTCGGGCGGCGCGTATAGCGCATGTAGGCATATCGCTTTTGTTTGAGGGCCGTCTCACACTCGGCCGACCACCATGGGAGTGGTCGGCGTGCAAAACGGTCAGACGTTCTAGGAATAGTAGTCAGGCCCGCGACGATAAGTTTGCCGGAGAAGATCTTAACGGCCTTATCTACCGACCTAAACTCCTCGACTGAGATAGAAAATTTAGTCATTTCCTGAAATGGAGGCCACCGTGCCCACGCCAAGCACCACCGAGGTGGGCTCTCAGGCGGCAGTTGACCTGAAAATGATATTTGAATGGGAAAGTGATCACTACCATGGAGGTCATCGACCACCCCCCAGTCAAAATCAGGTTTTCGCATCCGAAGAGTACAAAGATAGGTCAAGGCGAGAAAATGAAGCGGTTCTCGGACTGTGATGCGTAAACTAAGCCACGTTTAGGACACCCATCTCAATCTCTTCGATCAGATCAGCAAGGACTTGCCCCCTGGGATTTATGGAGTAATTTCTCCAGAGAGGATGCCTGCCGTTCAAATATCCAAGCAAGAGATAGGGCCTCGACGACCGTGCCACAACGCGGCGGAAGACCCCCGCGTCGAAGTCAGCTGACAGTGGAATGTACGCAGAAATGATAGTATATCTCCTATCGAGGTGCAGCCGCACAGCCACTGCCTGAAAGGAGGTATCTAAAGAGAAAGGATGAACGGAGACATCATGCCGGGCTTCGAATGGGCGCGGAAACAACCGTGCTCGTTGGCCTGGATGGGCCAGGAGCAGAGGGTGTCTTTATAACTATTGAGGCATATGACGTTAGGCAGAGCCGGGCGCGCCAGGACCAAGTCCTTAGCCTCGCGGAATGAATGTCGATCCTGGGCCAAAACGAATGCCTTCACGCGGTAGCGGTACCAACCGGCACGCACCGACTCAAGGAGCCTGTCACAGTCGAACGTGACGAATAGTGTAGGGGTGGGTCTTGAGGCCCCTCCCTGTTTTCTCATCACACGTTCGACCTTGACCGCCCCATGGTCAGCCAGCTCTAGGGTGATGTCCTCAATGGAGTAGTCAACGATTTCCCTCGCATAAACTACTCCTTTCACAAATTTCATAATAGAGTGAGCGTCACACTCACCGGGGTCCAATGAAGTGTCCGAAGATCACTTATCTTGGCCGCCTCGGCGGGATTCGCGGCATTCGCCAGAAGGCTCCCGTCTGAGAAACGGGTCACCTTTGGCTCTCTACCAATTGCACTACCTAACCTCGCCTCTGATGGATCATGTTGCCCTTGGACAACATGGTGCCATCAGTGGAGCGAATAATGAGGAAGCGTTTAAAGCCAGCGGGCTCGAAAACGCCAGGTAACTTCTGAATCAGGGGCCCCGATGTCATTAAGGCTCCGCCCTGTGCACTTTTGGTCTTAGTCAGGGGCTCCAACCAGGGGGGCACCTTTGGCTCTCTACCAATTGCACTACCTAACCTCGCCTCTGATGGATCATGTTGCCCTTGGACAACATGGTGCCATCAGTGGAGCGAATAATGAGGAATCGTTTGAAGCCAGCGGGCTCGAAAACGCCAGGTAACCTCTGAATCAGGGGCCCCGATGTCATCGAGGCTCCGCCCTGTGCACTTTTGGTCTTAGTCAGGGGCTCCTAACCAGGGGGGCAGAGGGGCCGGATGTGCCGGTCTGAGGCTAGGTTTCCTCAAGGACCATGTGTATCTCAGGAGGAGCCTCCAGTTGGCCATCCCCTCCCAGGACATCGCAGGTCCCCTTGGAAGCGTCATGAGTCTTTTGTGGGGAGGCACAGGCCTTGACCCCGGCAAGGTTTAATATTCTTGCCAGTAGGTCTTTTGAGGGAAGCGACTGAAGGGGCCTGGCTTCCCTCTCCCCCTATAAGGGGGTTTGCCCTACCGAGCCGCTTCGATGTGGAGCGGCTATCTAAGGGCTGCCTTCTGGCTTTCTTGGCAGTCTCCTCGGAAAGAATAGAGGGGGCTGCCGTTGGAAAAAGGGATGTTTCTGAAAGCACCTCCAGAGAAGGGGGTGAGGGGGAGTCCCCTTCACCCGTAAGTGAAGGAGAGGAGTAAGCCTCCTCTCCGGTAAGAGAGATATGGAGGGTCTCCTGAGCATGCACAGGGTGGTGGACCTCTATTTTTTCGGTGGAGCTGCCCTAGGGCGGCTCCGTTGGTGACACAGGGAGAATTAAGGGGAGATTTTTTGTTTCTCATCATTGGGCATGGTGACCCTCTATATTTCACGGGATGCAATCGCTCATCACCTCTTGAGTTGGCCGCACTGCAAGAGGTGCTTACAGGCCTGGCAGAGCCAGGCGCCGCTATCTGGGACCACCCCTTCCACCTGGTGGCCTGGCAGTCCATCGGCATGGCGGCTCCACCTTGGACGCGGCGTAAAAAGATAGATTGTGAAGAGGAGAGGAAAAGGGATGTGAGGAAGGTATGGGTGGGGATGAAGCAGGTTGTTAAAAAAACCCATCCCGAACCGGAGCTTAGGGGTTAGGGAACGTCGTCCCCTCCTTCCTCAGCCCCGACCCGGGACGGTTGGCTTGAGAAGAAGGTCAGCATCTGCCCTGTGAAATTATAGGCTGACCAGAGAAAGTTGTGGGAAAGGTTGTATGAAAAGCAAGGAAACAAGTGTTTTGAAGGAAGAAGAGGCTAAGCTGGGGTCGGACAGGGTGCTGAGTCCCGTCAGCACGGCGTATTTGGGGATGATGGGTGATTCTTACAGAGTACTTTGATTGATTCTGATGACCTTTGATGAGCCAATCCTTTTTTTTCATCCGTTAAATTATGTCATCTTATCAGCTGCGAGGAGCAAAATCCATCAATATTGATCGTTACTCAATCAGTGCTAACCTTGATTCATCATATTGACTTCTGCCTTCTTTTTTTTCTGTTGCCAAATTTCATGATAAAATTGCTCATAAATTTGAGGGAAAACAAAAAACATGAACATGTTCATAAAGCAATAGGAAAACAGTAATGAAATGGATACCATCCACTATTCATCCGTGGTTTCAATAAATTTAACGAGATAAAAAATGATTCAGAACAAGCATTATTCAAACTAAGAATAGACATTACTTGACATTGATAAGAAGAGAATAACAATTTATTCCTTGAAAATGCCAACAAATACCAGGTATCCATAATTGACGACTGCTAAATGCGAGGATTCCTAAAAACATTTACTGTACATATCATAATTAGACATTTTCAGAGTTATTTGTAAAGAATATTAAATTTATGCCCATTTACATATTTAGGTCACAGATTTGCAAAGGAAATTTGAATCAATTTATAAAGAATAAAATAAAAACAAATCAATAATGAAATTTTCAAAAAATTTAGATAGAATTAATCAAATATAAAAATAAAACCCGTAAAGAATTAGAGTGATTTTTACAAGGGTGGTCATATTTGAGACGTTGATTATGACACCGGAAAGATGCTAATAAAGTGGTGAGAATTTGGTGGGAAATCATTCTTTATGATAGGGCTGACGTCAGCAGCGAAAGGCGGCAGAAAATAGTCAGGTGGAAAATTTGCGCCTGAAAGGGCGTCAAAACATCATGGGAATGGCAGTGAGCGTGGATCGCCAGGAATGAAGAACTTACCACGGGGGACGACATATAACCAGAGTATCATATCCAAACTTCCTCATCAGGAGATCATTGATCGAGAAAGTCTACTCCACATGCTACTAAAAAAATAGGTTAATCCCTTTGTCCAATGATCGGAAAAGGAATTTGTTGTAGGACAATGTAGAAGAACTACCTGAATGATCTTTCATTCTATAGATAAATTAAAGGCTCGATCATTTCATAAACTGGTAGATATGAAGCAGTTTAAGTATAAACTTTTAAACGTGAGTGTATTAACATATTGGATAATTGCTTATTATCTTTGACATATCTTTGACGATAGCTTATGGTAGGAAGCACATTAATAAAATATGATTGAAAGTAATTTCTACAGACACCTTCACAATAGGACCCAAATGAGACTTTAAATATCGCCTTTCCTCCTCAATCTTCAATTCTGACTAAAGAAAAGCCTAACCGACGTATAAACCTAATCAAAGGCTAAAATTAGAGAAAATGAGGATTTACTTGGCTATACAGGGTGTTCGGGCTGAATCTAACAATTTTTAAAGTCTCTATTTCTAGGAGCGGGTTAACGTATCGGTAAGCAGTCAACTGCGTTCGAGAGCATACAGCGTAAAGTTTTAGTTGAGAAAAAGTTAGCTGACTTGGAGTAGTATGAGCCATCTGAATATTGGAAAAGCCTGTATCATGATAATTAGCACCGGGTATCGAAATGCCGACCTTATGACTGCAGTTCAATGCTTGGGGGAAGGACCCTTCATTTATCATCACAATATTACAAAGAAATAGCAATGAAATAACTCTATACAAAGCAGAGAAAATAGGGAAACAAACTATATAAAGCAAAAGGGGGAGGAGGGAGGGAGAGCCGAGAGTAGGTGTAGCCTGGTGACGCGCTAATAAACAACCATCCCTCTGACAGGAAGCAACCCGCTTATATAAGATTCCGAGAAGCGGCAGTCGCGATGGCTATATTATATTGGTGCGAACCTTCTGGAAGCAGCGTCGGCGAGGTTGTTGGCCGAATGAATGTAGGCTAGATTAATGGCGCTCTTACGGAAGAACTTAAAAAACTGATCTCTTGATTGATCAGAGAGGGTGACTAGGAGGCCAATAGGGAGTTTTCCTCTCGATAAGTTCCAAATTACGCCAATGTTATCCAAAAATAATCTGGCGTTAGGCGTTAGAATAAAGCCAATAAGAGAGCCATGGCCTCATTCTCAAAGATGTTTTGGTGGTGGAGGTTTTGATGTTGGTACGGTTATAGAGGCACCCATTGTGGTGATGCCCAGTCCATCTTCTGAAGCGTCGCAATGCGTAATGAGAGGTGAAGCTTTTTTACGGCGCCATTTTATCCATTTGGTATGGATAAATGGCAGAAGAGGAAGAAGGTCCTCAGGGTGGGGGGAGTAGTTTGGTTGAATCATAACTGCACCCAAACAAATGGGAGGTTTAACACAGGGAGCACAAAATTGATGAAACTGGCTATTCTAAGCCACGTTTTTCGAGGGGCAGCCTGGTTAACACTAAGGTGGACAACTGCCCTTCGAACCTTATTTGCGAAATAGCTGGTAAAAGCGACACACTTAGATTTTAAATTAATATTAATGCCCAAATACACTAAGCGGCGCACCGGGATTAAGACCCTTTTATTTACATTTGCATTAAGGGAACTGCGTAACACAAGGGAGGTACATTTTCTGACGCGGCGTGGGGGCCCTACCAACAGAACATCATCTAGGTAGGTGTAGGCTACACAGCCACACTCGCGAGCCCAGCTGTTGATTACTGCAGACACTGCCTACTGCATTATATAAGGAGTTCCTGAAAATCCCATTGGCATGCAGCGAAAGCGGAATTTTCTTCCTGCAATAGAGATACCGAAGAGCGGACGGGCACGTTCGTGAAGACCAAGATGGTAAAAACCGTCCTTAAGGCCGGTCTTTATCGTTCGAGGCGTAGGTTTGACTTGGTTCAGAACCTTTTCGATGGATGGAAGCTGGAAAGGCGGAGCAGAATAGTAGGGAACAATATCACTCATATCCTACACGATTCTTATGGTGCCGTTGAGCTTTGAGACCGCGAAGACACGATGCGCAGCTCGGATGTTGTCGGATTCCTTTAAGAGTCCTACTTCCGTTAGTCGTAGGATCTACGGGAGAAGGCGCTCGTTAGAGCACACCCAATTGTTGTAGCCCGGTTTCGTGAAGATTTTTATCCCATCTTTGCGAAGGGCCTTCACAATGTGGTGTTGAGCAGGAAGCCTTGAGAAATCGCCCAGTGGTTGGACGTCCACCTCGGCGTCGTAGTTGGTTTGTCTCGCCTCAGGAACCAGGGAATCAACCTGGGGGCTGACGAAGTCCATCTGCTAGTCTCTGTCGTCTCGGGCCTGGTCGTTATCGCCCTGCTATCGGTTGTTGTTGACGTCATTTTTGTTTACTGGCCAAACAACGTCGGCAGGTCCGCTCATAATATCAAGAAGGACATCGCCGTGTTCCGATGGATAATCACTGTCTGGGGAATATCAATTACTCTAGGTTATCGAGGTAGGTTGAGCGATGTGTAGGCCGCCCAATTGTGTTGCAGTCTCCTTGATGAAGTCTCGTAGCTGGATCCTGACGTTGTTGGATAACCGGGTGTAATTCTGGGTTGTTGACCACGATGTCAAAAAGGCCATCGAGATTCACATCGATCACCTCTGAGATCCTGGGATCGAGTATTGCCTGAAGGGTAGGCTTAGAGGTCGACGTGGAGGGAGGCCCGTAAAGTTCCAAAGTTATGTGATTGTCTAAGTTTATGTCTATTACCTCAAAGATGCAAACTATCGGTGCCAACGACGAGGACGAAAAGAAGAGGTGTTGTTTTGAAACATGGGGAGGAACTTAGACGCTTCCTGATGAAGATGAAGAAACTTCCATGTAATCCGAATCCCATGTGAGTGAAGGAATCAGGAAACGTGGAAGAGAGGGAATGGGGGCATCGTGATCCAGGGTGGCATATTCTTCCGAGGTGGAAGAAAGTGTCCGTTGGGACCGCCCAAGACGCCTTCACGCCCTATCCACCTGGATGCATTCTCTCCAGTTCAAGCCCTCAGCGACGTCGATCGATGAGGCCTCTCCTCCCGCACCCATGCGTGGGTTTCTTGCACATGATCCATAAGCAGGAGGAGCAGCTGGATACCTGTAAGTAGAAGAGAATAAGCCCACGTCCTGGGACCGTTAAGCGGGTTTTCGCTGATGACTATAAGTTTTAAAATCGAGACCTGCTCCCACGTGTTCCAGAGTACCACGCACCAGCCGGGATGCCACACTGTTAGAAACAAACGAAGTCTCGTGTGAAGTCGATTAAATTGCTCCCTGCTAGGTGAAGAACAGAACCTAAAAGAGGCAAGGAGGCTGGCGATCTCTTCTCTGTCCCGTGTCTTGAAGACGGGACCATCACCGTTGGCCTTGAGGTTGTCGACGACATGTTCCCAATGAACTCTGTGGAATGTGTCGACGTCCTCTGGGTAGAGGTCCTGAACAGGTAGCGGAGCGTGGGGCAGCGTTGGTATCCTGAGCGACGGGTGGTCGGCGCACCGACCTAGGGGTCTCGGGTTCTGATATGGTAGCGAACGGATATGAAGGATGAGGACCCGAGTCAATCTGTACTGAACGTCTTCTAAGGAGTGGTGAGTCGCCAAATGAGTCTCTTCAGATTCACTGACGTGATCCACTGGTGGCAGTCCGGCCTAGATACCCCTATCCTGGGTATCCGGATGTACTGGAAGGGAGTATAACGTTGAGGATTCCGTGGTCGAATCTTGTGTGACTTCTTGAGAAGAATGTAACGATGCGTCGTCGGAAGGGTGAACAACCCTAGAGCGCTTCAAGGTACTCATGCCAGGTGATCTTCACGGATGCCTGGAGAACAATCGAAGGGAAGAACACGAGGAAAGCCGAGAGTAGATGTAGCCAAGTGACGCGCTGATAAACAACCATCCCGGTGACAGGATGCGACCCGCTTATGTAGGCTTATGAGAAGTGGCAGTCGCGATGGCTGTCAGACTTGGCATGGGCAGCTACAACGTAGACTACGAAGCAGTGGCCAGCAGAAAAGGTCACAACAGGCGTTCCGACTGCGTCCGCTCGCCAGAATTCATCCAACAAGTGCGGAAGAAGGTGATGAAAGGACCGAGCATGGCAATCCGGGCTTTGGCGAGATAGAAGGGTGTTATAGTCATAACCATGAGGACCTTCGCTACCACACGTACAAGAGGTGCAATGGATAAATTCTGACAGCGAAAGTCAAGAATAACCGCTTGATGAAGTAAAAGAAGCTCTTGAGCAAGCCGAGACATCCTGTTGAGAAAGAGACGGTCTGGTTCCTCTCAGACAAGAAGAACTTTTCTCATGACCAGTTGCACAACATCCGGCACAAAGGGTGTCTAGCCTACAATCCATATGACGTTCTATTTGTCATGAAGACCAAGTTCCCTCCCAACAGTGATGTTCTTTGGGTGCGTCTCCACAAATGGGTCGAATGGCCAAATATTTATACGGGCACGGAATTGACACTCATTTTGGGTCAATTTTGGAAAATGACATCAATCACCCAAGTTCTATCTCCCCGAATGGTATCTTCTATTCTCTCTATTTTCTAGACCAGACAAGGTCTATCGAAAGGGCGAAATTCTGATCACCCCAAAATAGAGCGTATTGAAAATTTTTCATTTGGAGTTTGATTCTTAAATGACAAATGACTTAATGGGGCGGGATTTGTTTGAATCGTCCTGTCCTCTCAAAACTTTATTAAACCCTTTTGATTTTTAAGTGATTATCACTTACTGATTCTATTTACTTATTTTTTTCATTTTCTACACATCTGCTTCCATAGGTGCAGCATTGTATTGCGGATGAATATCAAAGAAATCAAACCCATTTGTCTCCTAATAGAAGAAAATGGAAGATTGTGTAAATGAAAATTGAGTTAACAAAATCTGGAATGTTAAAAGTATACACAGCAAACAACCATTGAGCATTTTTTTTAAAGTTAATTCATTAAGGTTGGAAAATCAACGGGTATATTCCATTGAAAATAAGCTGATATAGTAGCGAAGAAAATGGAAAGTGAAAGAGGAAAATAAGAACGGAAGAAAATAAATGATGCAAAGAATAAACGGATAAAAGGAACATAAGAACGGAAGAAAATAAATGATGCAAAGAATAAACGGATAAAAGGAACATAAGAACGGAAGAAAATAAATGATGCAAAGAATAAACGGATAAAAGGAACATAAGAACGGAAGAAAATAAATGATGCAAAGAATAAACGGATAAAAGGAACATAAGAACGGAAGAAAATAAATGATGCAAAGAATAAACGGATAAAAGGAACATAAGAACGGAAGAAAATAAATGATGCAAAGAATAAACGGATAAAAGGAACATAAGAACGGAAGAAAATAAATGATGCAAAGAATAAACGGATAAAAGGAACATAAGAACGGAAGAAAATAAATGATGCAAAGAATAAACGGATAAAAGGAACATAAGAACGGAAGAAAATAAATGATGCAAAGAATAAACGGATAAAAGGAACATAAGAACGGAAGAAAATAAATGATGCAAAGAATAAACGGATAAAAGGAACATAAGAACGGAAGAAAATAAATGATGCAAAGAATAAACGGATAAAAGGAACATAAGAACGGAAGAAAATAAATGATGCAAAGAATAAACGGATAAAAGGAACATAAGAACGGAAGAAAATAAATGATGCAAAGAATAAACGGATAAAAGGAACATAAGAACGGAAGAAAATAAATGATGCAAAGAATAAACGGATAAAAGGAACATAAGAACGGAAGAAAATAAATGATGCAAAGAATAAACGGATAAAAGGAACATAAGAACGGAAGAAAATAAACGATGCAAAGAATAAACGGATAAAAGGAACATAAGAACGGAAGAAAATAAATGATGCAAAGAATAAACGGATAAAAGGAACATAAGAACGGAAGAAAATAAATGATGCAAAGAATAAACGGATAAAAGGAACATAAGAACGGAAGAAAATAAATGATGCAAAGAATAAACGGATAAAAGGAACATAAGAACGGAAGAAAATAAATGATGCAAAGAATAAACGGATAAAAGGAACTCAAAATACTCCCTCAGCATTAAATTCTAGAAAAGGGAATATTCATAGTACACTTGGCCTATTATCGACCTCGTAATTCTTCTAATAAAAATTTTAAACATTAATTAAATGGATAATAACGTAATAAAATAAAGAGAATAATACTAAAACATCATAATGAAGTAGAATCTCAGCCTACTACGCCTTTGTATTGAGAGATGGAGATGTGAGAGATGTGGGTGATGTTTTGGCATCAACATTTTGTTGTCACTTAATGAATTTAATTCATAACTTATCACGATCTTTTATATTCAGTTTGTTTGTATTCTTGTTTACGACTGAATTTATGGGGCTTTACCAAGCCTCAGACACGTATGAACTTGGGCATGTAAATAAAAATGGGGATATAGCAAAATTGGGGACTATAAGACTTTCGCCTTTTAGCCAAATCATGTCGATGTATGATTTAACAATTTGCTCAATCACGGGTTGTTGATATAGTCCTGGGGATTGAATTTCTAATACACCTTCAATCGATCCTCGACTAATGTTTGATAATCGAAAATATCTTATCGGTTCCCTGGATATCGACCGACCAGTATGAAGACCATTGCTCTATGGATAAGCGGTTGTCCGAGTGGTGAAACATTAAACACCCTCCACTCGAAAACAACGGAGTTGATTGAGGTTAACCTTTACAATGGTCGGCATGGTTCGAATCTCAGCATTAATAGTGCTTAACGTTTTTATCTTTGTTTGTGGTTAGTGAATAAAGTGTTAAATTAGAATTCAAAATGTTGGGAGAGTAAAAGGTCTAGAAAACCAAAACGAAAATACTGGTGTGGGAAATGGTTAGAAACCAATTATCACCCTTGCAGAAAATACATACTCCATAACTACATAGTACCGTTACGATAACTATTATGGATGTTAATCATTAATAAAATTAAATAAAGCTCCTTGGGAACTCAGTTCCAATGCGGAGCTGAGTGCCCCCGGAGATTGCTATCACAAAACGGGCCCAGAATACTTTAGGAAGCAATAACTAGAAATGACTTTAACTACCGCGGATTCTTAACTTGAATCATTAAAACTTTAATCTTTAAAACTAAATTACAATTCCTTAAACCGAATCCCGGTCGATTTTTTAATTAAAATTCAAACTCGGTCTTTCAATAAATTCTTCTGGATATCGAATATTCTTTACCCCCCATCCCCCTCAAATCTGTCTCATAAATGACTCAAAAAAGGAGGGGAAAACTATCTTTCCTTCCCTTTTCTCAATAAGTTGAATTCAATAACTTTGACTTTTTTTTATCATTCCAACTAAGATTAGCTATTTTAGGGGGGAAGGGGGGCAGATAAAAAGCTTCTATTTATCATAAATTTGTTGATGGAGGCTTACCATAATAACGATTAAATTCAACAATGAATATTTATGAACTTAGAAGAGGCTTTATAAATAACGAGTTAGGCCAACACTGACAATTTGCACGGTTAGCCTCGTCTTACCGACTTAACTTATCTGCCGTTCCATTTCCGCAGCCAACTGGGTTTACGCATTTTAAGCTCGTTTGTCATCGACTTCTGAAAATTTATTCCACCGGAAATTTCAATTGCTTTTTTTTTAATTAAGAAAACAGGAAACATGGGTAATCAGCGAGGAAATTTTCACTCACTCATTAAGGAAGAATGAGAGGGTGAATAGAAGAAAGAAAAAAGTAGATAATGGAAGGAGTAGCTTTAATTGTGCCCCCCCCAACCCTCTCCCCAGGCATTGAGGTCTGATTTGGCCCTACGTTTGCTTATCCTTGATTATTAGGGGTCTTTTTATGTTCTCCAACTCCGCAAAGGGTGTTTACATGTAATAAGCTGACATTCGTAGGCTTGCGTTCCCTCCCTGCCCCAATGCTAGCAGGTAGAAATGCAACTATATGTATATCTCCCACACATTGTCACTTCTTCCCATCTTTTCCTGTTGACAGTCCCTCGTTGCTTTTCACTTCTTACTTTTAAGTAAGTAACAACTCTTCTCTGACTGTTTTCTCCCTCCTGTTCATCCTCCTGATTACCATTGGAAGTATGGCATCTCTATGGGGCTAGGAAATAGCCATATTCGTCTGATGCGTGCATTAAGGATCACTAAATCACGATAAGGGTAACAGGTGTGGGAAGATATCTCCTCTAATTCTCTCACCCAGACTACACCATTGCATTTTGGTAATAGGCGGGAGATTCGCTGACCTAGTTCAGTTAATCCGGGATTTAATGCACGCCAACGGCACATTTTTGTGGAAGAGTGGCAATGATTTATGGTAATTCTGGTAAAATTTTCTAATTTCAATATTGCCATAAAATTAATATTTTTGAGATAATTATAATTTCAACCTATTTGTGTAATTCATAATTTTAAGCCATTTTCCACATCTTCATAAGTGTCACTATATGGAATGGGGGAAGTTGGTGGTCCAGGAAACGGTTGGCTAAATGTTCTTTGGTAGATGTCAACTTGGCGGTCTCCCTTCCAAATGATAACAAGGCCCAATGCTGCTTAACTTCGATGAAGCGCTTTTAGGGTAGTGATTTACCGGGCGCCGACTTCAATTTTGGGGAAGATAATCCTCTCCCTTGATTTTAGTGATGTAGGCTGGGTAAGAGGACCAGTTGATTACCCGTAGGAAAAGGAAATCTTAGAAGACCGATTCAAGGAGTCTTTATTGGGCGGAGAACTCGATAGGCTTGGGTGCAATGAATTCGATTAAACGTATGTCGTGTATTCAAGGCAGGCCTACTAATGTTTGGATCAACCTGACCTGAGCTCCCTCGAAACTGGCTACTGTCTTACTATTCTTTACTTTCTGACTGACTGTCCTTTGAATCTACTTAAGATAGTATTTTATGTGTCGGAGATTGTGGGCGTGGCCCGCCACTGACCAATCCTGCGGTTTGGGAGGAGCTTGCTTAAATAGAAAGTTTGTTCGTGCGTGCTAGAGAGAGAAAGAGAGATCTTTGACACAGGCCGGCTGGTTATAGGAGAGGGGAAAGGGGTAGATATAGTTTTTAGGAAATAAGATTTCGCGTCTCGCAGCTCTGTGATAGCAAATAAAATAAAAGTCCGGATCTTCCCTGTTTTCAGCTCGGTGTCAGTGACTGCACCTGATTCGGCGTTTGTTTGTACAGCCAAATTTTGCGCCAGTCTAAATTGTCCGAAAGATAATGTATGAGTCGCTTTTCTGTCTGTGACCGCATGCGCGCGTGTAAGTGTATATGCGTGTGAAAGATTCTCGAATTCATTTTGCCTATAGACTTTACAAGAATAGTATATATTTAATTTTAAAATTATCTTTTTTGTTTTAATAATTTAAATGCATTATACTAAAAGGGTGAATATTAAATAGTAAAACGTTAAAAAGGACCATTCGAATGAGGCTGACCAGGTACCCTGTACCCAATTTAAACTAATCCTGTTTTATTTTGATTCTTTTCTATTTTTTAATAGTACTGACACTGCCAGTGCCCGCTAGCAACTTTCATGATGGCGAAAACTGGCAAACTCAGGATATTCGGGCCTACTTATTTGGCACCTTCAATAAGGCTCCACATCCTTGCGAGCTGCAAGGCTCCTGACTTGAGGCAACAAAGAAGAATTCTAGGTGTAGATCTTCTCAATAAATACAGGGTGCCCCTTCCCAAAACGGACCTTAACTTTCTCTAGGCTTCATTTATCAATTCTACAAAACATTAAGAAAAGAAGACTATCAAATTATGGGGGCATTTTTTTTTTAGTTAGTCTGTATTAGTTGGGAGCGTGTTTGCATAACCAATAGATCCACTGGTGACCATGCAAACGCTCATGTACCTTATACTCACACAGTTAGAGCTAGTTTCCATAAGCTAGCAAGAAATAATCTCTGTATTTTAACAGAATACATAGTGTAGTAGAATAAGGTCGAAAGGCGACCATGTACCCTTCTGTACCCACGTGGTCCTGAGATCACCGCATAGAAATTTGAAAGCACGGCTGAACCAGGGTGAGGGTGCAGCCTACGCCGTTATCAATCCCCAGCTGTATTTGCTTAGGGACCAATTTCATCGTCTCCCATTGCCGCCTTTCAGCCAACATTCCTGCCTTCCCTCATAACATCTAAGTTCGTCAAACATTCCACGCCAACGTTATCACAATCTCCCCCCCTCCCCCCACGAAGGAGTCACCGACTTTTCCCAAAAATCGCACGTGTGTGTGGAGGCGGCCGCCAAGCCACCAAAAGCCACATCACCTGGCGTCTATATAATCCTTCGACTCAGTTTAGTAAGGACTACAAATTAACTTCCCACCTATCACCGTGAACGAGTTGAAGGATGCTCGCCTCCCACCTCAATCGGAGACATCGACGATTTTGATTCGAGAACGAAGGCTAAATCGACATCCGTGAACTCAGCATAGTCAATCGGCGAGTAATTCACAAGAATTCCCATCTTCGAAGGTCATCTACAAGTGCTCCCTCATCGGAAGCGAGAGGTTAATCGACTTCCCCATTCGCAGTCATCGTATCTCAACTTCCCCTTACCTGCAACGAGCACGTAAGAAATTGTAACCGTTGCCGCCTGCAGATTGATCTAGAATCTAGCTTACCCAATCGATCCATTCTTTGTTTCTGCGCCCCGGTTTAAAACCAACCTTTAAATTACCGACCTGAATCGGACTTTTTTAATACCCTGATTAACCCACTTGTATCTCGCATAGACATTTAAACTCGTCTGTGCGACCATTCCATTTAAACCAATTATCTGTGTATATTTAAATATTATTTTGTTGCTAGTAAAGATATATTTTTGTCATTGTCTTTCTTTTGCAACCTCTACGTGTACCAGCTACCTATTAATCTTTGACCAACTTGCACTTTGAAATATTTGTTTTAAAAAGAACCCCGCGAAGTTAATAATAAACTATCCCCACTTGACTCATAACAAATTCCCAATTCGCTAACGGTCTTCAACCAACTTCGGCTTAAAGCCCCCAAAGTACCTATATATATATATATATATATATATATATATATATATATATATATATATATTTATATAGAAAGGAGAGAGAGAGAGAGAGAGAGAGAGAGAGAGAGAGAGAGAGAGAGAGAGAGAGAGAGAGAGAGAGAGGGAGGGAGAGAGGGAGGGAGGGAGAGAGAGGCTGGCCATTCCACGACATATACTCCACTATATTGAATTCTGTCGCTCAGTTACAACTTTATGACAGCTTCAGTCTATGATTTTGATGGCAGGAGTCGAGAGTCCCAGGCTTGCCAATTTAGCCATTTTCCGGCTAGATCTAGTGGATTTTTAGTTTCATCTAGCTGATTAAATAGTTCATCTAATCGAAAATCTAGCCAAATATGAAGAGTTCCTAGCTGTTTTTAACACAATAGTTTAGAAAGTGTTCAGGATTGTTCCCGGGCGTCTTAGACCTAGTTATTTGATAGTGTTTTTTACTGGTTATTTTATTGATCATTATGCCGAAAGTGAATTCAAAGACTAATTAATGGTGACACTACTAAAACCGAGTATACTGTATGTAAACCAAAAATTGATGCTGAGTACTATGGTTTAAAGAGTCATATTAAATCAAATAAACATGTAAAAGCCATGGAAACTCAATTAACACATATAACCAAGTTATTACGTAAAGATGTAATGGCACTTCTTTAGAATGTAAGCTTGCATTATTTTGGGTTTGTGACTCGTCACTAAGGAATTGCGATCATTGAGCGAATATGCATCTACATGCAATTGATGACCTGTAAAATAAGTTCGCAACTAAAATGCACAGGCATAACTGTTCTGAAATTATCAAGAATATATTGAGTCCTCATTTTGAAAATGATTTAATTGATATCGGAGAGGGAAAATACAGATTACCTTATGCCAATCAACCGACTTAACTAAGCTCCATTGGGCCTAGCAATAATTAATTTCAGCCAGACTAAAAATAATCTTACCATATATGGATATTGTTTCCCTAAAACATGTAATTTTCGTGTAATTGTTGTGTAAAGAATGAATTAAAGAGTGAAAAACTTAATATTACTAATTCTGTGGCGATAGGTACTGATAACATAAGTGTCAAAATTGGCATAAATAATGGTGTATACGAGAAATCGAAGAATGAGGTTTTCTCATATTAATTACATATGTATTTTACTCTCACCAATTAGCTGTTTCTTATGCATCCTTTGTCTCTCTTCGTAGAAATCTAGAATTCTTTATTTCTGAAACCTATAACCATATTTATCAACCAAAGAGATGTCACATAAGAGGCTATATTAATTAAGCTATCAAAGAAGGAATTTGCGTTGACAATTCTAGCCCAATGAGCCAGTCGCTGGATGTATCATCTCAGTGGTTTGAATTGCAAACGCCATTTCGAGATAACCAGATTAAATGAGAAATGCTACACATCAGAAATCCTATCAGAGATGTAGTGAGAATAAAAGTATGTAGCTTTTCTTTTGTTTTTGCATCATATTTTTGAATAAATATAGAAAGTAAAAAATTATATGAGTCAATTATAATCGAAAAAGCAAAATTATTAGATGACTTAAATCTACGCATCACATCTATTTCCAACAAGATCATAATTTCAAATGCTAGGTCCGATGTCCTCAATGTTTACATTGATGAATATTTGGACTAACGGCCATACTTAGGTTACTCATTTGAAAAAAACGATCCAAGAATTAAATGATGATAGGAAGATAACAAGAAGTGAGGAAAAGTGCTTAAGGGAAAGATGAAAGAAGTTTCTTTTATCTTTCTCTATGAGTTGAAGCAAAGGGCGGCAGATAAATTGAAAATCGTAATAGAATATCATTATCGTCAGTATAAAAATTTTGCATCCAATCAAGTAACCTATTTAGTTGTGGAAATTATCAATTATTTTGGCATGTCAAATTAAGACCATTTAATTGACATTGATAATGCCAAAATATTTGATAATTTCCACAATTAAATATAATGGCCCCTAAGAGAATCAGATCTCATAAAAGAAATTTCAAACATGAAGACTTCCGATGAGCAATTCAACACTAATCCCTTGATAAGCAGAAGATTCGTCCAGCCTCTGATCAAAAATTTCCCCGCTCCATACTCTCCCCCCTAATTACATTCTTACTTTTAAATTTGTGTGCCCTTTGCCTAAGCTATCTTTCTATATTCATTAGTTTTCCAGTGATTGATGATGACGAATGTCTCCCTCTAAACCTGTTTCGCAATAAATCGGTCCAAACACTTTTGTTTCTTTCCTGCATATATATATATATATATATATATATATATATATATATATATATATATATATATATATATATATATATATATATATATGTAAATTAAAGCCAGAACCAGTATTCAGAACATATATAATTTGGCACGTTTCGAACATTAGCTATGTTCATCTCAGCATATAATGGAGTAAAACAATATAACAACATACAAGCTTAGAATACATAAAGAGCTATGTATTAATGACTGATAATGAGTTTAAAGTTTGTTGAATTTGAGAGAAAATAATGCGACAATGTAATAATGAATAAATTTAGAGTTTAGTCAATTTTCGAGAAACCAATGCAAAAAATTACCGAGAAGACAATGCCAAATTACTAAGAAAAAACACTGCAAAATTATAAAAACAAACTGAGAAAGCATACCAAAAATTCAAATTCAAAATGAAATAAATGAATGAACACTTACCAACTTGAGAGAAGGACAGGAATCGCATGATTTAAAAGGTGGAAATTGGAACTGAGCTAAACATGGTAGTTGTTAAAAACAACTGAAATATGGTTAAACAACTAAAAGAACATTATAATTATCGGGTCATTGAGTGAGTTGTTATTACATTTTAGGTAAAAATGAATTATAAAACAAACTAAAATTAAGATATTTGAATTAATAAATGTAAAATGGTGTGGATGACTGACTCGAATTTAATTCTGGATTAAACATTTAAATAAATAGTGATTCCAAAATGTTGAGATCTACGGATTTATTCGCAGAACCCAAAACCCTGAAATTTGAAGGGGACAATGGGGAGATGCAAGTATCCGAATGATTCCTTATTGCAGAGAATTCCGGTTTAGCAATGAGTCTGTCTGTATAGTGGGAAACCCCCTTATGTTTGCAAATCCCCAGCTTCAATTGTAGCGTAGCTTTACCTACGTAACAAGTTTAGCAACTTGCACACATAAATTGATAAACAAGTGAGGACCTGAGTAGCAAGGGTAGTTTCTCTTTATGAGACAAGTAGGTTTTAAGGGAGAGAGAGAGTATTAATTGGTACACAGTAGAATTTGATTTGTGGATAAACTTTAGATAATAATTGTTGTAAGTCTAAGATGAGTTTGTTGGTCAGCGAGCTAATGTAGGGTATTTTTGAGATACATTTTCTGTTTTGATACATCCGATTTGACGAGATGAATGACGTGTATTTTATTTAGTAAACTTTTAAGCAATTTTTAGAGTAATGATGCTGGGAATAAATTAAATTTAAAAAATTGTTCGAGATAAGACATCTCTTTATGGAAATAGTTCCAGTCAGAGAATATTTTGAAAGCACGGTTTATTTTGCAGCTTACAGATGATATTTTGAAGAAGTTTAGGAAACACGAAAAATAATTAGTGCCAAGCAGAGTGGATGTGTGTTTTCTATATACTAAAGTGGAAATCGGTAAAGGAGGCAAGAACATTTCAAAACGCTTCGAAGATGATCGAATAAGATCGAAAGCTTAGCAATTTAGTTTGTTTTTTACCAAACCCATTCATTTAAAAAAAGAGATGAATACTGGACAAGTAATCCACCATCTACAAGATGGAATAAAAAAGATAAAAGAAGAGAAAGTTGCCAAAGGAAATTAATTAAGGCAAAATACACAATGATCTTCAACAAAATTTGCATTCAAGAAAGACTGCGACCTAACTACACTAATATATATATATATATATATATATATATATATATATATATATATATATATATATATATATATATATGAGATAAATTCTTGAGTCCAATAATGGGTCACATATATATTACTAAAATCACTGTTTAGGAGCGTAGTATTTTTATTCACGAAACTAGTTTCGGCATGGAGTTTGTCATGCCATCTTCAGTCGTATACTAAGAATAGATACATTCACATCATACATAAAATATATATAGGAACAAGAGATCACATTAAAATTCCTAATCAGGGGGTGTGAATTTGAGGTCATTAAGGATATCATTCAAGATTAAATTTTTGATGTCGGGGCTGCATTTGAATTGCCCATCCGAAAGATTGAAATTCGGGATTTTGTTGATAAAGGTGGATCCAACTATCTTTCTTTTGCGAAGATCTTTACACGGGTTAATTAGTTTGCCCTTAGGGAAATCTATTGGGTTGTTAAAATTATTGGAGTGTGTGAAAATACTAGAAGCTGTGCATGCCCGCCTGACATCCCCTCTGTGCTCATAGATCCCCCTTTCCATATTTCTTCCTGTCTCGCCTATGTAAAATAAGGTGCAGTTAATTTCTTTACAAGGGATTAAATAGACACCTGCTTCATTCGTTTCATCTGTAGGTTTAGTTGTAGGGAAGGATTTTTTAATGGTCGAATGGTATTTGAAAGTGGTGTAGTTAGGGGAAAGGATACTATTTAAGCTTTTCAGTAATGGGGAAAATGGAAGGGATAAACAATTTCTCTTACTATCAGGATTCCTACTTTTGAGGCAATAAAAGTTTGACCTGGCTTTGGATAGGCTTTTGTTAATGATGTGGAGGCGATATTTCAAGTCTATAAATATACAGGTAATGAATGTAATTTCATCGGACAAAAAACATGGACCACAAGTTCTCAAAGCTCTCAAAAACATGGATATTACAAGGGCTTTTTTGACCTTAATATCATGACATGAGTAAAAATGAATGTAATCATTGGAATTGGTGTTTTTGGGGGTAAACAGTAAAGGTAGATCGGTCATTTACTCTTACAATTTTAACATCAAGGAAAGGTAAACAATTGTTATTTTACCATTCAACTTTAAATTTTATGGTGGGATGTAGGTTGTTAAGATTATTTAAGAACCTATCAAAAGATGCCACCTGATTTAAGGGCCACATTGATATGACGTTATCAACATATCTGTATCATACAAAATTTGGGGATGGAATAATCGGGGGGAGTAGAGACTTCAAAATGCTGCATAAAAAGATTGTATAGAATAGGCGATAAGGAATTTCCCATTCTCAGGCCATGTTTTTGGCGGAAGAAGCTCATATCACTATTAAAAACATTTTCGGTAACACAAAGTTTAACAAGGTTAACAATTTTTGTTTGGAATAATTGGGAGGTTTAATCTTGGATTTCTTAATACAGTAGATAATACTTCAAGGGCTTCATCAACGGGTACATTGTTGAAAAGGCTTTCTACATCAAAGGTAACTTAGTGACTGCCTTTGATGTCAATTTTTCTAAATTTCTCAATGAAATCTGATGAATGAACTATGAGCGATGATGAGGTTAATCCAACGGCGTCTGAGAGGATTTTGGCTAGCCATTTTGAAAGTGTATATGTATGGGGGCCAATACATGATATAATGGGTCGAAGAGGGGTTCCGGGCTTGTGAGTTTTTTTGGCAACCCATACATACGGGAAAGGAGTGGATTAATTGGTTTAAAACGTTAGAGGAGATCAGAATTAGACCGTTTCAAGAGTTTAGTTAATTTTTTGTTGAAGGAAGCAGTTTTGTTACATAAAGGGTTGGAAGACAGCTTTTTTTCATAGGTGTTTGGATCACTAAGTAAGTCGTTCACCTTAGCGGAATAAGAGGCTTTGTCTAAAAGGACGATTTGATTGGTTTTATCTGATTTTGTGAATGCGATATTTTTATTCAAATTTAGTGATTTGAGAGCCACCATTAGGCGTCTAGGTATTTATAAATGCTTAACACTATCATGATTGGACAAAGCGCCAGCAACAAAACTACTTAAGTATTCACCATCAGAATGATCACTTTCACAAAATTTATTTATAAATATGAGATGATTAAGGGAAAATGAATTAATGTTTTTTAATCCAAAGGAGAGCTCATAATCCCCTGATTAGGAATTTTAATCTGATCTCTTCTTCCTATATATATATTTCATGTATGGTGTGAATGCATCTATTCTTAGTATACGACTGAAGATGGCATGACAAACTCCATGCCGAAACTGTTTCGTGAATAAAATACTACGCTCCTAAACAGTGGTTTTAGTAATATATATATATATATATATATATATATATATATATATATATATATATATATATATATGTATAACTGAATCACGAAAATAAGGAACGTGAGGAATTTATGAATAACGTTACAGCCACGAAAAAAATGAAACAACGGAGAACTGCGAGGCCTTTCGACTAATGGTCCTTTACTTAGACTAAAGGACAGGGAAAAAGAGAAAGATATTTGTACACCTGATTAATGAAAATATGGGATATAAAGATTAAAAGGGGTGGGATTAACAGATACCTTAAAAAACCCTATTAACGAGATGAGCCGTCAGATTAAAGAAAAAAAAAAAAAGTTTACGGGTTACAAAAGAAAGGGGGGGGGGGGCAATGTTTAGGAATCACATATGCAATATGAAAACAAAAAAAGTTTACACATGATAACTAGAAAATATGACAAAAGAAAAATATGAGGAAAGGTTTTTTTTATAAATAAGCTAAAATAACTTCTAGGTGGTAATCATTAATTCAGAAATTTTATCTTTAAAATCATTCTTAAACATTCTTTTGATACAAGGTTCCAAAAAATACATTCCAGGGCTGAGATTAAAATTCGAAGTCAGTTGTATAAATGCCGATTCTAAAAGATTTCGTGAAAAAAAGTCATTTGATTTGGCAATCACAGAACTCTCCTTCCAATTAATACGATGGGAATTTTCACTCAAATGGATAAAAATGGAATTTGATGTTTGCCCAGTGTTTACAGAGTACTTATGTTGCTTAATACGCACATTCAGATCCTTGCTAGTTTGCCCAATATAAAATGAAGGGCAATCCAAACAAGGGATTTTTTAAATTACGTTATTTGTTTCATTAGGGCAATTTTTTATTAACATTCTTTTTAAAGTATTAGTATAAGAGAAAACAAGATTTACATTAAGTGTTTTTAACAATGTTTTTACGGTTTCAAAGCCATTAAAATAAGGTAAAATGAGGATATTCTTGGGCGCTTCCTTTTCAATAGTACTTTCGTTATAAAACTTTTTTGGGGCTTTATTATAACAAATATTAAGTATATTTTCTGGATAACACAAGTCTGGACCGATTTTTCTTATAGATTCAATTTCCTGATCCAAATATTGAGGACTGACAATGCGCAACGCACGTAAAAACATAGAGGAAAAAATTGATATCTTAATATTAAGATGGTGGCCTGAATAAAAATGGACATAGGTTAAGTTGTCGGTTGGTTTTCTATCAATACTAAAATTGCAATTAAATGATTCCCTATGTATTTAGACATCTAAGAATGGAAGGCAATTGTCTTTCTCTAATTCAACAGTAAATTTTATGGAAGATACCTGGTTATTTAAATTCGAAAGCAAATTATTTACATGAATATTAAAAGGCAAAATAATTAAAATGTCATCAACATATCTATACTACTTTAAGGGGATATCAATGATATTAGGTAAATATTGTTTTTCGAAGAATTCCATATACAAATTTAAGAGTAGGGGAGATAAGGGGTTGCCCATTGCCATACCAAATATTTGTTGGTAATATTCACCATTAAAAACGAACTTACAGTCACAAATGCACAACTTAATGAGTGAAATAATATGACTTACAGATAGAGGTAATTCATGATGAGTAAGCTCATTACTAAGATAATCTAAAATTGAACCAATAGGGACTTTGGTAAAGAGAGAGCACAGTTGTTTCAGTTTCATATAAATTATCAAAATATATTACCAAACTGTTGTCCCCTTTACTTGGAACAATATCCGGTTCTCATATACTAAACTCCCTTGACTTAATAGAAAAATTAAATCAAATTACTATTTGCCCCAATGATAGGTTGGGATGTTTTGACGTTTGCTCTCTCTTTACCAAAGTCCCTATTGATTCCATTTTAGATTATCTTAGTAATGAGCTTACTCATCATGAATTACCTCTATCTGTAAGTCATATTATTTCACTCATTAAGTTGTGCATTTGTGACTGTAAGTTCGTTTTTAATGGTGAATATTAACAACAAATATTTGGTATGGTTATCGGAACCAGGAAATTGTACTGTGCCTGTACAACTCACTTCTCCGACCGCACCTGGAGTATGCTGTACAGTTTTTGAGTCCTTCATTGCGAAAGGACATAACAAGATTGGAACGCGTAAAAGCTAGGGCAACCAAACTGATTCCCTCTATCCGACATAAAAGTTATGAGGATAGACTAAGAGAGTTAGATCTGTTCTCGCTGGAAACCCGTAGACTGCGTGGTCAGCTCATCGAAGTCTTCAAAATACTTCGAGGGTTCGACAATGTTGACTACCGGGATATTTTCACACTGAGTGAGAACAGAACGCGCAATCACGGCTTCAAACTTGAACTGAAGCGTAACAACCGCAATCTGTATGGAAACTTTTTCAACTACAGTATCTGCGGTAAGTGGAACGCACTTCCAGTGGAAGTTGTCAACAGTAAATCTGTTGACCAGTTCAAGTCAAGACTAGACAGGGTCTTGAAAAGTGGTCGTTTAAGGACGCAAAACAATTGAGCAGCCATGTGCCCGCTCGATTGCTAGTCCAAAGGTACCCTCTTTGAATAGACCGTAAGGTCTCCTAGGGTACTTACTTTCCTTGTTACTCCTTGTTACTCTCTCTCTCTCTCTCTTTTAGACACACACGCCTTTTCAAGAGCTGTTTCTCTAAACAAGTCCACAACGTGTCAGGGCAACGTACAAATTTAAATTGGTTTATATTCTTAAGTATGAATTTTAAAGTTAGCAAATTTTATTCATCCCATCGACAAACTATTTTCAAAATACTATTACATTTTCATAAACTATCAAGTAAGTACAATTTTAATTAAATATTAAATATGTGAAAACAACTCTCCAAACACTGAACTCGTAGCACAACGAAGGCAGGTTAATGCCCAAGACTGCCCTTGGCATACATACATATAGTAATCCCGGATAAGGTAAAGATAAATACTCGTACGTCCAACCAGGGAGACCTAAAATTGAGCAAGTAATCTCTCACCAAATTGGCAAATAATAGATAAGCAGTCCCCAATTTCACAAAATGTAGATAAACACTAAAATATTTTATCCTTATAAAAAAACACTCCAAAATTTGACAAGTGTAGATCATTCCCAAATGTGAATAAGTATAGACAAACACTTGCCCCAAATAACCATTTTTAGAAAAGCATTCGCAAATTTTATCAAGTCTAGAGAGTTATACCCACATTTCGCAAAGTAAATATAAGCACCTCCAAAATTGACGGAGTATATGTAGATGAACACACTAACATTCTACTAGATATAGATCAACACACCAAATTTAACCATATAGACCTCGCAAATCTGCCAAATTATAGAAAAGTGCTCCCAAATTTGATTAACAATGGAAAGAGGTAAAATTTGAACCAGAAAAAATAAGTACTCTCAAAATGGAAAAATTATAGATAAGCACACAAATGTTTGACCAAGTATAGATTATTATCCCCCAAATTGACTAAGTATAGATTAGAATTATTTTCAAATATCATAAATCATAGAAAAGCTCTCTACGATTATACAAGGTAATGAAAAGCGCTAAAAAATGTAACTAAATAAAGGTAAATACTCCAAAATTTGACTAAATATAGAAAAACAACTCAAATACTCGTAGGAACACGTAAATATAAGTACTCCAGATTTGACCAAGTATCATTAAGTACTCCATAATTTGATCAAGCATATACGAGTATAAGCACTCCTGAATTTGAAGAGGTATAGATAAACACTCTCAAATTTGACCAACTAAAGAGAAGTATGCACAAATTTGACCACGTATTGTTAAGCAATCATAAATTTGACGATCAACGATCAACAATGAAAAAAAGGTAGAAAATGTGTAAGAGTAGAGAGGATAGGTAGAAGAGGTGTATAATAGAGAGAGAGAGTAGTTGTGCCAGGTTATCTGGCTACCTCAGTCGTTTATATCTTTATTAGCTGTAGTTATTATCACTAGTTTCTTATTGCAGCATTCAAGCCTTTTAATTCTTGTAGGCCTCTTGATGGTTGGTTGAATTTACTTATATTAATGTGTCCGCTTCAAATCTTTTGTCATATTTATTCATTTATTGTTATTTTGTTATATTTACCTAGGTATTGTTCACTTCGGATCTTTTATTTCTTTATTTTTTTTTTTATTTATTTTATTTTTTTTAATTATGTTGTCCACTTCGGATCTTTTAGTTAATATTATACTTATGTTTATTTGATTTATTCCTCTTATTTAACTGTCCACTTAGGATCATTTATGATCAATTTGTTATCATTATTTACGTGAAATAAATCAGTTTGTTTTTTTTTATCCATCGTTTAATATTGAATTGTCAATGTGAATTGAAATAGGATTAATCTTCTGGTAGTTTCTCAATAAATCGGTTGGATTATTTGTCGAGCTATTATTTGGCTGCTTTTAAAAGCTTGCCTGAACCTTAGGTTCTCCATGTCTAAATCAAGTAGTCTAATCGGGTTCAGCACATCTTCTGGCATATTATCATAGACTTTCTGCCAAATGTTTTGTGCTCGCCTATTTAGGGTAATGTTTAATGGCTCGATGTCCGTCGCTTCATCCAGTAATCTAGTAGGAATGTAGTCAAGCAGTGACACGTTGGTAATAAATCTTATTGCCTTATTTTGGATATTTTGAGCTTTCTTAATAACTGTTTTGCTCAGGGTATTAAGGGGTATAGCCGGGTACAAGAAAAGTGGTCTCCCCAACAACAGATAGAGTTTCCTTTTGTTGCTCGCTGAAAGATGTCTAAAGCAATAGAGAGACTGTAGCGTTTTCGCAGCAACGGCGATCTTTTGTAGGTAATGGGCCCTGTACCCATTCGATGTTAATCGCAAGCCTAGAACTCGGCCTTCTCAAGAGTACTCATAGAGCTCATCCTGTACTAGCACGTCGATGTTTTCCGACGGCCAACTGGTATCACTCTGAACTTTTGGACATTTGTTTTTATCTTATTTCTTCTTTCGAAGTTGTTAACATTAACAATTTCCCTCGCTGTCCTGTTAGCGATATCATTAGAATTTTTGTAAACCCTGGTAACGATTTGAGTAATATCATCTGCTAGTTGTTCGTACTGGGTAAGGTTTTGAACAGGATGTGGTAAATCCCCAGTATACACTTAATACAGGGTGGGACTGAGGCAGCCCCCTTGTGGTACCCCAGCCTCGAGACTAAAGGATATCCCTTCTGTACCATTTATCTTCGACACTGCTTCTCTTTCCTCCAGAGAGTCGCATAAAATCCTGGTTAAGTTTCCATCCATAGCTAGTTCCCTCAGTTTGCTTTTAAGACCCGGTAGCCATACCTTGTCGAATGCCGAGGCCACGTCGCGAAGTACGACATTTACATTACCATTCGTCGCTTTTCCAATCGCCATTCTCTTCGTAATTAATGCCAGAGCCGTTTTCGTACCTAATTTCCTCCTGAAACCATGCTGTTGAGAGTTGTATAAGTTATGAGTTTCCCATAAACTCCAACAAAGAGATGGGCCTATAGCTGCTGATTTCCTTCTTCGGTTTGCCAAGTTTCAAAATAAAGATCATACGGGCTTTTTTAAATTGGTCCGGGAAATATCCAACATTGAGGCAGGCATTAAATATCTCCAGTAGACCTTCGGTGATGTTATTGGGGGCATACATCATGTGCATTTTAGTGATGCGTGTTATGCCTGGCGTTTTTTGTTTGAAGCTTTTGAGGGCCCACTCGTATTCTTCATGCGTGAACGGTCTACCTTCAACTTGTGCAACGTGGGATCTGTCCACGAAGTGATGTGGAGTGAAGTCGGCACCTAGGTCCTGCAATCTAAGCAGAAAATCTTTTTCATACCTCTCATCAAATAACTCATTGTCCTCATCGCTAATGCAAAAGCAGTTTTGCCAATATTATCTAAATTCTCTCTCAATATCACGGTCTTCAGTATATTCTATGCCGTTGACTCTAATGCTGATGTTGTTTCTAGGAGGAGTGCCTCTCAGTTTCTTTATTTGACACCAAAACTTTTTGGGATCTCCTTCTGCGTCGATTTTAGCAATGATTTCATCCCACTGGCCTCTCGTCTTCTCAAGTATGAGTTGCCTGATCTCGTTTCTCAACTCGCGAAGCTCTTGGTACCGTTATGCCGAGTTACCATGCATATCTATGAAGAAGACGACTGCCTCTAGTTGATCCATTTTCTGCTGTATATTTCCGTCCCATCTTGGAGAAGGGAGAATTTTATGCTCCGTCCAGGGGATAGCCAGGCGGTTAGCTTCTAAGATTTTCAAGGTGAGAAAATCGAGTTTCTCGTCGATCTCTTCTAAGGTTGCCCCCTCGAGATGCCCGATATGCACTTGGCGCAGGTGTTCACGGCATAATTCCCAGTTAGCTCTTGCTAGGCATCTTCGTTTGGAAATCTGCACTTGTATTGGAGAAGTGGAGACGTGGGTAATCATACTTATATGATCTGACGGTATGAAAGGGCCCGGGAGAGTAACATGGTTAAGAGAAAAGTTACGATTTGTTAGCACAATGACCGGTGTAGTTAACAATCTTGCTGTATGGAATGTGGAAAAGTTTGGCCCTTCTCTTTGCACAACTCCTCTGTCTATTAGGAAGCTCAGTGAGTTACCAGCTTCATTAAAGGACCTCGTATAGCCGGGCTCCCTACACCGGGCATTCAGATCTCTGACAAGTATCGTTGAGGCCTCTCTCCTAAACAGCCGCATAAAGTTGGGGATCGGTAAATACGGGCGCCTAGGCGGTTGATACCGGACTGCAACCACCAGGTCATCATATTTCATAGGGATCTTTACCGCCAAATACGATTCCTCTAGGTCCTGCATTTCTTTAAATCTGATGCCTTTCCTGATTGCAATTGCAGCCCCGTCGTACCTTCCCTTTGAGTGGCTAGCCATTATAACTTCATAGTTATAAATCTTTATACGTTCTATTCTATCATCTAATCCATGCTCAGAAATAAGAACGATATCGGGATCAGCGTTTCTGATGATTTCATTGTATACACCGCTTTTGTTCTTCCATCCGTTAACGTTCAGCGATAAATCTTAAGGTTCCTGATGAGTTTGGTAGAGATGGCGATGGTTAATTAATATTAGGATGCTTAACTTTAGTCCCTTTTTCTCTGGCCGGTGACCTTACCCTACCAGATCTTTCTTCCTGTATTGTTCCTGGTTAAGGTTGAAGCAGGTCTCGGGGCATATTTCTACTTTTTTCTTTCTGAAGGCGTCCAGGAGCGATTCTTCAGTAACTTCGGCATCATAGTCCCATTTATATTTGCCTTTAGTGACTCCATCTATGAGCTCATTGACATTAGCTTTCTTTGGAATGGGAGCAGATGGGGAGCCGTAGATTTTCATGCACAGATCTTGGGTCGTCCGATAAATTGGTCCAACGGAGGCATATTTTGAAGCCACAGGTACAAGCTTATCATTTTCTGGCAGAGTCTCTTTCAGTTGGTCCCTGATTTCGATCTGGGAGTCCTCTTTCACGGCACGTTCTTTCTTGCGCAAGCGCGGATTGCGAGAAGCAGAGCGGGGTCTTGTCTCTGGTTGCTTTATATTCGATAATTTGGCTTGAAATAGTTCTGATGGTGGGTTATCCGGGAACCACATTGACTTTAGTCCATTCTGCACCAGCATCTTATTCAATTCAGTTGCATAACTGCCAGGGTTCATTATGTTCACAAAATGCGCGTGTAATATGCACATAATAAGGTCTGGTCTCATGTTCTGGTCTGTCTAAATCGTGGTTTTCTGCTCGGAAACTTTCGTCGCCTGTGCATATGAAGTAGTCCTTCTTTGGTTCCTCTCCTCGATCATGGTCTTTTTCTTGTCCGTAATCAAGGCCTTCTTTATTGGGCAAGCCATTGGTAGTGTACGATGTGAATTGCCACAATTGATACATTTCTTATTGGAGCTAGTACACTCTCTCCACGTGTGGCCAGATTCTGAGCACTCAGAACAGACCCTGACTGTAGCCTGACAGTCCTTAGTGGCATGCTTTTTGAGGGCATAGCAGGAGAAGCAGGTCTGCACCGGCACGAAAACCTCTCGCTCAAAGCATCTGGCGGAGATTTTTGTATTAAAAAGAACCAGTCCATTTTCCGCTGCCTTCGTTGCCATCTCAGTGGTTTGAAAAATTAACTTGAACACATGGGAGTGTTCCTTTCCTTCGCAGTTCTTGAATTTTATAGCGTCGTCGATCTTTGTCCAACTTTGTTTTGCCTCCACTTCTTGTTTCATCTCTTCAGCCGATTGAGTACCAACGTAAGGGTCGATACGTCTGCAAACGATCGATCTCTTGGCTGATACATGTGGGGTAACTCGTGGTGTGAGGCCGATTTCTTCTAATTTCTCCCTTGAATTTGCACTCAAAAGATTGTCTAGGTCTTGATTCGTGTCACAAAAGGCCAAGTAACCATAATATTGATCCTTAAGTCGGCAGAGATCAATCCCAAGCAATGAGAAGACGGTTTCAAAGACCTTCTCGCGCGAAGGCTTCTGGCAACGCTCTTTGACATGGAGCGGGACTCTCTTCTCGCCGTTAGGGTCGTCCATGACGGCCCCAACAGCAGGAGCTACTTTAACCTGCCAGGCCCTTATCGCGGGGGCGAGTACCTAAATAGACTTTGGTTCACCATTACTGCCCTACCTAACAAATATGTCTATCAGGGTCCTCCTATCTGTCCTGACCACTCCGCCTCAGAATGGGGCCCCCTTTTTCGCGCCCCCTGCGGGGCTTCCTTCCGTGGTTCGGACACGTCAGAGTCAGACGGCTTCTACAGACCTTAGCGGCAGAAAAGTGATCAGAACCAAAGTTGTGCTGGTGTTAAGGGAACAGACAAGATGCAGGCGAGAAACTCCAGTTCATCCAAAATCCCTCGTCGGCCGGGTTTACACCCTAGCGGGTGTGCACGCGCGCGCGTATGTCCATCGTAAAACCAGACGGTTTTCGTTGAGCCCAAGCGGGTGTTCTTCAACAAGCCGTAGAAATTTTTCACCTACTGGAGCAGCTGAGAATTCCGAGAATTGTAGAAGTAGGACTTTGCTTGTAAGAGGTAAAGTCTTCTTGGAGCGCAGTCATAAATTTGAGCAACTATGTAAAAACATTTTAATATGTGACCAATTATAAATAAGCAGTTCTGCATTTGACCAATTGTAGATAAGCTTTTCCTTATTTGGCCAAATAAAGATAAGCAGCTCTAAATTTATAGATAAGGTTCCAAATTTGGCCAATTATATATAAACAATCCAAAATTTCACTAAGTATTAATAATCACTCCCAAATTTAATCTAGTCTAGACAATCGCTCCCAAATGGTCAAGTTAAGATCAAAATTTCCAAATTTGACTAATTAGAGATGGTCACTCCAAAATTTCACCAATTATAACTTAGTACTCCGAAATTTGGGGAAATATAGATAAACATTCCTAAGTGAGATCGAGTATCAATACACACTGCAAAATTTGACCAAGTAGAGGTAAGCACTCACAAATCAGACCACGTTTACATAAGAGCCTACAAATTTAGCCAGATATTGATAAGCAGTCCCCAAATTGGTCAGGTATAGATAAGGACTCCCAACTTTGACCAAGTATTGATAGGTACACACATATTTTACCAAGTTTGCATAAGCACCGCAAAGTTTGAGCAAATATAGATAAAACTTTCAAATTTGACAAATTTGAGCAAAATTACATAAAACCCTAAATTTGACCAATTATATATTAACACCCCCAAATTTGACAAGGTATAGATGTGCACTCATAAATTTGACCAAGTATACCTATATTAGCACTTCTCAATTTGGGCTTTTATAGAAATACACTCCAAATTTTACCAAGAATAAATAGGACATCGAAATTTGACCGCGCATAGATAATCACTCCAAAATTTGTCCAAGTATAGATATGCACCCCTAAATCTGACACTTCCATATTTAAGCCATCATAAATAAGTAGTAAAATATTCGAACATAAATTTAACCAAGTATGCATATACATATAAACTCTTTAAAATTGGACACTGTATAGATAACACTGGTCAACACACTTTTTGCTGACTTATGTTTTGTGGTTTATTTGACTAATTTGGGCGTGCTGATTTCAAATATAGCATCCGGGTTTTTTTTGTAACTCATCAGGTTTTCATTCTACAGCATATTCCTATTTTACGACGTACTGCATGTATTTACTCGGCAAGGATAGTTTCCTACCATAGCTTCAAAGCATAACTTAAAATATCAACAGAATTTGAAAGGATAAATGCATTGTAAGATAACATCACCTATTACTAAATACATACAGGTTATTTTTCTAATATAATGGAGAAAACACAAGCAATCTTACACATAGCTATACATTCATGGAAGAAACTTTCGCTTGCGAGAGTGTCTGCCATCATGTTTGTGTTCCATCGCCCTTGATATCTCACCTTCATAATCTTGATATCTTGATGAAAACGCTCTCCATGTTCCTCACTCATGTTGCCAAGATTAGCAGGAAATTCATCAAGATGGCTCTTGAGGAAATGAACCTTTAGGTTGCAGCCTAAGCGATGAAAGCTATCAGGTAATTTCTTTACCAAATCATTGTAGTTAGCAGCCTTTTTTTTCCAAGAAATCCTTTCACAACACCCACAAATGAATCCCATGCTTTTTTTTCTACCTCAGTCATCGAACTCGAGAAGTTTTGGTTTTCCATTAACTTTCTGATTTGTGGCCCATCAAAAACTCCAGCCTTTATTTTATCATAACTTAAGCCAGGAAATATTGTATATATGAATTTGAAACAGTCACCCTCCGCATTAAGAGCTTTCACAAATTGTTTCATCAGCCCTAGTTAAATATGAAGGGTGGGAAGATGATTTCCTCTCGCTCAACAAGTGGTTGGTGTATAATATTCTTCTCCCAAACAGTCAAACTTTCTTTAACTGGCTAGAGTTTCTGTTCGCAATGTTTGTCCTTAGCTCAACTGTCCCATAAACACAGGAAACACGAATATTTTGTATAACCTCCTTGTTAGCCAAGTAAAAAAAATTACCATTTTCAGATACACATATATGATCCATTTGTGTTCACCATATTTGAGTTAATCTAATACAGATCTTATGTGTTCATGATTTTCTTTTAAATGCAAAGAGTGACCAATAGGAATCGCACTGAACAAGTTACCATTATGGAGTAACACACATTTTAGACTCTTTTTTGAACTACATATCTATAAAAACTCCCCATTCACTTGGATGATACTCTGAAACACCCATCGCGTTTAACAGTTCAGCCACGTTACAACAGTAAACAAAATCTTCTTTAGTTTAAAGAATGCCAAGAGATCTCACTCCCTGTTCCAATAAAAAGTTACATTTGTTTTTTCCTGCAACAAATTCTTCTCTTTAAGTCTAGAAGCTAACACTTCTGCTAACTCTTTTGATACGCCTAGGTCTCTAACTAAATCATTCAATTCTAATTGGCTGAAGTTTCCACGTTCTTGAGTCGATGTATGTGCAAAGTCTGGATCATTGTTAAGCTCGTTGCTTACATCAAATTCACGTATATCACTTACATCGTCCAGTGAAGGAAGTTCCTTGAATACAGGTACTGGAATTTCATCTGAATGAAGCACTGGACGAATTGCTGAATTAAGATTTGGGTAACTTATTTTATGTCTCGTTTTCTTGATATAACTAGAAGTCTTTGTGACATAAAAGTAGAAATCGCTTACATGTTTTTTTAGCTCCCGCCACACCATAGGAATGCTAAATCTTAATTGTTTCCTTGCGCCCTTTGTCCATTGGCGTAGATTTCTGACACATGATTTACAAAGAATGTGTCGGGCTCACAGTTTATCCTGATCACCTAATTTAATCTTAAAGTAAGCCAAGTATTCTCTTTTCACAAAGATACTAATGTTCATTATTTGAGTTGGTGCAGTAAAACAACCACATGTATAGCAAAACGAGTCAGGAAATTCAAACATTTCCTTCGTAATGAGGCCATACCACTGAATGTTATTTCATAAAAAAAATCTGAAAAGATACAAAATTCTATTATAAAAAATTGCTTTATATATTTTTTTATGCATAAAGAGAAGTCTAAATACATAGATAAAATAAAATACAAAGAATACCAAACGCCTCCACTTCCGTTCACTTGGTGGTAAGATAGCCTGCTACTATGAGTGGGACCAATATAGACCAGTCCATAAATAAAAACCTTGACGTGATAGAAGAAAGCTATTGCCATTTTTAAACTCAGTGGCCCCAAATTTTCCAAGAACAGGTCTCAAACTTAAGTCAGCAGAAAAAAAGTTAAAATTTGTTGACCAGTGAAATCACCCCAAATTTTACCAATTAGAGATAATCATTCCGTAAAGAATTTAACCATGTTTGAGAAGTTAGGTTAGGGAGGTTGTTTGGCTTATTTAATATGGATCACTTTAAGTTAGTTTCCCACGTTCAATATGAGACCCTATGTTAAAAGGATTTAAGACCGGGAGAGATATGTTAAATTGTTTGTTTTAGAAGCCGCTGCTAATCATGCATATTCCTAGAACTGTTGAAATATCTAAGATATGTTAGGTTGTATGTTACTTATTGTATATACATCAATGTGGAATGAGAAGAAAGATATACAAATGTTAAAAAATGGAATCAAGAAGCTCACTTTTTATTTTGAGAAGCAATAGGTTTAATTGTTATTTACTAATTTACATAGCTTAACCTAAACCTAAGCTTGTAAAAACAATCACCGTTCTTTTGTGAATGTTTGTCTTTACTGGATCCAAAGTGAATGATTTATTAATGTATTACTTTCCTTCGCTATTTCGCTTCTCTCTCCTCAGCATTTTTTCTTTTCTGTACCCAATACAGTCAAACTGCTGTTCCGTAGAAGAAAAAGAAATTGAACGAAGGATAAGGAAGGAAATTTAGTGAAGGGTGAAAATGATGTTTGCCTCGTTTCTTAATCACGAAACGAATAAAAACGAATTAAATGACTTTAACTTCTTAAAATTCACATCGGAAAACAATGAATACGAAATGTCTTAAACCAACTTTGAGCAAAGGGCGTCAGGATACAAAAGTTTGTTATTATTAACTTTACTTTTTCCTTCGGTCTTCTTCCACACATGTCATTTTTCTTCGCTCTCTTCGCAACAAGGTGATAATTAAAGCATTGGCTTCAATCAGTTTGAAACATAGTTTTCTACAGAAGTACAAGATGGAGACCAGCCAGAAATCCTACGATTTAGTCACCCGAGTAAGAATAGAATAAATGAAAATGGACTATCAGAAAATAATCGACCGCAAGTGTTTTTGTGGGGTCGGGGGCTTATTTTCAGGTGGGAAAAGGGAATGTAGCTTTTTTCTTCAGGAGTAAAACAAATTAGTGTTTCTTATCCTAAGGTAATAAAAGTTAGAATAGTCTTGATGATAGTGTTGGGACAAAGACTCGGTTTATGAGGTTAGAATTTTGTTAACAATATAGGGCCTCGCGATAAAGACTCCAGCATGTCTCGTACTGCGTATGAAAACATTGTAATGTTCCATTTAACATATGATCTATTTTGTTTTATCATTTGGTTCAATACAAAGAAATCTAACCTAACCAGGCTCTGGCCTTTAATTTTATTCTATTCATCTCTTTTATGACTTGTATTTGGGAGTTATTATAAACATTTTAAGAAGTTCTTAGTCTTTGGAGGAACCAAAATATTACAATTGTTACATTAGCAAGAAATTAATTTCTTACGGCTGACTAAACTTTTCGATTTGGGGTGAAACGGAAAAAGTTAATTTATAGTGTAGTTTGAAGAGATTCCCCCCCAAAAGTACCCTTTAACAAATCACAATAATTTAATCACGAGTTTATACTACTAAACTTGATCTAGTTACCGAAGGTCGATTCCATACCTGCACCTCAGTTCGATCTGTAAAATGGCCTTAACGAGGCATTAATCTTCCAGTTTATTGCCGGAAAGCTGTCATGTTTTTTTAAAAAAGAGAAAAAGTAATCTTTTATTTTCCTGAAAAATATTTTTGTTACTGATATTTGACATATTCCATTTTCACCCAGACGAAAAAATATTTTTGTCTTTTTTCTCTCACCTTCTCCCAGTCTGCAATTAGTGGTTTACTTCTCTGCAAGCAGAGCTTCACAGAAACGAACATGTCATGCTGTAATGGTCTTTCTTATTAGCCCACTGCGATGGATCGTCTAATAGCTACAGGGAGTTCGTAATGTGTAGGGAATTAAAGATAAACTCTTTGTAGCCGACAAAAATAGCAGGTGCTACTTTTCAAAGTTTGTGATTAAGGAGGCAAGTTGCCACCCACATGGCAGAGTGTGCACTTGGGAGTTACCGCGAGGATGATCGAGGAACTTCAAAAGTGGCTGAGCCTATTCCTGGAGAAAGCCTGGCAGTCAGGCATTCTTCAGTCGATGGCGATGCTTTCACCCTGGTTCGATGGGAAGCTCAACCTATACAGCAGAAAACGTGATTACTAGTAATAATGACTAATAAGTTTACAGTATTAGGTTCTGACGGGGATGAAGATTATTTGAAAATTCGTCTTGTAGGTGACTCTATTACTAGAAACCAACTGGTAGAATTCCCAGGAAGAAAACCAACGCAGCAGAGGAAATACTACTATCTGGAAGCTAGAGTTCATGATTTGATCGATTTCACAAACGGATCTAACCGATGCACATTTTATATCTTGCCTCTAGAAAGAACTGATGAAAAATCTACAAGGTCGATGGGATGAATCCTGACAAATTACATCTGACTAATGAGAAATATGAAGGAAATGGTATGAACGTAGCATTTAAAGAATTGGTTGGAGAATTAGTGCAGTGAATGATTTCCATGGAAGAGCTACATACATATAAATATTAATTAATAGCTCTATTAGATTTCTTTGCCAGGAAGAATGGATGCATTTCATCGATGTATTGAACGAATTTTACGGTCACAGTGATCTATTCTTGACAGACTAAATACTGCTTTTATTAATTTTGCAAGAAGACTGCATCGGACGCTGAGAGCACATGGGGTTTGTTCGCAACAAAGTAATAATGTACACAAAGTTCTGGGAATCGAACACGAAATTTATCCCTTTACTCAAACGCGCCCAATTTGCGCTCAAAATCGATCAATTGAGGGTCTTAGCTGAGTTAAGTTTTTGATATTATCTTAGTTACGAAGAGATGGATGGAAAGTTGTAAATGGTACCCTAGTCGAGAATTTAACTTTCTTCGTTGTAAAACTTTTGATAGACTAAAATGTGTAGGCGTTATTAAATGCATAAAGCCGAATATTAAATCGGAGCTTTAGTTTTGGAGTTCGTCATAAATAGTAATAAAATAAATTTTGTCCATTTACCACCAAGTCAAACGGAAGAGTACGATATTAATCTTTTTGAAACGCTTTCAGACTTAATTAGAATAAAAGTAACGAGTATATGCAATAACCTCAATTCTTTGAGCTTGGATTTCTAGATAAACGTAATCGATATCTATAATTATAATTTATATATGATAACTTACTGTATCAAAAAGTAGACGAACAATACGCGAACACAATATCCTCGACTTAAATTTGACAAATGAAGAGAAATTAGTACAAATCATACACTCTGGCGATATCTTGGGAACAGCAATCATAGCATAATTCGATTCAATCTAATTATTCTTTCCGACCTTTAAATCTTGTCATTTTTTATCTTTTTCTTTCTCGTTTAAGAATTTTAAAGTGGGATAAAATTTTAAACAGCCAAAACACAGAGCTAATGTATAGCGTTTATTTTCAAATATAAACAATGAATTAGTACGGTATAAACCTAGAGTTTCTAATAGAGAAAACGAAGTGCCGTACGGGGACGTAACCGATTATAGAACTTTAAAATAAAAAACGGCAATACTATCCAGAATCGAAACCGACACCTTTATTATTGTGGCTTTGTCAAACACAAAATAAGAAAAGACGCGTTAAATAATCTCTTCTCGGGATCTATTTTTTTTATTTATAACGGGTGTTCCAATAACATGGACCGATTTTAAATGCAGTTTAAGTTTAAGGGTCTAATGATTTTTTATTTTTCTTTCAGATTTAATAACTGCAGTCTTTGGCAATTTCAACCATGGAAAGATTAATAATCGAACAACGTGTAAAAGTTATCGAAGCCTATTACGAAAATGGACCTTCAAACAGAAACGCATTTCGGGCACTTCGCGATTTTTTTGGTCAACATAATCGACCAACCGAGATTGCAATTGGGAAAAATATTCGTGTGACTTGACGCCTTTAGATTTCTTCCTTTGGAGACATCTCAAAAGTAAGGTCTATGCCCACAAGCTAACAACAATTCAACTGCTGAAGGATGAGATAATAAGGCATATTGGGGAGATCGAGGAGCAACTATGCAGAGACGTCATCAAAAATTTGACCATCGAGTGGAGGTGTGCCGCCGAAGCCTTGGCGTACATTTAGGCAATATTATTTTTGATACATAATTGCCATGACTCAAATAATATGATCCAATAGTGAAATTAATAAATTTTCACCAAAAACATTGTTTTATTTACTGCTAACTTCGATCTGTCTTAATGGAACACCCTACATAAACGATCTTGACACGAATTTATTATGTTACATTTCAAAAGGCGTTGATAAAACGAAATAGGGGCTAGAACAAATTAGCAATGTCTGTCTGGATAACTCGAAAAAGACTTGCATAGAGTAGTGAAATGATTACATAGATAACATGAAATTCACGTTGATAAATGTAAAGGAATGTACATAGGTCATAATAATCTCCGATGATATTATAATATGGGTGGTCAAATTTTAAACATAGCCGACATGGAGAAAAATATTTAAGTGTATTAACGTCGAATAATCTAAAATATTCTAAACAATGCATTGTATGGTCATAAAATCCCGTCCCTTAAAATTCATCAAGTTACTAAAAAATCATTATTGTCACTAACTTTCGTATGATTTTCATTAATAAGAGAAGCATTGGTAACATATTTCCCAACTAAGATCTAACTCCTATATTTTATTATTATGATTATTAATTATTATTATTATTATCTTTATTATTATTATTTTTTATTATTATTATTATTTGAATTTGCACAAAATACCAGGGGTACTGGAGAAAGGCAGAGGCAACAAAAAAAAACAGGCCCCTAGTAAGCCCAAATAATCATTGAAGAGTTACTGTAATAGATAAACATTTAATCGAGACTTAAATGTAGAGATGTTAGGAGAAGAGACAATATCATTGGGTAATTGATTCCAAATTTTGACTAATGAAGGAACAAAACACCGAGAAAATTTTCCAGTGCAAAGCATTCATAGCAAAATCATTAAGACTAAGAGTATATATACCTTGTCATATGGACAAGATTGAAAGGTCCAGGCAAGACACTATGTAACGGATGCTGATTGCTATTATAAACTTTAAATAAAACAATAAGTGTGCCAATTTGACGCCGATGGTACAAATCAAGGGAAAGCTCAGGAGAGATATACTTAATAGACTTCAAAGGTCTATTCAGCACCGTCAGATGGCGGTTGGCCGCAGACATCCAAACAGGAGCACAGTACTTAAAATGAGTCAATATGAAAGCATAAAATCGTTAAGCACATGGAGTATTCTGCCATTAGAGAGCAGTTAATAAATTGAAATAGTAATGCAACTTTGTAAGACGTTAAAATATTATATAACAATGTCGAAGAAAGAGAAATCGAGTAAGATTTTGTTTAAAGGAGTCTTGTGAAACGAGTTTTCGGGAAAAGCAATGCCCTACGCCGGTCAGCAAGCTTCCGGCGAGATTAGCCGAGAGTTTCTTTGGTTCAGTTGGACCATCAAAACCCCGCCGCCGAGTTATAAACGCCTAGGCGGTGAAGCAGGGCTTAATTGCTTCCGTTAGCAAATATAGGAGCTCCGGCGAACGCCTATATATTCCCCCTCACATATTAATCGTGGAAGCATTCCGTCAGAATTCGCCCAAGGAAGAGTCCCGAAGTTCACCTTTGGAGAAGACCCCAGGTCGTGGTGGTGAGCTGTCTCTACGTTGCTCCCGAGGGAGCAAGCTCAGGAAATGCAAAAAGTATTCGGCGGCCTCGTTTAAGACGTCTGTGGAACCATCCACTGATGGCGCATATCCTCGAGCGATAGAACACGGTGTCATACCGGCCCGAAGCTAGGATCTTATTTGGAACGACGGCGTCAGGATCGAAGGACCAGTCCGAAGAAGCGCACAGTCTCAGCTGCAAAGGAGTTTTCCCCCTCGAGCGTCTACAGGAGAATCTTCCCCCAGCGTCTACTTGTGGTACCCCTTCCCCCCCAAAGTAAGATATTTGCACCTTTCCTTTCCTCGTCGAGGCGATGCGACGCACTCCGACTAAGACTCGTCAAGTAGTTTCCTCCCGAGTCATCTCGGAAACTAAAGTGAATTATTTTGCCCCTAAGGCTAAGATTCCATTCGTAGTTTCTTCCTAAACCCTATTGGGTTACTACTCGGATTATTGAGCCCTTGCGGCATGAGTAATTATTGGTAATATTATTGATAATTTTCCCATTGCTGAATTAATAAATAACTAGAGAGTGTAATTATTGGTATTATATGTTTTTTGTGTGTAATTAAAGATTATTTTTGCAATTCTTGTTAAGTCCTCCAACCATCAAAACCTAATAAATAAGACCAATCCCGGCCAACCATATTTAAAGTATTCGAATAACAAAAACTCCGCGCATTCAACGAAATTCAATTCCAATTATTATTTTGGGCTGTCGTAGTCCTTTCCCGAACAAACGAAGGAATCGAGAATTAGGCGATAACTGCCTAATTCTACGACAAACAAAAAAATACCCAAATACGCTGACCATAGTTCCACTCTGTAATCTCATAACCACTGCTAACTAAATAATCCATAACATCCTTCAACATAATCCACTTGCTTAAAGTCCATTAGCATACGTCCGATGTTTTTCTGTAGAGGTTAGTTAATGCCTTGGTTACTGCATTTGTTCAAATGCCTAATTCATCTGTGTCTGGGTTTTAAATGCCTCCCATCATTTGTCGTGCTATAAATATTGACAATTAATGTGTTTAATATGCAATTTCAAGTAATTTACTTTTAAATTTTATAACTAGATTGTTTTCATTTTTCATTATAGAATAGTTAGTTCTAAACGTTGAAAATAAATCATTCGATGTATGAATTTTGGTATTCTCCTGCTTGAGGTTGGCTTTTGCCGAATATCAAATATAAGGGGCGGTCAATAAGTTTTTCAATTCGGATATAAGGAAACGAGATATGAGGAAAAGTGTTTTATTATTTTTCAATATAACTACCCTCGACTTCAATGCACTTGCGCCACTTGTCCCTGAGGCTTCGAATTCCCGACAACCAGAAATCTCCCGACTGCTGTTCAATCAACTCCTGGACGGAGAGCTGGACATCTTCATCGTCCCCAAACCGGCGTCCACGCAGTGCAGCCTTGAGCTGGCGGAATAAAAAGTAGTCGCTAGGGGCCAGATCTCGAGTGAAGGGGGGATGGTTGAGCTCATCGAATCCGCACTCCCGCAGGGCAGCTTGTGCAACTCTGGCCTTGTGGACAGGGGCATTGTTGTGGAGGAGCAGGACACCGCGTATCAACTTGCCGCGCCGCTTCTGACGGATGCACTTCTTCAACCCAGCCAGTTCCTCGGCGTAATATTGGGCTGTGATGGTCCTTCCACGAGGCGCATAGTCCACCATCAACACTCCCTCAGAGTCCCAGAAGATGGTGGCGATGATCTTCCAGGCTAAGGGTCGGGTCCGGAACTTGATGGGAGTCGGAGAGCCCCTGTGCTCCAAGGCCATGCTTTCGATCTTGGTCTAGGGATCCCAGTGATGGACTCATGTTTCATCACCTGTCACTATGCGTGAATCGAACCCCGCCGGGTCTTGGTTGCACAGGAGCAGCAGCTCCCCCGAACTTTGACGACGTTGAAGTCGATCATGGGGCGTGAGCTTTCTAGGGATCCAACGGGCACAGACCTTGGTCATGGCCAAATTGTCGTGGATGGTATTGATAACATTTCCATGTGATATTCCAAGTTGTCGCTCGATTTATTCGGCCTTCACCCGTTGATTTTCGAGGATCATCCTCTCCACACGGACCACATTGTCCTCGTTGGTCACGTCTGACGGGCGTCCTGGACGGGAGGCATCTTCAAGGAACTCACGACCATGGCGGAACTCCCTATTCCAGCGAGCAATGGTTCCATAGGAAGGGGGGGTGTCGGTGTACACTGCAACCATGCGTTCATGGATCTCTTTTGCATTCATGCCTTCCTTGGTCAAAAATTTTATCACTACGCGGTGCTCAACCTTCTCCATTGTTGAAAAATTTGTGAATGACGATCTACGATCAGCTAATGCTTCTTAAATAGACGAGGCAGGAGCGTGCGGCTGCAGGTCCTGAGATGTCATAACTTGTCCTAACACCCCCCAAGAGAGGTACGAGGTTCTTTTCTACTGACGTTTTGCTCCGCAGGAGCTTCTTCGGAGTAACAAGAAACAATGACAAGAAATTTTATTTATAAAGAGAGGATAAAAGGTGGGACAAGTATGAAGATATGGGAGAGCAAAATAGATAGAAGAGTAAGAAAGTAGTAGAGATAAGTGAATGGTGCCCGGTGATCGGGCCTTCTCCGTTTTTGGGGTTGGTGTCCCACTACGGTATATTTTTATTTTTTGTGTTAATTTTGGCTGTCCCACTACGGGATCTTTTGTCTAGTTTGTTGTTTCACTTGTTTTATTATTTTATTTTTCGAGTTATTTGCATTAAGGTATAGGTACGATCGTTCTGGTGTTGTAAAGGTAGTTTTAAATCTACCTCCTTCTGCTTCTGAGTCAAGGGCTTCCGGGGTCTCTTTGGGGATAATTGTTTCGAGTCTTTCTCATATGTCTTGTCCTCGTTTGTAAAGGAAGCCGTTGATTGGATCAATGCCAACCTCTCCATTGATGCTTCTCGAGGTCCGGAACTCTTGCCACCTTGCGTTAGTGATGAACCGGAGTCCTGGATTTTGCACCCGCTGAAATTTTGTGTTGTTGCTGGATAAGGCTGCGTTTAGCGGTATAACAGGTTATACCAATTTAGATCTTACTAAATTGGTTTATAATTTCTTCTTATTTGCTTGACTAAGGTTTCTGAATCTTTAAATTTTGTTCAGTTCCATGTTTACCATTCCAATCTTTGTGCCGATGTGTCCGCTCATGCCCGTGCTGGCAAACTTGAAGTCGAGTACGGACACACTTGGCGAGTATTCAATGTCGGTCAGGTCTATATTGAGATTGGTGGTCCGATACACCAGGCAGGAGATCGAAAGCCTCATCTGTTTGTTGGCGAAGGCAATGAAAGCTTGCCTGTCAGTCAGGTAACTGCAGAAGATTTTTTCGAAATGGGGCGCGAGTCTCATTCTTGAGATTTTTTACTTCAGGCCATTAATCCAGACTTTAGCCAAGGCCTTCTTTACATCTCTACATACAAGGTCGATCCAGTACCCATTAGCTCACCCTGTTGCTGCATGCTAAAGCATGTGGGCTATGGCTGTCTCCGTGCCGCGGTGTTTTATAAATCCATGTTGTTATTCGTTCAGCAGAGAATGGTCTGATAGATGTGTAGTAACCTGGCGCTAAAGATCTTCTCGAACGCCTTCCCAACGGACTCCAGCAATGAGATAGACCTAAAGTTCATGACCTTCTCCGCAGGTTTCCCGGGTTTTGGGATGAATATCATCTTTGACGTTCTAAGGCCATCTGGGAAGTATCCCATTGCCAGGGACGCGTTGAACAGGTTCAGCAGTCTAGTCCGGAGTCTTCCAGGGGCCTCTTTCAGGTGTCTGATGCTGATTTAGCCGAGGCTAGGGGCTTTGGGTGGGAACGATGAGATAGCCTCCCACAATTCCGCATTGGTGATGATATTCCCTTCCTGCGAGTTATCATGAAGACGAGTGAGGTTCGCGGTTCCGTGAGGAATGAATCTGCCCTCTCTCCTCTCCATGTTTTCGAGAACCTGATCCTCGAAGGCTAGGTGGAAGTCCTCCTCTTCTTCAACGGAGATTCTGAATACATCCTTCCAGACTTCGTGAAAAAGTTCTTCCTTTTCACAGGGGGTAGTCGCCGTGATTCTAAGGTGTGAAGCTGCAGTGGGGCTGTGTGATCCGATAGTCCCTTCGAGCCTGCTAATGGCTGACCAGAAAGACTTCGGATTTCTGTCAATGTTTATTCTGTCGATAAAATGGTTCCGTTTCTCCCTCAGCTCGTTAGACAGCGCGGTGTTAAGCTGCCTCCTGAGTTGCTGTACAATCTGGAAGTCCATTGGCATCGTGTAGCCAATGTCGAGGATGCGATCGTAGATCTCATAGAAGCACTCTTGGAGCACCAATATATATATATTTTTTTAATTCTATAGAGCCCATCTGGCAACTGCCCACTTGGGCATAAGTCACCGAAAAACACGACAACCTAGAACTAGGCTACTTTAAAAAACAAATATGAAAACTTAACAATGATATAAATTTGAAAAACTTAACAATCAGGAAGCAATCTCCGGCAGCGGGGAGAGGTCCCCCTCACCCCGGTGCAGGAGAGTGCAAACTACAAACAAAACAATAACAAAAAAAAGAAACATAAATAAAGGGGAGAAGCCCGGCCTCCCTCCAAAAGTCAACAAGTCCACAAGCCAATGTGCACGAATCTGTCCCGAGTGCAAGGGACAGGCGGTAGCGACCCCGCCCATCCAAGTACTGGAAAAGGTATCGTGCGCGAAGATCAACCAGAATAGGACATTCGACAAGAATGTGCCGAACAGTCTGGGGGACGACGCAGTCGTTGCAATAGGGCGCAGGCGAGCGCTCCATCAAATAGCGATGCGTCACACGAGTGTGTCCAATTCGGAGACGACAGAAGGCAACCTGAAGCCGCCGCGGCATTGGGGGATAGGTCCATGGGAACAGTCGCGGTGCAATAGCACGCAACTTTAAGTTCCCTTCGACCGTCTCCCATCTTCCTTGCCAAGCAGTCCAAAGAGCTGCCCGTATTCCTGCTATGTAGTCGGTGTGAGCATGAACGAAACGCTGGTCCGGTCCCAGTGTCCTCACGGACTCTTTGGCGCCCTCATCGGCGCGCTCATTCCCCGCAATTCCCTGCTCGCCAAAACCGTGGCGTCACGGATTTCGCGAACCAGGGGATGCGGAGATTCCAATGCCCGGAGAGCACTCAGGGCGCTTTGTGAGTCGCTATAGATCACAATCCGGTCTCCGAACCGGGCACGTCACGTAATCTCCCGTAACGAGGGGTGTATTGCCACCAGCTCGGCCGTGAAGACAGACGCAGCGCCTGGTAGAGCCCCACTGACTTCAAACAGAGGGGATACGGCGTGGAAGCCGACCCTCTTTTGGGACTTGGAGCCATCCGTATACACTGGCACGGTTCCAACGTGACACGATGTGTACTCCAAAAATGTCAAACGCAATACTCACGACGCAGTACAAGTTTTGGGAGCAGAGGCGTGGCGACAAATAGCCAAATTTGGTACCCACCAGGGTGGTGTCCTGGGCAGAACCAGGGGCGCCACTGGCTTGAGAGCTATATCTACCTCTCGAAGGAGTTTCCGAGCCCTAAACCCAAAGAACTTAGGGTATGACTAGCGTCTCTCGGCGGCATAGGCACCATCGAGATCAGTTGCGCATGCAGTGAGAGCTATTGGCGACTGAGGGAGGCGCTGGGCTCGCGCTTGCAGGCGAGTGATGCACTGCACGCGGCACAGAGCGAGTGGCATCTCCCCAGCATCGACCAACAGGCTGTCAATAGGGGAAGTGCGGAAGGCAACAGGCACAAGGCGAAGGCCGGTGTGGTGGATCGAATCCACCTTCCGCAATAAACGTTCGGTGTGGCTCAACCACATCCAGGCGCACCCCATTAAGAAACAAATCTGGGTCGGGGTGAAGCCGTGGATGGCGGCAGAAGTGCACCATCTAAGTCTTGGCCAAATAAAACCGAAACCTGGGCGCTTTGGCATAGCGAGAGACGCGGTGCAATGCCTGTTGGAGTCGACACTCCAGAGTTGGCATTTGGGCCGCCCCAAAAGAGATCGAAAGGTCGTCCACGTAGAGCGTAGCGAGAACATTTTCCGGCAGCACCGAGGTGATGATGTTGAAGCTCAGGGCAAAGAGTGTGACACTGAGGACACTTCCCTGCGGGACAGCCTCTTCCTGCTCCTTTGGGCCGGAGAGATCTCACCCCACCCGTACACGGAATCAACGATCTCGCAAAAATTCAGATATAAACATTGGGAGGCGTCCCCTCGCCCCCATCGTGTGGAGAGTCTCCATGATATCGTATTGCCATGCGGTATCATAGGCCTTCTCCAGATCGAAAAACACCGTGGCGTAGTGCTGTCTACGAAGGAAAGCCTCGCAGACGGCATTTTCCAGTCGGAGCAGAGCATCCGACGTGGAGTGAAACTTGCAGGAGCTGCACTTTGCGGAAGACAGATGACCTCCGCTATCCAGGAAATAGGCTAATCTAACATTTACCAATTTCTCTATCAACTTGCACACGCAAGAGGTTAGAGAGATTGGGCGGAAACCGGTCGGAGTAGAGAGATCTCTCCCCGGCTTGCGAAAGGTGAGCACAGTAGCGATCTGCCAGGAGTCTGAGAGAAGACCTTCCACCCAGATCCTGTTGAACAAATCTAAGAGAAAGGCCATGCCTCGCTCACCCAGGTGTCGAAGCATGGCGTACGGGACATTGTCCGGACCATGGGCGAGGTCCGCGCACGAAGCGAGAGCGGAACGCAACTCACTCACAGTAAACTTCTCGTTGAAGGGTTCTCCGCCTCTGGAGGTTAAGTCCAGCCGGCGGCCTTCCGCGACATCCCGACGTGCATTGAATGCGGAAAAAGCGGTCGCTAAGGATTCCGCCACGGACGCCGCGTCCAAGATTGCGGTCCCATTCTCCTGGAAGACGGGAGGGGGGTCCTGCAAGAACTTGCCCCGAATCCTTTTGACTCGCTTCCACACCTCAGCTAAAGGGGTCTTCCTGTTAAGTTAAGACACTGATGCCCGCCAAGAAGAGCGGCGAACTTGCTTCGAAATATACCGGAACCTAGCCCTAGCCCGACGAAATTTAGCGACAGTGAAATCGTTCGGGCAGCGCTTATAGCGCATGTAGGCATAACGCTTCTGTTTGAGGGCCGTCTCACACTCGGCCCTCACACTCGGCGTGCAAAACTGCCAGATGTCCTAGGAATAGTAGTCAGGCCCACGGCGATGAGGTTGCCGGACAAGAACATAACGGCCTCATCTACCAACCTAAACTCAACGACTGATATAGAGAATTCAGTCATTTCCTGAAATGCAGGCCACCGCGTTAGCGCCAAGCACCACCGAGGTGGCCTCTCAGGCGGCAGTTGCCCTAAAAATGATATTTAAATGGGAAAGTGATCACTACCATGGAGGTCATCGACCAACCCCCAATCAAAATCAGGCTGTGCATCCGAAGAGCACGAAGATAGGTCAAGGCAAGAAAATGAAGCGGTTCTCGGACAGTGTTGGGTAAACTCATCCACGTTTAGGACACCCATCTCAAGCTCTTCGATCAAATCGGCAAGGACTTGTCCCCTGAGATTTATGGAGTAATCTCCCCAGAGAGGATGCCTGCCGTTCATATCTCCAAGCAAAAGATAAGGCCTCGGCAACCATGCCACGACGCGGCGGAAGTTCCCCACGTAGAAGTCAACTGACGGTGGAATGTACGCAGAAATGATAGTGTACCACCTATCCAGATGCAGCTGCACAGCTACTGCCTGAAAGGAGGTATCTAAAGAGAAAGGAAGAACGAATAACATCACGCCGGGTGTAAACTGCGCATCCCACAGCCCTGCCATCTCGTGGTGGTGGGGTCGCAAGACCCTTATACCCCGGGAGGGCAGGCAGGGGGCACGCGCATAGCATGGCCTCCTGCAAAATATAGCTAACGGGGAACAGGACGAGACGAGCCTCCGCAGCTCCTCCAAGTTGGCCCGGAGTCCATGGCAATTCCATTGAAGGAATATGCCCTCCAGGCCTAGCTCTGAGGAGACGCGGGGGCCCTCCTCGAACAGAAGACCCTCACGGGAATGGCCGTACGCTTCCCGGGGGCGCAACCCCGGGTGCTGTTGTCCGGACAAAGCGCTGAAGGTGCTGTCACCTTCGAGGACTTATTGGGGGAGGTTGGGCTCGCCATGCGAGTCTTTTCCTCCCTCTGCCTCGAAACCTTAGGCGGGCGTTGCGGCTTCGAAGGCGAAGGGCCCTTGTTTCAAGGAACCACCGTCTCCGAGCCACTCGCTCCACCTTTTGGCATGGGCGAAGGAGCCGGAGCTTCTTTGTTGCTGTCCTCCTGTGAGTCTAACGACTCGGTGGAGGTGCGTGGCCATTTCGGCTTACGGGAAACGGTCACGCTGGGTGAAGAGGGGGGAGCCCTGGTTTTAGCCGGGGCTGGGTAGGAACCCTTTTTGCCACCAGCTTTAGCAGGGGAGCACCTAGGTTGGGTAGAGCCCGCAGAAGGGCTCCGAATGGGCGCGGAAACAACCGTGCTCGTTGGCCTGGATGGGCCAGGAGCAGAGGGTGCCTTTCTAACTATTGAGGCATATGACGTCCCAGGCAGAGCCGGGCGCGCCAGGACTAAGTCCTTAGCCTCGCAGAATGAGAGTCGATCCTGGGCTTGAACGGCCAGGATTTCTTTTTCAAGGAGATATGCACCACATTGCTTCGGAGATGCGGGGTGCAGCTCTCCGCAATTGACACACTTGGCCACACCCGATCTGGACTTCTCGTGTGCGACCTTGGAGCAATTTACACATACTTCGGGTGACCCCGACTTTGCACGTCTACATGAGCGATTCGTATGGCCGAAGCGGTGACAGTAATAGCACCGCCGCGGAAGTGGCACGAATGCCTTCACGCGGTAGCGGTACCAACCTGCACGGACCGACTCAGGGATCTTGTCACAGTCGAACGTGACGAAGAGTTTAGGGGTGGGTCTCAAGGCCCCTCCCTGTTTTCTCAACACACGTTCGACCTTGACCGCCCCATGGTCGGCCAGCTCTAGGGTGATGATCTCAATGGAGTAGTCAACGAGTTCCCTCGCATAAACTACTCTTTTCACAAAGTTTATGGTAGAGTGTGGCGTCACACTCACCGGGGTGCCATGAAGTGTCCGAAGAGCACTTATCTTGGCCGCCTGGGCGGGATTTGCCGCATTCGCCAGAAGGCTCCCATCCGAGAAACGGGTCACCTTCGGCTCTCTACCAATTGCACTAGTTAATCCTCTCCTCTGATGGATCACGTTGCCCTTGGACAACATGGTGCTATCAGTGGAGCGAATAACGAGGAAGCGTTTGAAGCCAGCGGGCTCGAAAACGAAAGGTAACCTCTGAATCAAGGGCCCTGATGTCATCGAGGCTCCGCCCTGTGCACTTTTAGGCTTAGTCAGGGGCTCCACAACCGGGGGCGCAGAGGGGCCGGATGTGCCGATCTTGGCTTGGTCGCTTGCCAAAGTAGCAGCAGACCCATCCGTCCCCGCAGCCCCCACGGATGGAGAGGAGCCCTGAGTCTTTTTTGTCTTTTTAGTCTTTTTTTCTTTTTGGGAGAGGAGGGCGGGGAATGAACCCGCTTCTCACCTCCACTGGCAAAAGCCCCTAGGCCAGATGGACCGGCCTCGGCCAGGTCCTTCTCTGAAATGGAGAATGGCCTGGTGGTCACAGGGGTCCCGCTCAGAGGAGATCCCCGCCCTCCTTGTACTGCCTCGGAGGCCCCAGATGTTTGCGGAGGACCTTGCATAGAGGTGGATTAGGGTTCGGTGCATGGCGCCGAGCCCAGATCCCCCCCCCCCATGGAATGCCCTACCGTCTGAGGCTGGGTTTCCTCAAAGACCATGTCTATCACAGAAGTGGCCTCCAGTTGGCCATCCCCTCCCAGGACATCGCAGGTTCCCTTGGCATCGTCACCAGTCTTTTTTAGGGAGGCACAGGCTTTGATCCCGGCAAGGTTTAAAATTCTTGCCAGCAGGTCTTTTTAGGGAAGCGCCCGAAGGGGCCTGGCTTCCCTCTCCCCCTTAAGGGGGTTTGCCCTACCGGGCCGCTTCAATGTGGAGCGGCTGGCTAAGGGCTGCCTGCTGGCTTTCTTGGCAGTCCCCTTGGAAAGAACAGAGGGGACTGCCGCTGGAAAGAGGGAGGTGCCTTCGAAAGCACCCCCAGAGAAGGGGGTGAGGGGGAGTCCCCTACACCCGTAGGCGAAGGAGAGGAGTGAGCCTCCTCTCCGGTTAGAGAGATATGGAGGGTCCCCTGCCAAAGCGCAGGGGGGGTGGGACCTCCATTTTTTCGGTGGAGCTGCCCGAGGACGGCTCCGTCGTTGTTTCACGGGGAGTTAAAGGGGTTTGGTTGTTTGAGGACTCATCCATGGGCATGGTGACCTTATTTGTCCCACGGGACGCAATAGCTCATCACCTCTCGCAGTTGCCCGCACTGCAAGAGGTGCTTACAGGCCTGGCAGAGCAAGGCACCGCGATTTGGGACCACCCCTCCCTCCTGGTGGCCTGGCAGTCCATCGGCATGGCGGCTCCACCTTAGACACGGCGTAAAACTGAGTGTGAAGAGGAGAGAAAAAGGGATGTGAGGAAGGTATGGGTGGGGATGAAGCAGGTTGTTAAAAAAAAGCCATCCCGAACCGGAGCTCAGGGGTTAGGAAACATTGTCACCTTCCCCTTCAGCCCCGATCCGGGACGGTTGGCTTGAGAAGAAGGTCAGCATCTACTCTGTGAAATTTGAGGCTGACCAGAGAAAGTTGTGGGAGAGGTTGTATGAAAAGCAAGGAAACAAGTGTTTTGAAGGAAGGAGAAGAGGCTAAGCTGTGGTCGGACGAAATTTTCTCGAAACTGGGACTTAACTGCAGCCCTCGGGTGGATAAAAGATTTTCACCTCCGACCGGCCAGGCCAGAATCAAAGAGGGAAGTAACACCCGTCTCTATGTAGTTGGAAGTGTTTATGGCGTAAGTACCCGAAAGGACGTGGCAAAAAGGTAGCGGCAGTTGATTAGGCCGCTACTTTCATCAAATCTACCATTAGGCATTTCTTTCGAGGTTTCCATTCGGGACTCATCACATCCATTTATCATCTCTCATCATGCTGACAGTATTTGAACGAGTGAACAGCTAGAAAATGGACGGGAGCTCTCATATCAACTTTTCAAAATTACTGGCGCAAACAATTATCGCCTTTACCCCCTTGCCACTTCATTTCTTTCATCATAACCAAAACACTTTTGCTTGCAGAAAGAAAAAAATAAATCAAGAAAGAAGAGGAAGAGGACAGAAGGAGACAATGGAGACCTTCACTAAGAGGGTCTCTTGAGGACAATCCCAGGACAGAGCACGCCCGAAAAGAGCAAGTTCTGCGAAACTTTGTTCGCAGAGACTCGAGATGTAGACAACCTTCTGTCTGAAGAAGAAGTGAGTCTATTCAAAACTCTAAACTTTGAAGCAAAGACCCCTGACAGAAGCGTTATCCGCCGAAAAGTGAAGAGCTGGGTAGGAGAACAACAGCGGAAGAAAGAAAAAAATAAATTGAGAACCAACACCCATAGAAAAGTACGGGAAGTTATTAAATTTCGGGAACACACACCTGTGTTCAAGGTAACTTGTTCCTCTACAGAAATGGCAGGAAAAGCGACAACTGAAGGACTCCTAGTATTCAATATGATAATACTGTGAGAAAACATGGAACAGGACGATTCCATAGCATGCATATGTGCTTTGTATGCTACAAATTGGAACAACACACAACTGCGACATGCTCCGAAAAGGAAAAAATGTTGTGCAGTTAATGCGCCACAGCTGGCCACCGGTAGGGTAAATGTGAAAGGGCGACCATAGGATTATCGCCTTAAATTGCCCTAGAAGGAAAGAGATAATCAAGAAAAAAAAGAGGAGAAAAAGGCAAAACAAAGCACTTACGCGAGCCCCGCTAAGAAGAGTGAAAAGATTCAACTAACAAGAACATCCCCTCAAATGTACGCATTTCAAACAGCCTTAGCGCTCGAATTCTAATCTGCATCACGCCTGCCAACGTAGCAAATCATGTACAATCAAACTGCTACAACCATGTGCTCAACTCGCTCCTAAAAGCGTATGGCCTACCATCCATCATTCTACCGACAAACCCAGGCTTTCAAAGACTCGGTTATCCAGAATAATGAGTTCAGGAAAGCAGGAATTAACTTGGAAAAATCACCTTCTCAGGAATAATCCGAAGAAGAAGAAGAAAAAGAAGAAGATGATGAATAAGAAAAAGAAGAAGATAATACCTCTTTGAAAAGTGACGAGGGCCCGTGCACTCGTAACAGGGCGAAGAGTAAATCAAAATTCCGAGCCATCCCCTGAAAAAAACAAAGCCTGTACATACGCAAGCAGTCTTCCAGGCAAGAAAGAAGAAACATCGTTAATTAACACTACACCATGCAAAGAAACGCACTAAGAATATTGCAAATAAAAACTAACGGCTGGACGACTAAAAGAACTCTTGACGCAAACGTATTCACGGAAATTGATGCAGACATCAACTTAATCTCGGAACATGGGATCAACACACGTAATTCGGAAGTGAAGATCTGGAATTACGAAGTGGTGATCACAAATTATTCGCAAGAGCACTACGATGGAGCCGCTATTGCGATTAATAAATGGATAAAATACGAGCAAATAAGAAATCTTGAAAAATCCTATCTCGCGATTGATGTCGAACTCGACATCGGAAAATTAGTCCTAGCCACTGGATACCAACAGCCAAGGAGAGTGTATTTACCCCTACATTCTCTCGCTGGCCTATTCGGCAGAAGAATCCCCACAATATTAATGGGGGATCTGAATGCCAAATGTCAGGAGTCCGGCTACAGAATCTCGACACTTTGCTGGACAGAAACATCGCCCAACGAATTGGCTCCGACTTCTCAACCTTTGTCAGAGGAAGGAGTGCCACGAAACCAGAAATATGTCTGGAAAATCGTTAGCTACCCTTCAAATACTACATGGAATCAGGCCAGATACCATGTAGTAACAATATAGGGATCCTCCTTACCATCAACAAGAACCCTATACAAGACCCAGGTGTGGTTAGAAAAAAACTACAATAAAGCAGACTGGGCACAGTACGCACGTCTCCTCGAGGAATATCATCCGGCGCACTTGGATGAAGATATTCTCGAGGTAATCGACGAGGCGATCGGCGACCTTAACAGCTATTTATTAACGCAGATAGAGCTTGTATCCCTAAATCCGAAGATAGGACCATCTCAACCTACAAATAGACCGAATACATGAAAGATTTATACCGTTAGCTGAAGATGTACAAAATCAACGTCAGAAATGCATCAATTGACTCAATATAACGAAGTAAAGAAATAAAAGATGAGCTCATCAGTTGATTCTTAAACGACAATGGAGACGCTAGGACGATGCGATCGAAAGCCTGGATCAAAATGCATCTCCCAAAGATTTTTAGAACAAAATAAGACGTCTCAAAGGATTGACTGAAAAAAAGAAGAAATTAGAAATAAAGAAAGAAAATGGAACCATCGAGACAGAAGAAAGAAACATCGAGGAAATTTGGCGGTTATTGGGAACAAATCTTTAGTATAAACTTAGAAAGTGAGATCATAGACGAGCTTAATACACAAATCTATAGGGCACATCCCCACCACCAGGTAGATAGACAGCGCGTTGTTGCCGCTGAGCTTAGCTTACCGAAAAGGAACTACTTAGCGCGCTCTGTCATTCCGTCAATTGGTCCCGGGTCAATCGGGGCTCACAAGGCTAAATTTCGAAAAGGCACCAGCCAATGTCATTGAGTGAATGAGAAGAATTTTTAACGCCTGTCTGAACACGGGATACTTTCCTAGATGCTTATAAAACGGCAATTTTTTTTTTTTTTCACAAAACATGGAAAGGACACAAGGTTGAGGGAGAGCTTTCGGCCAATTTCGCTCATGGAATTTGGTGGGAAGTTGTTTGAGAAAATCCTCAACAAAATATTGGTGTCTCACCTGGAAGAGAACTCCCTATACAACCCCTATCAGTTTGGGTTCAGTAAAATGTGAAGTAAGGAGATGGCGATGAATGTTATCACACAAATGCTCGCCCAGGCTAAAAAGGATGGTGTTACATAAATATTATTTGTCGGGATGTGTCAAAGGCGTTTAATAAGGTATGGCAGCGGGGCATGCAATAGAAGATCCTACGGTTGGGCCTAAGTGAAAAGTTAGAAAGAATTCTTAGTGACTGTCATGGAGAGAGCGGCGTATGTCAGTTTGGGCTGCACGGACAATATAAGTTTCCACTCAATGCAGGCCTCCTGCAGGGAGGTGTCTGTCCCATACTCTACTCGATATACACAGTTCTCCCTGCCCCCGCTAACCCGACTTGCCTCAATTTCAATACGCCAATGATTTCAGCCATATAACCAATTGTCCTTGGAGGAATGCGCCTATGCAAGCTCGTATGACAGCGGCAGTAGTCTCCATTGTCAGGAGACTACTCTCTAATGTCAGGGTGAGGGATAAACGCTATCCCTACATCACGGAGTGCAATGTACTAGGAATGAAGCTCACCTCATTCGGGTACCGGAAGCAAGTCTCAGATAGAATTTTTAAGGCCTTGACCGCAGTCAGGACTCAATATATGTTTAGAAATCTCCGCAAAAGCAACAAGAAAAAAAATCTACATTGTAATTGTAAGATCTACGTTGCTGTATCCCGCTTCCGCCCTCTCTTGTGTCTCTAGAACACAAAAGAGGAGACTACAATTGGTCAGAACAATTGCGTGTACCTAATCACGGGTACACGCAGACGAGAGAGAAGACGCCAAAAAGAAAGAAAATGCAAGAACTGGTTAATCAAAACTTGGATTACGAAATCATTTAAAAGATTAACCAGAACAAAAGAGCTAGATGTCGTGCTAGATTTCCAAGCTCCGCTACCAATTGGCTGGTGGAGCCGAAGTGCCATTCTATGCGAGAAAAAGTGTTATATGTATTACCAACAAATAAGATAAAATAACTCTGAATTGTAACCATATCACCGATTACTAATAATATGTACCAATCAAAACTCATTTCAACCAGAAGAGACAAGAAGAAAAAAGATGGACGAAAGAATAAACAAAAGACAGAATAACACATACTACAAAATAAAAAAAACAATAAATACTAAGCACAAATGTATAAACTTTAAATAAAAAACACCAGCAAATGCATATTTTAATATACAAAGTATATTAAAAGTTTTAATTTAAAACTTTGAACACAAATGGCTTGAACGCCAGTAAAGTAAAAACAATAATCACAACAATCAAAAAACTTATAATACAAGGAAACAAATGAAAGCGATAAGCCTGACCACCAGGCATCTAACATCTTTTTACAACTCTTCCACACTACTTTCTCTCTTCACCACTATTATTCTGCTATTCATCTACACACACCCTTTTTTCCTGCAAACAAATACACACACTTAACATTAATTGTAATTGTAATTGACAATCGCTGGTGAGACCTTTCGAACCAGGAGCTGTTCCTCTTCTTTGAGAAGGTAGGGAGGGGAGGAGAAAATTTCGAGAATTATTTTGTTGTTTTTACCCCAACCAGTGATTAAGTTGGAATCTTCGCCTCCTCTGGGTGAAGAGGGAGAGTCCTTGGAACACAGGAGAAGAGTGTGTGCTTTAGGCTGTGAAGACGGGTGTAGAAAGACAACGCTGTTGTGATTGGCTATGTGTGTGGTGAATTGATATCAACTTACGCCCGCGAGAGCAATCATAGCGTATCCACAAAACGGTGAGATTTGCGCCCGCGCTCGCGGGCAATTGAACCAGACACCTTGATGCTAGAAAACAACGCCCCTTATCCTCTAGGCATCGTAAGCGCCCCATGAACTGCATGTTTTAGAATTAAGAAGTATTCTCCGAATTAATTGGGTATTTTTTATTTTTACGCATTGTACCACTTACATAATTTGATTAAAAGCAGTGGTCGATGCGGGGTTTGAAACGCGACAAGCGCCTCCATCCTCCAACTAACCATACGGGATGTAGGTTAATTTCTCTTAGGTGAGAATCATTTTTTTTTTCACTGATCTGCCGAAAGGAAAAAATAGGTAGAGTGAAGCATGAACAAAACCACTCGATAAAAAGACCGATAGCAACGAAGCGAGATCGAGAGAAGAGATACCCCAAACGAAATTCTTGGGGTGGGGCAGATTTCGTCGCAAGAGTTTGGACGAAAAGATGAGATTACGAATTTGGGATTTTTAAAATGAATCGGCGCAATCGCAAATCGAGTCACAAAATCTGTAAACAATAGAAAATAGACATTTATAATACAAATAAATAAAGAAACGCGAGCGCAATTTCCACAACAAAAGCACAAACTAGAATGGTATAAAAACAATGTTACCAATTTCGTTTCGTTTTAATATTTTAAAAATACAGAGATCCTCCGGCACAACCTGAAAAGCGAGCTTTCAAAAGATATCATCGATCGCTGCGGGAATGAACGTTATATATATATATATATATATATATATATATATATATATAGTGGTACAAATAAGTATTCGTACTGCTCCGGAGAAAGTATAGTTTAAGAATTATTCTATATATAGGATTATCAGAATGCAGCAAAACCTTGAAAAAATATTGTCTGCATTAATTTCAAACTAAAAATACTATAATCTTAATGAACTAATTGCTAAACTTTCAAATAGGAACAATAAGTTCGTAAAAGTTGTCTAAATAAGTACTCGTAACATATATGTAAGTAACATCGATCTATTTGTATTTCATAAAAGACATCTCTCTCAAATTATGTGATTTGAAGTGCTTCTAGATTATTCTAGAACAAATAAGAGAGCTTACCATTTGCTGCCGGTGCTGCAAATGATCATTCAGCCATAAGCCACCGACGTGTAGGCATCTCTCCGCAACATCAGTATGGCGAAGGTAAAAGAACGCTCTCTTCAACTCCGAAACAAGATTGTGAAGGAGTATGAGGCAGGTAAAGGATACAGTTTTTTTTTGCTGTTTTTTTTTTTTATAGAGCCCATCTGGCAACTACCCACCTGGGCATAAGTCGCCGAAAAACACGACAGCCTAGAACTAAGCTACTTTAGAGTAAAAATATGAAAACTTAGCAATGATATAAATTGGAAAAAAACAATCAGGAAGCAATCTCCGGCAGCGGGGGGAGATCCCCCTCACCCCGGTGCAGGAGAGTGCAACCTACCAAACAAAACAATAACAAAAAAAGAACCTTAAATAAAGGGGAGAAGCCCGGCCGACCCCCCAAAGTCAACAAGTCCACAAGTCAATGTGCACGAATCTGTCCCGAGTACAAGGGACAGGCGGTAGCGACCCCGCCTATCACGGTAACGGGACAGGTATCGTGCGCGAAGATCACCCTGACTGGGACATTCAACAAGAATGTGCCGAACAGTCTGGGGGACAACGCATCGTTGCAATAGGGCGCAGGCGAGCGCTCCATCAAATAGCGATGCGTCACACGAGTGTGCCCGATTCGGAGACGACAGAAAGCAACCTGAAGCCGCCGCGGCATTGGGGGATAGGTCAATGGGAACAGTCGCGGCGCAATGGCAAGCAGCTTTAAGTTCCCTTCGACGGTCTCCCATCTTCTTTGCCAAGCAGTCCGAAGAGCTGCCTGTATTCCTGCCATGTAGTCAGTGTGAGGAAGAGCGAAACGCTGGTCCGGTCGCAGAGTCCTCGCGGACTCTTTGGCGCCCTCATCGGCGCGCTCATTCCCCGCAATTCCTACATGTCCAGGAACCCAGCAGAAGATAATCTCGACATCTGCCCGGCTCGCCAAAACCGTGGCGTCACGGATATCGCGAACTAGGGGATGCCGAGATTCCAATGCCCTGAGAGCACTCAGGGCGCTTTGTGAGTCGCTATAGATCACAATCCGGTCTCCGAACCGGGCACGTCGCGTAATCTCCCGTACCGAGTGGTGTATTGCCACCAGCTCGGCCGTGAAGACAGACGCAGCGCCTGGTAGAGCCCCGCTGACTTCAAACAGAGGGGATACGGCGTGGAAGCCGGTCTTCTCTTGGGACTTGGAGCCATCCGTATACACTGGCTGGTACCAGCGTGACACGATGTGTGCTATAAAAAGGTCGAACGCAATACTCCCGGCACAGTACAAGCTTTGGGAGCAGAGGCGTGGTGACAAATAGCCAAATGTGGTACCCTCCAGGGTGGCGTCCTGGGCAGAACCAGGGGCACTACCGGCCCGAGAGCTATATCTACCTCTCGAAGGAGTTTCCTGCGTAGGCAGAGGAGAGGAGTAAGCCTCCTCTCCGGTTAAAGAAGTATGGAGGGTCCCCTGCACAAGCTTAAGGGAAGGTACCTCCATTTTTTCGGTGGAGCTGCCCGAGGGCGGCTCCGTTGATGTTACAGGGGAAGTTGGGGGTTGTTTTTTTTATATTCATCATTGGGCATTGGACCCTCTTTTTTTACACGGGACGCAATAGCTCACCACCTCTCACAGTTTACCGCACTGCAAGAGGTGCTTGCAGGCCCGGAAGAGCCAGGCGCTGCCATTTGGGACCGCCCCTCCCGCCTGGTGGCCTGGCAGTCCATCGGCATGGCGGCTCCACCTTAGACACGGCGTAAAATTGATAGAATGTGAAGAGGAGAGGAAAAGGGATGTGAGGAAGGTATGGGTGGAGATGAAGCAGGTTGTTAAAAAAAAGCCATCCCGAACCGGAGCTCAGGGGTTAGGGAACATTGTCCCCTCCTCCCTCAGCTCCGATCCGGGACGGTTGGCTTGAGAAGAAGGTCAGCATCTACCCTGTGAAATTAGAGGCTGACCAGAGAAAGTTGTGGGAGAGGTTTTATGAAAAGCGAGGAAACAAGTGTTTTGAAGGAAGGAGAAGAGGCTAAGCTGGGTTTGCACGTGTTGCTGAGTCCCGTCAGCACGGTGGCCAGGATGGCAAATCACCGCGCCCCTTACGGGTTAAAGAGTGATTAAAGTTCCGACGAGTTGGTACAATCTTTGGAAATCGTTTTTTAATTTCAGTACATAAAAGATGAACACGTTAATTGACTTTGCAAAAAAAACAATGAAAAAGACTTGAGCTTTGAAAACAAGATATTATATTTATGGATTTTGAAAACCGATTGTGACGGCACTAAATTTAATCTATGAGCTATACAGTGAATAGCATTGGGATATTTTGATTTTACCCATTTTTTTAATTCAAGCTAGTTCGCTTGCTTTAACACTTGCACCATCATAAGTTTGAGCAAGATTTCTTTTTCCCAAATTTAGTTCTTCTACTTTATCAAACACTATTTTGGATAATCCTGTAGACGTATGATCAGTGATTACGTTTATAAACCTAGGTGAAATTGTTCGCAAACTTAACCATCACTCAAGCCGGAGAGCACAACACCAGAAAATTGGGAAACAATTTTAATATCAGTAGTCTTGTTTAAAATCATAGCCGCAAATGAATAATTCTATTTCACTTTTAATCTTCCTTGAAAGAAATTCGGTCACTCAATTAATCAAATCATTTTGTATTCTATCTGAAACACCAGAATAAACGCTGGACTCCGACAAATGCAATGTTAGTAACAGATCATGTTTCTTACATAAATTAGGCAACTCAATAGAATTACCCTTATTTTCAGAATCTGTTGATTCATCAGGGCCTCTGAAAGCTAATTGATGCTTGCCTAAAAAGCAAACTACGTTGTCAGAGAGCACAGAGAGAGATTTTTTTTTTTTAATTTTATAGAGCCCATCTGGCAACTACCCACTTGGGCATAAGTCGCCGAAAAACATGACAGCCTAGAACTAGGCTACTTTAAAGTAAAAATATGAAAACTTAACAATGATATAAATTGGAAAAACTTAACAATCAGGAAGCAATCTCCGGCAGCGAAGAAAGGGCCCCCTCACTCCGGTGCAGGAGAGTGCAACCTACAAACAAATCAATAACAAAAAAAAGAACCTTAAATAAAAGAGAGAAGGCCGGCCGACCCCCAAAAGTCAACAAGTCCACAAGTCAATGTGCACGAATCTGTCCCGAGTACAAGGGACAGGCGGTAGCAATCCCACCCATCCCGGAACCGGGACAGGTATCGTGCGCGAAGATCACCCAGACTGGGACATTCGACAAGAATGTGCCGAACAGTCTGGGGGACGACGCAGTCGTTGCAATAGGGCGCAGGCGAGCGCTCCATCAAATAGCGATGCGTCACACAAATGTGTCCGATTCGGAGACGACAGAAAGCAACCTGAAGCAGCCGCGGCATTGGGGGATAGGTCCATGGGAACAGTCGCGGCGCAATGGCACGCAACTTTAAGTTCCATTCAAACGTCTCTCATCTTCCTTGCCAAGCAGTCCGAAGAGCTGCCCGTATTCCTGCCATGTAGTCGGTGTGAGGAAGAGCGAAACGCTGGTCTGGTCGCAGAGTCCTCGAGGACTCTTTGGCGCCCTAGTCGACGCGCTCATTCCCCGCAATTCCTACATGTCCAGGAACCCAGCAGAAGATAATCTTGACATCCGCCCGGCTGACCAAAACCGTGGCGTCATCGATATCGTGAACCAGGGGATGCGGAGATTCCAATGCCCCGAGAGCACTCAGGGTGCTTTGTGAGTCGCTATAGATCACAATCCGGTCTCCGAACCGGGCACGTCGCGTAATCTCCCGTACCGAGTGGTGTATTGCCACCAGCTCGGCCGTGAAAACAGACGCAGCGCCTGGCAGAGCCCCGCTGACTTCAAACAGAAGGGATACGGCGTGGAAGCCGATCCCCTCTTGGGACATGGAGCCATCCGTATACACTGGCACGGTTCCAGCGTGACACGATCTGTGCTCAAAAAAGGTCGAACGCAATACTCCCGGCGCAGTATAAGCTTTGGGAGCAGAGGCGTGGCGACAAAACCCAAAGGGCTTAGGGTATGACTGGCGTCTCTCGGCGGCATAGGCACCATCGAGATCAGCTGTGGATGCAGTGAGAACTGTTGGCGACTAAGGGAGGCACCGGGCTCGCGCGTACAGGCGAGTGATGCACTGCACCGGGCGCAGAGCAAGTAGCATCTTCCCAGCGTCGGCCAACAGGCTCTCAATGGGGGAAGTGCGGAAGGCACCGGTCGCAAGGCGAAGGCTGGTGTGGTGGATTGAATCCACCTTCCGCAATAAACGCTCGGCTGCGGATGCATAAAACTCGCATCCGTAGTCGAGCTTCGAACAAACAAAGGATCGATAAAAAAGGAGACCAGTAGCTCTATCAGCGCCCCAAGCGCTGAACGTCACGAAACGGAGAATGTCCATGGTGCGGTACATGAGACGCTAAGGCTGCGAATATGAGCCTCCCAGGTGAAGCGTCGGTCAAATACAAGACCAAGGAAACGGTGCGACTCACCCACATCCAGGCGCACCCAATTAAGAAACAAATCTGGGTCGGGGTAAAGCCGTGGATGGCAACAGAAGTGCACCACCTTAGTCTTGGCCAAAGAAAACCGAAACCTGTGCGCTTCGGCATAGCGAGAGACTCAAGACAATGACTGTTGGAGTCGACGCTCCAGAGTTGGCATCTAGGCCGCGCCAAAAGAAATCGAAAGGTCGTCCACGTAGAGCGTAGCGATAACATCTTCCGGCAGCACCGAGGTGATACCGTTGATGCTCAGGGCAAAGACTGTGACACTGAGGACACTTCCCTGTGGGACACTCTCTTCCTGCTCCTTTGGGCCGGAGAGGGCTCCCACCACTCGTACGCGGGATTGACGATCTCGCAAAAATTCAGATATAAAAATTCGGAGGCGTCCCCTTGCCCCCATCGTGTGGAGAGTCTCCATAATACTGTATCGCCATGCGGTATCATAGGCCTTCTCCAGATCAAAAAACACCGTGGCGTAGTTCTGTCTACGAAGGAAAGCCTTGCAGACGGCATTTTCCAGTCGGAACAGAGCATCCGACGTGAAGTGGAACTTGCGGAAGCCGCACTGTGTGGAAGAGAGATGGCCTCCGCTGTCCAGGAAAAAGGCTAATCTAACATTTACCAATCTCTCCATCAACTTGCACACGCAAGAGGTTAGAGAAATTGGGCGGAAACCGGTCGGAGTAGAGTGAGCTCTCCCCGGTTTGCGAAAGGCGAGCACAGTAGCGATTCGCCAGGAGTCTGGGAGAAGACCTTCCACCCAGATCCTGTTGAACAAATCTAACAGAAAAACTATGCCTCGCTCACCCAGGTGTCGAAGCATGGCGTACGGGACATCGTTCGGACCATGGGTGGTGTCTGCGCACAAAGCGAGAGCGGAACACAACTTACTCACAGTAAACTTGTCGTTGAAGGGTTTTCCGCCTCTGGAGGTAAAGTCCAGCCGGCGGCCTTCCACGACATCACGACGTGCATTGAATGCTGACGGAGCAGCATCAAGGCTAGAGAATGCGGAAAAAGCGGGCGCTAAGGATTCCGCCACGGACGCGGGGTCCGAGATTGCGGTCCCATTCTCCTGGAGAACGGGAGGGAAGTCCTGCGAGAACTTGCCCCGAATCCTTTTGACTCGCTTCTAAACCTCAGCTAAATGGGTCTTCCCGTTAAGTGATGACACGTATGCCCGCCAAGAAGAGCGGTGAGCGTGCTTTGAAATATACCGGAACCTAGCCCTAGCCCGACGAAATTCAGCGACAGTGAAATCGTTCGGGCGGCGCTTATAGCGCATGTAGGCATAACACTTCTGTTTGAGGGCCGTCTTACACTCGGCTGACCACTATGAGGGTGGTCGGCGTGCAAAACGGCCAGACGCCTTAGGAATAGTAGTCAGGCCCACGGCGATGAGGTTGCCGGAGAACTCAACGGCCTCATCTACCGACCTAAACTCCTCGACTGAGATAGAGAATTCAGTCATTTCCTGAAATGCAGGCCACTGCGCCCGCGCCTAAGCACCACCGAGGTTGTCGCTCAGGCGGCAGTTGCCCTGAAAATGATATTTTAATGGGAAAGTGATCACTACCATGGAGGTCATCGACCACCCCTCAATCAAAATCAGGCTGTGCACCTGAAAAGCACAAAGATAGGTCAAGGCAAGAAAATGAAGCGGTTCTCGGACAGTGATGCGTAAACTCATCCACGTTTAGGACACCCATCTCAAGCTCTTCGATCAGATCGGCAAGGACTTGTCCCCTGGGATTTATGGAGTAATCTCTTCAGAGAGGATGCCTGCCGTTCAGATCTCCAAGCAAGAGATAGCGCCTCGGCAACCGTGCCACGACGCAGCGGAAGTCCCCTGCATCGAAGACAGCTGACGGTGGAATGTACGCAGAAAAGATAGTATACCTCATATCCAGGTGCAGCTGCACAGCCACTGCCTGAAAGGAGGTATCTAAAGAGAAAGGAAGAACGGAGACATCATGCCGGGTGTAACCCGCCAAACCCCCAGCCCGTCCCTCCCACGGTGGTGGGATAGTCAGAGCCTTATACCCCGGGAGGGCGGGCAGTGGGCACGCGCCTAGCATGGTCTCCTGCCAAAAGATAGCTAACGTGGAACGGGACGAAACAAGTCTCTGCAGCAACTCCCAGTTGGCCCGGAGTCCACGGCAATTCAATTGAAGGAATATGCCCTCCAGGCCTAGCTCGGAGGAGACGCGGGGGCCCTCCTCGAACTGAAGACCCTCACGGGAATGGCTGTACGCTTCCTGGGGGCAGAACCCCGGGTGTTGTCGGCCGGACAAAGCGCTGAAGGCGCTGTTGCCTTCGAGGACTTATTGGGGGAGGTTGGGCTCGATATGTGAGTCTTTTCCTCCCTCCGCCTCGAAACCTTAGGCGGGCATTGCGGCTTCGGAGGCGGGGGGCCCACTTTTTGAGGAACCACCGTCTCCGAGCCACCCGCTACACCTTCTTTGTTGCTGTCCTCCTTTCGGTGGACAGCTGTAGGAACCCTGGAAGATGGCCTAGCGACCATCTTCAGGGGTGTTGCCTCCTGTGAGTCTAACCAATCGGTGGAGGCGCGTGGCCGTTTCGCCTTATGGGAAACGGTCACGCTGGGGAAAGAGGGGGGAGCCCTGGTTTTAGCCGGGGCTGGGTATGAACCCTTTTTGCCACCAGCTTTACCAGGGTAGCGGCCGGGTTACGTAGTGCCCGCAGAAGGGCTCCGAATGGGCGCGGAAACAACCGTGCTCGTTGGCCTGGATGGGCCAGGAGCAGAGGGTGCCTTTCTAACTATTGAGGCATATGACGTCCCAGGCAGAGCCGGGCGCGCCAGGCCTAAGTCGTTAGCCTCGCGGAATGAGAGTCGATCCTGGGCCTGAACGGCCAGGATTTCTTTCTCGAGGAGATATGCACTACATTGCTTCGAAGAAGCAGGGTGCGGCTCTCCGCAATTGACACACTTGGCCACACACGATTTGGACTTATCGTGTGCGACCTTGGAGCAATTTACACAGACTTCGGGTGACCCCGACTTTGCACGTATACATGAGCAATTCGTATGGCCGAAGCAGTGACAGTAATAGCAACGCCTTGGCAGTGGCACGAATGCCTTCACGCGGTAGCGGTACCAACCGGCACGCACCTACTAAAGGAGCTTGTCACAGTCGAACGTGACGAAGAGTGTAGGGGTGGGTCTTGAGGCTCCTCCATGTTTTCTCATCACACGTTCGACCTTGACCGCCCTATGGTTGGCCAGCTCTAGAGTGATGTCCTCAATGGAGTAGTCAACGAGGTCCCTCGCATAAACTACTCCTTTCACAAAGTTTATGGTAGAGTGCGGCGTCACACTCACTGGGGTGCCATGAAGTGTCCGAAGAACACTTATCTTGGCCGCCTCGGTGGGATTCGCCAGAAGGCTGCCGTCCGAGAAACGGGTTACCTTCGGCTTTCTACCAATTGCACTAGCTAATCCTCTCCTCTGATGGATCATGTTGCCCTTGGACAACATGGTGCCATCAGTGGAGCGAATAATGAGGAAGCGTTTGAAGCCAGCGGGCTCGAAAACGCCAGGTAACATCTGAATCAGGGGCCCCGATGTCATCGAGGCTCCGCCCTGTGCACTTTTGTTCTTAGTCAGGGGCTCCGCAACCGGGGGGGAAGCAGAGGGGGCAGATGTACCGATCTTGGCTTGGTGGCTTGCCAGAGTGGCAGCAGACCCATCCGTCCCCGAAGTCCCCGCGGATGGAGAGGAGCCCTGAGTCTTTTTTGTCTTTTTAGTCTTTTTCTTTTTTGGAGAGGAGGGCAGGGAATGAACCCGCTTCTCACCTCCGCCGGAAGAAGCCCCCAGGCCAGATGGACCGGCCTCAGCCAGGTCATTTTCCAAAATGAAGAAGGTCCTGGTAGTCGTAGGGTCACCGGTCGGAGAAGATCCCTCCCCTCCTTTTACTGCTTCGGAAACCACAGCCTTTTGAGGAGGACCTTGCATAGGGGCGGATTCGGGTTCGGTGCTTGGCCCCGAGCCAGGGATTTCCCCCATGGAAGGCCCTACCGTCTGAGGCTGGTTTTCCTCAAGGACCATGTTTATCTCAGTGGGGGCCTCCAGTTGCCCCTCCCCCAAGACATCGCAGGTCCCGTTGGCAGTATCGTCACTAGTCTTCTGTGGGGAGGCATGGGCCTTGACCCCGACAAGGTTTAATATTCTTGCCAGCAGGTCTTATGAGGGAAGCGACCGAAAGGGCCTGGCTTCCCTCTCCCCCCTAAGGGGGTTTGCCCTACCGAGCCGCTTCGATGTGGAGCAGCTGGCTAAGGGCTGCCTGCTGGCTTTCTTGTCAGTCCCCTTGGAAAGAACAGAGGGGACTGCCGCTGGTAAAAGGGAGGCGCCCAAAGCACCTCCAGAGAAGGGGGTGAAGGGGAGTCCCCTACACCCGTAAGCGAAGGAGAGGAGTAAGCCTCCTCTCTGGATAGAGATATATGGAGGGTCCCCTGAGCAAGCACAGGAAGGGGGGACCTCCATTTTTTTGCTGGAGCTGTCCAAGGGCGGCTCCGTCGATGTTATAGGGGAAGTTGGGGGGTTTTTTATACTCATCATTGGGCATGGTGACCCTCTTTTTTACACGGGATGCAATCGCGCATCACCTCTTGCAGTAGCCCGCACTGCGAGAGGTGCTTACAAGCCCGGCAGAGCCAGGCGCCGCCATTTGGGACCATCCCTCCCGCCTGGTGGCCGGGCAGTCCATCGGCATGGCGGCTCCACCTTGGACACGGCGTAAAATTGATAGATTTTGAAGACGAGAGGAAAAGGGATGTGAGGAAGGTATGGGTGGGGATAAAGCAGGTTGCTAAAAACCAGCCACCCCAGACCGGAGCTCAGGGTTTAGGGAACATTGGCCCATCCCCCCCTCAGCCCCGATCCAGGACGGTTGGCCGAGAAGAAGGTCAGCATCTACCCTGTGAAATTAGAGGCTGACCAGAGAAAGTTGAGGAAGAGGTTGTATGAAAAGAGAGGAAACAAGTGTTTTGAAGAAAGGAAGAGAGGCTAATTTGGGGCCGGACGGGGTGCTGAGTCCCGTCAGCACGGCGGCCAGGATGGCAAATCGCCGTGCCCCTTACGGGGGACGGAAAATTGAAATCCAGATGGAGTCCTATGAATAGTAGATCTAAGAACGGGAGGACACCAATTTGTTCGAGTTCAACGGTAGTTTAATAGAAGGAACCAGAGAATTAAGTTCAGTAAGAAAACTATTAACCTCCTTAGAAGAAGGCCACAAACAAATAATATAATTTACATATCTGAACCAAACAAGGGGAAACTCGATAATGGTGGGGAGTAAGGTAGTTTCAAAAAATTTCATATATATGGAAAAAAAATTAAACTACCTTACTATCTCTCACTATGTCGGTCGTTCGGTGCCCGTTTTGCTAATTTTTTTTTGTTTTGGTAATAGCATTGCAACTATTCAGCCGATTCTAACGAAATTTGGAGCTCTTATGCTGTTATACATTCTCTTTCGAATGATAAAATTGCTAAGGTTTTCCCCAAGGTTAGCCTGGGATTGTATTTTTCAATAACATCATAACTATTCGGTTGATACTAACGAAATATGAAACCCTTATGTTGTTTTAGATTCTCTTTCGAATAACTCAATTGCCAAAGTCCTCTCAAGTTTAGCCAGGAAATTATTTGGCTATAACATCATAACTATTCCGCCGATTCTAACGAAATTTGAGACCCTCATGTTATTATATATTCTCTTTCGAATAACTTAATTGCCAAGGCCCCCCAAGTTAGTCCGGGAATTATTGAAAGTTTTGAAGGTCGTAAGCTCATAAATCATAATAAGTGAGAAGACGCGACCATTGTAAGCAGACTTTGTTTAATGGTATTCCGGATTAGTGTTATCTTAGAATCCGTGATTGTAGTCTTTGTGAAGCGCTTTATCCCCTATTGAATAGCTCCGACATTAGGGTTTAAGTTTTAATCATTATTATTAAATATTTTTCAATATAAAAGTTTTCCATATATAATATCTGTAGGTTTTCCGGTATGGCGAATTAGTCTCTTATGACTTGGTTACAAACTGAAGTGTATATTTCATTGGCGGCTACAGGCATTGGACCTCGTTTTATCAATAACACAGGCCTGCGTTTGAAAAAAAAAATTTATGTTCCCTAGGATTTTTTTGTGGTTTCTTAATGAATCCAACCTCCTGAGCTCAAAAATGAATGTATATTTGTTCAATCAGGTCAGATTTTCTCAGTACAGCATACACCATTTTCATTGAGATTACCTCATTTTTTCTGAATTAAAAAAAAAAAACTTTTTCTATCTAATAATGCATTATTACTGTTATATCATATAAACAGGAATACCCGTATGTAAACTATAATTCTTTTAATAAACAAAAAATAAAAAAATGCAACATAATAAAGAAAATAATTATAATTTCGAAGAACAGACGCCCTTGACGATTTTCGTTTGTGCCTGTCATCTGGTGCATCACGCTTCAAACATCAACAGTAGTCATCAAGCATGTTTCCGTTCCATTTACACTGGTACCTGGATTCCATTGTTTTATGTCCTGGTGGAATCTTTGCCCCTGTTCTTTACTGTAATCCCCGCAGTTGTCGGGAAAATAATCCAGATGGGACTGTAAAAAGTGTATCTTTATAGACATTCGAGCTCCCAAATGTTTGAGACTTGTTAAGAGCTGCTTGACCAGGGCAACATATTCTTCTAGGCTTCTTTTATTGCCTAGAAAATTGTTAACTAGAGCTTTGAAAGCTTTCCAGGCATCTTTTTCTATGTCCTTCATTGATGCATCAAATTGCTGATCAAGTTCCTGATTTGAAGTCCATCAAAAATTCCCCCATGGAGCTTAGCGTCACTGATTTGTGGAAATTTTTGAAGAAGAAATTTAAAAGCTTGGCCTACTTTATTAAGGGTTTAGACATAATTTTTCATTATGCCAAGCTTTATATGCAGTGGAGGGAGAAGTACTTTTTGAGGAGGCACTAAAGGTTCAACTATCACATTGTTTGATCTAATTCTAAATGCTTCTCGTGGAGGCCAAACCTTCTTCTCATAGTGCATACTATCTGCACGACTGTCCCATAAACATAGGAAACAGGGATGCTTCGTGTAGCCTGTTTGCGTCCCAAGCGTAAGAGACACTACCTGAAAAAAATTAGCAGGGTATGCAAATTCAGTGTAATATTTCTAAAAACAAATTCAAAGTAATATTTCTTAAAACAATAAGAATATGAATATGTACTGAAAAATCCTGTATGCCGATGCATTAAATCATCGTATTGGAACTAATTGGATATATGTACATCTTATTTTGAGTTTATTGAGTTGTGTTGTATACCTTCTCAATTAGGATAAGTTCCCCATTAACCCAATAGGATGCATTAACCTATAGGGACACACTTCAACAATAAATATAACTAAAAAATGACTCATGATTTCCAGATTTGCATTCTTGTAAAATGTAAGTTGACCAAAAGGTGTATACAAGTATTAACAATTAAAAATGAAAATGTCAATATCAAAAAGCTTAGAAATGCCAAGTGTAAAATGATCTTACCTTTAAGTCACCACATATCCTCCACTTATAGCTAGAGTAATTTATTGCATCCAGCAATTTTTTCATATTTTCATAACTTTCAGTAAGTTGGATTGAATGGCCTTATAGGAACGGAAGCTATCTTGTTACCAATATTCAGTGTGGAGAAATGGCTACATTAAGCATCCTGGAGAAGTATAGGTACATTCAAGCCCCCCCCCCCCTTCATGAGGAGAAGCGTGGGAAAGGTAGCCGGCGAAAATGCTTACCATGTGTGATCTCCCCGCCGCTGTGGGCAGTTGGAGCTAACATATGTTTGAAGGCGACCACCTAAGGTCCTTAAACGACGCTCTAACGATCGAATTACCTACGAGACCCATAAACCCGTGGTTATGGAAAAAAAAACTGTGCGAGTCAGAAGGCACGCCAAGTAGCGATGCGGTTGCGAGCCTATAATTTGCGAGCTGACTTGGGCACCCCAGTGCCACCTCAGGAATTCTCGCTCTCCCCAGATGCTAACTCACCATTCGTTCCCCCCCCCCTTTTGCATCTGTGGCCTGGTCACATCCCCCTTTAGATGGGGCGGCAATCCGCCTATAAATAAGCCCCGCAAAGAAAGAGAAGAGGATTATCTGAAGTCGATACGCCAGAATAGGATTAGGTCGTGAAGATCGATCCATCGGCCAGACAAGAAGATTATTAGAAGAAGATCGATCCTTCAGCCATACAAGACTATTTCCATGAAGAACGATAGGATCAGATTGAGAAAATCGATCCCCCCCTTTCAGGGCCGTATTAACCTAATTAGTCAAGTTTTATATCGGTGCCATACCGAAGAAGCCTTTTCCGTCTGCAAAGAAGCCCGCTGAAGAAAAGCAAAGCCGCTCACACTCGAGTGATTCTCACATCTCAAGCACCGTAAGAGTGAGAGGAGAAGAACCCTGCCCCAACGAGCTCCCGTTCTTTAATTACGTTGCAGAATCAGCCCCCGTCACAGGCGACAAGCAATCCCTCCTCGAAAATTTCAACCAGCGGCCACACCACTTCAAAGCGAGAGATAAGTCCTCCAGCGACATCCGGCAATCCCTAATACCTACCTGTAAGTTAACAATAACATTTATATCTCTATTGCGATAGTAGAAGTTTAGTACGTCCCACGTTTTAAAGGAGAGTAGAAACCATTATTCTTGAACCTAGGTCATATGTGTTTGTAGATGACAGTACGTTAATTTAATGTTTTATGCTAATCAAATAGGGTCGTGATAAAAATACTAATTGGCAATTGGTATGTTTTCTAGAAGCCTACTTGTTTATGTTTTGTCATTGAAAAATCTTTGAGGCCAAATATAGAAATGTGTTTACTGTTGGTTCGTAATATTTAATTTAAAATACATGTTTATTTTGGTAGATTCTGGTGTTTCCTCTTATCCTTATGTGTTTAAAAATAGCTCTTCCTTAAGGACTAAACCACTAAAATAGCACTCTTATAACAAAGCCTACTTCATCATAGAAGTAACTCACGCCCCTTAAAGCATACCGCTACTAAAAGGGTGTCAAAGAGTAGAGGGATCAAAACCAAGGGTCATTCTACGACATTCAGTAACACAGCTTTTAAACTTCTACTGGAGGAATCTATGAACAGTCTCCATTCTAATGGGTTGTAGGGAATTCCGAGGGCCTCAACAAGTCCTTTAATATTGGTGCAGTATACTAAAGAGCTGGAAGAATGCTGTAAAAAATAGCTTCGAAACTCTTGTTCTCTATTTCTGTACCCCCCTAAATGTTGTTTCTTAAGCGAGAAGATTACTTTCACGAAGTCGAGAGCCAAGAAGTTGTGTATTCGCCTTTGAAACCCCCAGATCCCTGGTCAGGTCATTTAACTGAACTTGAGTGAATGGTCTTGCGACCATATCATGTGTGGAAACCTGATAAGACTCAGATGTGTCATAATCTTGGTCAACTTCCATATTAATCTCTTCATGTACCTCTATATGTTCAGGGGGAGAAGGTATAGGAATTCCTGGGCCATGGGGCAGGGGTTTGATGGCAGAAGGAACATCCGGATATGCCACACTATGTTTATTCTTCTTATTTATACCTGTGGAAAATATAATTGCATATTACATAAAGGAATTGATTTGGAGTTGCAGATAGTACATAAATGTTTAGTAAAGGATATGTTCATGCTGAAGTGAACTATGTTAGTTTTTAATTTTATGCTAAGTCTTTGCATAATAATGACATTTTCAGGAGCCAGTATAATACAGAAAGCTTAAATACTTGATACAATGCTCACCTTTAAGATTTGTCATGCAAAAATAGCAGTCCGTAGTGCGGTCCTTGCCCTCTCTCCACACCATGGGAACACCAAAAGAGAGGGACTTCTGTTCGCCCTGACTCCAGCGTCTTAAACTTATGTAGCATCCCTTGCAGCAGATATGTAGTGCAAAACTTTTATCTTGATCTCTTAGCCTTACTCCAAAATATGCATGATACAAAGATTTAATTACAGGAGGGATTGTACTTTGCTGCTCGGGAAAAGTCACTTTGCCGCAAACATAGCAAAATCTGTCGGAGCTATTCTTACATTTTCTGTTTATTTTTAACTCAACCACTATTATTATTATTCTTATTATTATAATGCTAAGCAATTTTTAACCTACAAAATATAAACCTATTTGCATAATTACTTAAAATGTACACAAAATTTACTGCGAATAGAGCAGTGCAAAAACTATTGAAATTTGATGTAATATAGGAGATGTATAAACTATAAAATTATTATCACCCCCTGTATCGCAAAAACTGGAGGTGATAGAGAAAAACGGATGACAGATTCGGATTTAGGGGGTCAATATTATTAAGAAACACTATAGAAAACCTAAGGTACATTTTTGACGCAGACCAGTGTAATCAGAAACTTAATAGGCTTTCAAGCACTCCAACGAGGAGCGGTTTCTTTGTGGTTAAGACTACAAGCAACAAATAGGTGTTTTGTCCTTGTTTGGCAATTACGGTAACTTCTTATCAGATTAACCGTAATTTTCGTGGTATCGGGTTGTATATATCCATTTGCTAGTGTTATAGGATATTTAAGAAAAGGCACTGAAGATAAAACCTTATTTAAACTGAAAGATTCTCTCAATTTGAATAATATAAATACATAAAATTAAATTAATTAACTTTAATAATTCCATTGTTTACCATTTGCTTCACATACTGCTTACAACGTTAAAGATAAGATTGAGGATTTGTTTGAATATTAGGGTGCCATATTGCATTTCTGAGGAATGGTTACTGTATGGTGACGAAGAATCTGATTGTCACATGGATGTCATGCGTGACATGACATTCAACGATCGCTAACAAGTGTTTTGTTGAATTCAAAGCAAGGGAATTTCCTGGCCGTTGCGGGCTATCAAAAGAGTTATTGTGAAGCCATGGCTCGATGACAGGTAGTATTAACATAAAAATAAAACCTTCAGATGTATTTATAACATTTTGTGGATTTGAATAAAATGGAATAACATCTTTAAAGAGAACTTATTAATAGGCACAATTCCAAGCACCTTTCTCCGCTTTAATAACCCACATCATTACATAATAAAAAAAAATGAAACAAATAAATATGCTAATAAGTTATGGCTTCTTCCAAGTCCGAAAATTTGGTCAATATAGACCACATAAACGAGTATAAAATTCGTTGCGAGGGTATAAAATATCTTCGGCCATGAGATGCCAAAAAATCGAAAAACTACATTCGATCTTCAATTCTTGTTGGTGACATCAAATGTTATCGGACAACGTGGAATGGTTTGAAGTTATTTCCCTATAGTTTTGAAGTGTACAACAGAGAATTGGCTTTCCTCGTCTCTGGCAAATGATTTTATCAACTTGAATACAACTTTGGCGTCTTTTCCCTTTGCTATCATAAATGACATCTCTTTTCCTGCGACAGCTATAAACGTCTTTCTTCACAAAAACATATGAAACAAGCGTCGTATCCTATTTCAAATTTTACAATTTCGATTAATTCATGTTTCAGAATGTATATGTATTTACTTTGACTTTATCTAGTAGCAACAGCCTGTTCTTCGCTTTGTCACACAAAAGGTTGATATTGTAAACAAATGTTTTCAGCGATAATTGAAATAGATTGTAATCTGTGGTAAGACCGTTTCTTCTAGGTTTCTAATGTAAATATTCACAAAGGTCGGGCCGAATGGGGACACCAACGCTACTCCATCGAATTGATGGTAAAGATTCATATCTGGGACTCAAAATGGAGCTTCAAATATACATATTATTAAGACCTGCCTTAAGATATTGAGGTTTAATTCGTGGGGAAACCTGATCATGATTTTGTTAGACGCTCTACTTATATTTATGAATATATATATATATATATATATATATATATATATATATATATATATATATATATATATATATATATAGAAAGAGCAAATGCAAGTTCTGCGGGTGATAACAACCACCACAGGGCTTTCGCCATATATATGTTCTGCCTTTCTCTTTTTTGTACTATATATATATATATATATATATATATATAATTGAAGGCGACTGCGAATTTAGCGTTAATTTTTTTTCCGAATTTAGCGATTTTTCTTATATTCCGCTTTTGGTGTTAAGTTAACCCTTGGATAAGTTCGCCAAAATTCATTAGAAATGTCATAACGAACGAGGGCAAGAAACTAATTCACTGAGCAAAACAAAATATTTATTGGTCTGACGCTTTTCGATAGACACCTGTATCATTATCAAAGGTCGATATTTGTAACAAGGAATTGAAGGTAGAGGAGCTTTATATACATCTCTGCCTTCAATTCCTTATGTTAATTCCGTAAGTCCCTCTGTTTAATTCAATCACATTTGCTTTCGTTTTTTTTAGTTTATAATTTAATATAATAGGATATTTTATTATTTATTCCAGTTACATTTAATTTTTGATATTCAAGTTAATTTATGTTAAAATTTCACTTCTTCCAATTTTTTTCAAAATTACACTTGATAGTATCTTTTAATTCTATATTGTTATTTGTGTTTTTACTTTCATCTCAATAATTGTCAATTTTATTGATTTACTTTGCCTTCCCCCGGTTGTTTTTTTAGCCATTATATAATGCATGTTTCAAGCTCTATATCTGTCATCGTTAATATTTCTTCCCCTTCTCATTAGTCGATACAGTCACTGACGATGGTCCTAGCGAAGGTCCGAAACCTCCAGCCAATAAATGATTAGTGTAATCTTCTAGGTCTTCATATTCCAAATATATATATATATATATATATATATATATATATATATATATATATATATATATATATATATATATATATATATATATATATATATAACACATTAATGGTTGTAATCTATTTACAAGAGAAACACTCTCATAGGAAAGGAGATGATAGGAAAGCTCTCTTTTCTCCCACACTACTTAGCCCAATTTCGATGAAATGAATATATTTGCAGTAAAGCAAAAAAGAAAATGCAGCAACCGTAGTTTTTACATCGCATAATCGCTGACATCATTTTTATTTATTTTTCTTCTTATATTCCTCAACTCTTTTTTAAATATAGGGCGTTTTGATCTCTGCCTTTTACTATGAAATATTTACCCTAAGAAAATTCTCGTCATATGTTTATTAAATATATTAATGACATGCTTTCCACTCTTTGATGAAATAGGTTCTTTCACGTTTATTTGATTTTTTAATTAAATTCATTTTTCACTACACTCGAGTTGAAGCCTTTATTTACCAATTTAAAACCCCTTTTGATGTGTGTTTGCCATATCCTCTATTGCAAAAAATAATCTATAATCGATACTATTAAATCGTTTTAAAATTTCAAATATTTAATCACGTTTTCGCGCAATCGTCTACTTCCGAGTGATAATAGTTTTAAGGAGCGAAGTCTCTCTTCGTACGATTTATTTCTATCACCGGAAATTAGTTTAAAAACCATACGTTGAAATCTTTCTAAGTACGCTCCGTCTTTATTTAGGTAAGAAAATCAAAATTGCACTGCGTATTCGACATGAGGTCGTAAAAACAATTTGCATAGAGGTAAAATTATATCATTTGACTTAAAAGTGAATTTTCGAGCAATGTATCTTATTTTTTTGTTTGTTTTCTTACTATGTAGTTTAGCCTCATTACTTTAAAACGTTCAAGTCCCCCGAAATTAAAACAGCAAGGTCCTTTTCTAAATAAAAGGTTCGAAAATTTGTCCGTTCATTTGGTAATCTGCTTTTAAGTGACCCCATCCTGTGTGCATGACTTTGCTTTTACGGACGAGTAGTGTTAAAGTTCATCTGTCATTTATCCGCACTCGACAATTTTGTCAACGTCTCTCTGCAGCGCCACAACATCGCATCTAAAAACGACTCTGCCTCGTTAGTTTCGTATCATGTCCAAATTTGAGATCTTGCTAAGAAATCCATTATCGAGGGTGTTTATAGATACAGTACATTGAATATAAGTGAGCGCAGTACGGACCCTAAGACACCCCACTAGTGACTTGGACCGGCTTTAAACGATTTTAAGCCAGTTGTTCTCCTATCGACTTGCGTATGATACTTTTCCTCCCACACAGTGCACTTTAATTTTCATCAACTCCTCTACTGCGAAAGGGTATCAAAGACATTCTGGAAGTGCAACTAAATTATACCCACTGCTTTGGTGTTTTCATAGATGGAAATCGGTTTATGGAAATAATTCTAGATTTGTCAACACGAGCTTCTTCGCCAAATCCTTGCCGTGTCCATGATTAGGTTATCGATTATAAAAGTTCGCCAATTACTGAAGTTAGGCTAATAGGAAAGAAGTTAGTAAGAACTGAGGGGAAGGGAGAAAAAATATATATACATATATATATATATATATATGTGTGTGTGTGTGGAAAACTCACAAAGTATCCCGTGAGTAAGCAATAAATGCAACAAAGCCCACAGGGAAAATTAATACAAGGATTCCAAATACTTTCGAACTTTATTTCGAGTTCTTTATCAAGGAATAACAAAAGTATTGAAAGTTGTAATATTTATAAGGATGATACAGAGGATAAGGAACGCCCACAAAAAAAGCAAAAAACCAATCAGCAAAATGAATTAATATGAAATGGAAACCTTAGGAGGAGCGACGATAAATACAAAATAAGATCATTAAATCAGGTAAATTCAAAGACCAAAGGTTGATAAGAGGATTAAAATACCGCCTAGGCAATTAGGGAGGAAGAAAATCTTAACGAGAGATTAACCTCAGAGGTCAGGATCTAAAAACCAAGGTAGAATAAGTGCAAATGTTCTAAAGACTCGACTCAAATGGAAATAAATACAGACAAAAACATAAGTCTACATAGATGCACAAAAATCAAATTAAATTGTTTATCAAAATTAATATAAATACGAGTATTTAGTCTCAAATTAAAAGTTTCGACAGTACATTGTGAATATAATTTTAAAAATAACCATCAAGTTTATATAAGCCAGGACTTAAATTAAAATTTGGGAATTTACTAATAAAGGTTGATTCAATGATATTACGGAAAATTGTATCGTTATTATGGCACATGATTTTAGCCGAATTCCAATCAATATTGTGATTAAGATATAACATAACATAAAATGAGCTGCTTTATTTGACACGACGGACATTATATTTATATTACTTTGGCCAATCAAGTAAATGTTTAAAAAATGAATTTCTCAGCATAAATACAATGTTCGGTCATACGAGAACCTCTCGTTCAATTTTTAACGCTCTAAATTTGATTTACGCCCTCGTGTTTTTTTTTTCATTTTTCAGATTTCATATGCTTTCTTATCCTAATTCACCATGATATTTCAAGGTATTCTGGTATCTAGGATTCATAACAAAACACTTTACAAGTTAGCTCTTGGAAAACCTGAGCTTTTCTCCAATGGTAATAATGTAAAAAATCTATCTAGCTATCGCCTGTCTCCTCGAGAAGAGTTTCTATTATCTTTGGGTTTCCAATTTAAACTGCCCAACTTAAAAATCAAATATCCCTTCCTACTATTTATACTTTTAAATTTTTTCCACGACATTTACAAATTACCCATAAAAAACCATACAGTAGATTTAAATCTGTCTTTTCAGAATTGGCTCACGAATTTTATCACAAATTACGAAAATTAAAAAAAAAATCTCTCGTGTTCAGAAACAGTGATATTAAAACGTTAAGATCCCTATCTAATATATACACACATATATATATATATATATATATATATATATATATATATATATATATATATATATATATATATATATATATATATATATATATATATATATATATATATATATATATATATATATATATATATATATATATATATATATATACATATATATATATATATATATACATATATATATATATATATATATATATATATACATATATATATATATATATATACATATATATATATATATATATATATATATATATATATATATATATATATATATATATATATATATATATATATATATATATATATATATATATATATATATATATATATATATATATATATATATATATATATATATATATATATATATATATATATATATATATATATATATATATATATATATATATATATATATATATATATATATATATATATATATATATATATATATATATATATATATATATACACATATATATACATATACATATATATATATATACATATATATATATATATACATATATATATATATATATATATATATATATATACATATATATATATATATATATATATATATATATATATATATATTTAGGTAAAAGGCCATGTTGTATGCACGTAATATTGAAGTCCACAGCTGTGGCAGGCGTTATTAATTTTAACTTTTATTTTCTTAAGAAAATACAAGTTAAAATTAATAACTGCCACAGCTGTGGACTTCAATAGTACATATATATTAAAAATAAAGAAACTTACCACTATGTACATATTTAATCAAAAACATATCTTCCACTATTCAACAAACTTATAAAAACCACAGTTGTAAAATTCTTTTAGTCTTTGATGCAAAATATGAATCTAACTCGTTTTCAACCTCTTCTCTTCATGTCAACTAAAGACATTCCTTAAACAAGTGATAAAATAATCCGAAGGAACAAGGTCAGGAGAACATGAGGAATGAAGCAATATTTCAAGTCGCTTTTGGCCTTTGGCCAAAGGCGGCTTTCAAACGAAGAAGTCGATTACAGTAGTTTGGTTGTTGTCTAACTTTTCGTAATGGAGAATTCCTTCAATATTCCACCATATAGTCAACATGATGTCTTTTAGATGAACTCCTCCTCTCGGCGTGCCTGAAGGTGTCGTGAAAGCAATGACACAACAAACAACGGGTTGTTGCAAATTTTTTTGTGCACAGTTCGAGCTGAACCCATTTTCCAATCGCTGGAACCTTTCCAATCCCCATCACTTAAATTCTTCTGTGAGTTTCGTAGAAGTTGTAGCAGGATTTGCTGTGATAACGGCTTCCAATTCTTCGGTATCAAGTTCCTTTGTTCTGTTTTTAGACTGAAATCGCCACTTCGGAAAAAAGAAAAACACCTCCTGCAACTTCTTTCATTACTGCATCATCATCATCATAAGTGCGATGAATAGATTTTGCTGCTGTACTTGCATTGACACATTTAAGAAACTCGGAGTAAAACATGTGTAATGTGATCTCTAAATGAGGGAACATAGAGCTGAATACCGAAGAAGATTATGAGCAATATTTTTAATCGCTGGCAACTCTATATCTCACTATGTTGGTCGGTCGGTCGGTCGGTCGGTCGGTCGGTCGGTCCCCGTTTAGCTTTTTTTGTTTGTTTTGGTAATAACATTCTGAGATAAAAAGATATAAATTCTTTATTGTAGCATTCCTAAACGATAACAAGATGCGCTACTTTAATAAATACTAACTAAAACTTTATTCTAGATAATCGGACATTACTTTCATTCCAATCTAATAAATATAGAATTTAAATAGAAGCACTTATACTTTTATTGACTCAATATCTTAAATTGTTAAGTTTAATAAATGAATATTAATTTATAATTCCAAAGATTGTTACTTTTTGGGGAAAATCCTTTCGCGAAACTTGTCTTTCCAAGTGAAACACACCTCATTTACAGTCCTAAAGGAAGGTTTCGTTTTAATACTTCCTCTCCATTTTCTGCCACTCACCTCATGATGAATGGCGTTAGAATCATGATACCGTGTGATACACCCTAAGTTGTCGTTTTGCTTGCGTCATAATTAAATAAATTATCATTCTAGAATTCTATAGACTTTCATTTAAGATTCTAAATTTGCCCCTCGGCCGTTGCTCTATTCTCTTTTGTACGACTTCGCTTCTTTATAATTTTTGTATCCAACGCTGACGAAGGAATCAATCTTTCTCCTTTCCTAATTGATTTTGGTTATAGGAGAAATTTGAGAAACTGCTGACACCACAATAATTGGGTCCAACATAGCCATTTACCGGGAAGTAGCGATGTTGTTGATACTAATTATTGTTTTTTATTATTATTTTTTAGTATAGATCTAAAATGAAAAAGAAATTTCATCCATTGTTTTAGAGTTGGCAAGAAAAGTGGTTTAGTTCGTAAAATAGGGCAAGTATGGGTGGTATATAGCCCATATTGTACACTCAGGATTCATATGTTGAATTTGGTGTGCTGCAATTCTAAACCTCCTAATAGGGTTTGGGCCTAAAAGCCTCCTTTGCTCGTACAAGGGCTTACATTTGCTAAGTCTCTGCAATCCACAGACCAGCTTCTGTTTTTGTTTCGTGGATTCTCTCGAAGTCTGTTTTTTCTCGCTCGTATAAATCCATCAGTTTTATCAGGAGTCTTGTTTGGAGAAGGGTCTCTTTGTTCGTCATTTGAGTTAGTGTACGTTTAGTTGGGCGTGTGTGCATTCAAGATGGAAAACGAGTGTTTGCTGGAAATTTCCTTTCACCGACCATTCGAATATTTTGCCCTATAATTTGTTTCCTCGCAAATGTTTTTAGCTCCATCCGCCAGCGGAGCCCAATAAAAGGCGGGAAAAGAAGTTACATTGCCGCCTAGGAAAGGAAATTAGTTTTCCGCTTTTGAATGTAATTTAAACGAGTGACAATAAGAAACTTTGCATCGTTTCTTTTTACCAGAAAATTGTAAAAAGAATAAAAAAATCAGGGGTAAAAATGAGCCGGGCACATTGTAATCTGGGTCGTGACGGGATAATGGATTATTCCGGATTGCTGCAGTGTTTCTCAGAGCGCCTTGGCGCGATCGTTGTTTATCCAGACTCACAAATTATTCACATTTAAGGCGAGTAACCATCATTCAGGGCGAGTTCTCAGTAGGAGGAAAGAGAGGGATTAGTTTAGAAGCTTGGTCGTAGCCAAATAACATTGTTAGAAGTAACGACCAAAGAAACAGAAATAAATACTAAAATTAACCTCTATATACATAAAAAGAGCCGGAAGACGATATCGTAAAAGGAAAGAAGATGGAAGTCATTCGAGTCAGACGCAACTCCCGGTCACGTTATTCAAGTCATGCCACCTTCGAGAGCGTCCTCTAGGTCTCTATGCATAAAGCCGCCCAGTATAGGATATCATTCAACATTCTTTCCCTCCATTTCACACATTTCACTCTATTCTAGATCACTCACTATAGTTTATTATACCCGTTTCTTTAATCATATCTATGGGTTATTCCCATTATGTTGGGTTCTGTGTTTTTCTGCGGCCCCCTCAGTTACGAAGTTGCTTTTTATATTCCATTGGTCGATTTATAGCTCGGTTTGAACGGAGTTTTTAGCTATGGAGTTTCAGGGTTGCCTAGGAGGTAAGGCAGATGTACTCTTCATCTCAACGACGTGAGTCCATGGTTTGATTCTAGTATCTGCTTCCGAATTTTCCTACATCGTCCTTTCTTCTTGCTCTGTTCAGTACCATAGCTTCTTTTCTAGAAGTCTAACTCGAAGACGTGCTTCTTTTATAATAGTCTAGCTTGAAGATCAGCATCTTTTCTAGTAGCCTAGATCAAAGACCTACATCTTTTCTATCATTCTAGCTCTAAGGCCTGCATCTTTTCTAGCATTCTAGCTTAAAGGCCTGCATCTTTTCTAGCAGTCTAGCTCAAAGGCCTGCTTCCTTTTTAATAGTCTAGCTCAAAGACCTGCTTCATTTCTAATAGTCTAGCTCGAAGACCTGCTTCCTTTCTAATAGTCTAGCTCGAAGACCTGCATCTTTTCTATCAGTCTAGCTCTAAGGCCTGCATCTTTTCTAGCATTCTAGCTCAAAGGCCTGCATCTTTTCTAGCAGTCTAGCTCAAAGGCCTGCTTCCTTTCTAATAGTCTAGCTCGAAGACTTGCTTCCTTTCTAATAGTCTAGCTCGAAGACCTGCATCTTTTCTAGCATTCTAGCTCGAAGACCTGCATCGCTTCTAGAAGTCTAACTCAAAGACCTACTTCCTTTTCTAATAGTCTAGCTCAAAGACCTGCATATTTCATATCAATCATCCCAAAGACCTGCTTCATTTATAATGGTCTAAATTGAAGATCTGCATATTTTCTAGTAGGTTAGCTCAAACACCTTCTTCTTGTCTAATAGACAAGCTTGAAGACCTGCATCTTTTCTAGCAGTCTATCTTGAAGACTTGCATCTTTTCTAGCAGTCTAGCCAAAACGACCTTCTTTTCTAGCAGTCTAGCTCAAAGACCTGCTTCTTTTTAAAGGTTTAGCTCGAAGAACTGCATCTTTTCTAGCAGTTTAGCTCAAAAACCTGCTTCTTTTATAATAGTCTAGCTTGAAGATCTGCATCTTTTCTAGTAGTCTAGCTCAAAGACCTGCCTTTTTTATAATAGTCTAGCTTGAAGATCTGCATTTTTTCTAGTAGTCTAGCTCAAAGACCTGCTTCTTTTCTAATAGTCGAGTTCTAATACCTGCATATTTTCTAGCAGTCTAGCTCGCAGATTGGCTTTTCTTTCTAAACGCGGACTGATCTACTAGAGTCTACACCTGCTGGCTCTCGAACGCCACCATTAATTCTTTTCCAAAAATATATATCCTTTCCACACTTATCCTCCATCTCTCTCTTCTGTATCATTTTCTATGTACTTTATGGCGGTGTGTCGTAGAATGGACTCTCGACGATATACCATATATAACTATTCGTTGAGGGAATTATTCAATTATATTTAGACTGCGTGGTTATCTGGTTCACCGATATTATTTATCTTCAATATGCTTAAGAAGTGGAACCGAGCTCAAGGATAATAATATGGCTATCATTAATAAAATAGTTTTATTAATAAAACTATCAACAACACACAAAACGGAAAATGTTGACATAAACAGAGAATGAAAAGGGTCGTGAGAATATCTGGCTAATCCGAGGATTAAGATTTGGGAGAGATTTAAAAAAGGTAAACAAACAAAAATTAAAGGGATGAGATGGTTCGCTAAACCATTCAAAGCACAGGATAGGGTTGGCAAAAAGGTTAAATACTCAAAGGTAATGTTCAGCTTACGTAATTAAAAGTTGTTGTGCAGAGGAAGGCGACGCGAGGGAATCTTCGGTCCGCTGGCGAGTTCCAGCCGAAGGAGGGGGGGGATTAAATGATCCTGACGTGACGTCTTGGGAATGAGAACCGTTTCTTGACGAACGGGCTTGAAGAACAATGGCTGTTCTACGTTGTTCTCTTCTGAACAAAAGGGGTGAGAACCGTTTCTTGTCAACGGGCTCAAAGAACAATGGCTGTTCTAACGTTGTTCTCTTTCGGAACAACAGGGGAGGACTTGTGGACTTGGCGTCTTGAAGGCTCGAAACTTGGCACTCAAGTGATATTGTCCTCTTCTGGACAAAGATGAAGGATCTCGAGGTAGAGGGCCCTGGTGCACAAGGTGAGACCGGATCGGTGGGATGTCTCGCGAAGAAAATCTGGATCTAAATCTACTCTTATTGGTAAAGTTTCCATATAAATAGTCGAGGCATTCCCTTGGCCTAGGGGACAATGAAGTGGGGGCTTGGAGGGAATGCCCAGCCGCGCCTGAGAACAATACCTTATCTGACCATAAGCCTAACTCAATCTGGCGAGGTCGCGCATGGGGTGAACGGGGGAAGATAAACCTCCTTGTTTAAACATTGACTCAGGTGGCTGCGATAAGGCCCCAGGCTTCAAGGCGAAGATGCACGTGGGTAGCATCGTGGTTTTAAATAACATGTGATAGTGGTTGAAATTAACGCGGCCTCAACCCGTTCTATCACACCCCTCCATTCCGGGGGAAGTTGTCACTTCGAAAAAAAAGAGAAGGGACAACGATAGAGCTCCGTTGTGGGGAACTCGTTTTCTTGTACCGACCGTACCTTCATGCACCTAACTAGTATTACATCAATACATATGATTATTTCGATCTTTTGATTATAGGGGAAACTAACCTTTAATACAAACTTAATCATCATAAAAGGGGCATGGAGCAATGAAATGATATAAAATTAGTACATATGGGACAAAATAATTTATACGTAATTTAATGAGTACAAATATATATACATACGAGAAAATAGACATTGAGCCACAAAATTCAGACATATACATTAACTAATTATATTACAAAAGAATCTAATTTAAGTCGTACAAGACGGTATATACATAAATGGAGATCCTAATCCTACGAATACAATTAATCTACACTATTTGGTAACGCATTAAAACTGAGTGCTTCAGCGACCTGGTTATCGGAACCTTTTATATAATTTATCTTAAATTGATACTCTTGCAAGATAATTTGGCCGTTGGAGTGTCGTACATTCCGAATATAGGCCAACAGGCGGTGGTCAGTGTCTATCTGAAATTCTTTTACTATCAAGTACATTTTGATTTTGTCTATAACCCAGATAATTGATAGAGCTTCCTTCTCTATAGTGGCATATCTCTTTTCGCGTGGTAATAATTGGCGACTAGCATATGCAACTGGATGACTCGTTCCGTCATCCTCATATTGAAGGAGTACACCTCCAATGCCCTCGTTGCTCGCGTCGGTCTTAATCCCAAAGGATTTTTCTTGGTTGGGCAACTTTAAAATGGGGGCAGAAATGAGCTTACTCTTGAGCTGATTATTTTTTTTTTTATTTAAGGGACTATTTGGCGACTGCCCACTTAAGCATTAGTTGCAGTAAACAAACAGCCTAGTTCTAGGCTACTTTAAAAAATTAAACAGGAAACAACAATAAAAAGAAATAACAATAACAATAAAAAGCAATAAAAAAAACGATAACAAAAACAACAACAACAATTAAACCGGGTTAAATGAAAGGGAGAAGGACGGCCTCCCCCAAAAAGTCAATAAGTCCACCAGTCAAAGTGCACGCACTCGTCCCGAGTACAAGGGACAGGCGGTAGCGACCCCGCCCATCCCGGCGCCGGGACAGGTATCGTGCGCGAAGATCACCCAGACTGGGACATTCGACAAGAATGTGCCGAACAGTCTGGGGGACAACGCAGTCGTTGCAATAGGGCGCAGGCGAGCCCTCCATCAAATAGCGAGGCATCACACAAGTGTGTCCGATTCGGAGAAAACAGAAAGCAACCTGAAGCCGCCGCGGCATTGGAGGATAGGTCCATGGGAACAGTCGTGGCGCAATGGCACGCAACTTTAAGTCCCCTTCGACCGTCTCCCATCTTCTTTGCCAAGCAGTCCGAAGATCTACCCGTATGCCTGCCATGTAGTTAGTGTGAGGAAGAGCTAAACGCTGGTCCGGTCGCAGAGTCCTCGCGGACTCTTTGGCGCCCTCATCGGCGCGCTCATTCCCCGCAATACATAAATGTCCAGGAACCCAGCAGAAGATAATCTCGACATCTGCCCGGCTCGCCAAAACCGTGGCGTCACGGATTTCACGAACCAGGGGATACAGAGACTTCAATGCCCCGAGAGCACCCAGGGCACTTTGTGAGTCGCTATAGATCACAATCCGGTCTCCGAACCGGGCGCGTCGCGTAATCTCCCGTACCGAGTGGTGTATTGCAACCAGCTCGACCGTGAAGACAGACACAGCGCCTGGCAGAGCTTCGCTGACTTCAAACAGAGGGCAGAGGGGATACGGCGTGGAAGCCGACCCCCTCTTGGGACATCCGTATACACTGGCACGGTACCAGCGTGACACGATGTGTGCTCCAAAAAGGTCGAACGCAATACTCCTGGCACAGTACAAGCTTTGGGAGCAAAGGCGTGGCGACAAATAGCCAAATGTGGTACCCTCCAGGGTGGCGTCCTGGGCAAAACCAGGGGCGCCACCGGCCCAAGAACTATATCTACCTGTCGAAGGAGTTTCCTGGCCCTAAACCCAAAGGGCTTAGGGTATGACTGGCGTCTCTCGGCGGCATAGGCACCATCGAGATCAACTGCGGATGCAGTGAGAGCTGTTGGCGAATGAGTGAAGCGCCGGGCTTGAGCGTACAGGCGAGTGATGCACTGCACGCGGCGCAGAGCGAATGAAATCTCTCCAGCATTGACCAACAGGCTCTCAATGAGGGAAGTGCGAAAGGCACCGGTCGCAAGGCGAAGGCCGGTGTGGTGGAACGAATCCACCTTTCGCAATAAACGCTCGGCTTCGGATGCATAAAACTCGCATCCGTAGTCGAGCTTCGAGCGAACAAAGGATCGATAAAAAAGTAAGGTGGTAGCCCTATCAGCGCCCCAAGCGCTGAACGTCACGAAACGGAGAATTTCCATGGCGCGGGTACAAGAGACCCTAAGGCTGCGAATATGAGCCTCCCAGGTGAGGCGTCGGTCGAATACAAGACCGAGGAAACGGTGCGACTCAACCACATCCAGGCGCACCCCATTAAGAAACAAATCTGGGTCGGGGTGGAGCCGTGGATGGCAGCAGAAGTGCACCACCTTAGTCTTGGCCAAGGAAAACCGAAACCTGTGCGCTTCGCCATAGCGAGAGACGCGGTTCAATGCCTGTTGGATTCGACGCTTCAGAGTTGGTATCTGGGCCGCGCCAAAAGAGATCGAAAGGTCGTCCACGTAGAGCGTAGCGAGAACATCTTCCGGCAGCACCGAGGTGATGCCGTTGATGCTCAGGGCAAAGAGTGTGACACTGAGGACACTTCCCTGCTGGACACCCTCTTCCTGCTCTTTTGGGCCGGAGAGGGCTCCCCCCACCCGTGCGCGGAATCGACGATCTCACAAAAATTCAGATATAAACATTCGGAGGCGTCCCCTCGCCCCCATCGTGTGGAGAGTCTCCATGATACCGTATCGCTATGTGGTGTCTTAGGCCTTCTCCAGATCAAAAAACACCGTGGCGTTGTGCTGTCTACGAAGGAAAGCCTCGCAGACGGCATTATCCAGTCGGAGCAGAGCATCCGACGTGGAGTGGAACTTGGGGAAGCCGCACTGTGCGGAAGACAAAAGGCCTCCGCTGTCCAGGAAATAGGCTAATCTAACATTTAACAATTTCTCCATCAACTTACACACGCAAGAGTTTAGAGAGATTGGGCGGAAACCAGTCCGAGGAAAGAGATCTCTCCCCGGCTTGCGAAAGGCGAGCACAGTAACAATTCGCCAGGAGTCTGGGAGAAGACCTTCCACCCAGATCCTGTTAAACAAATCTAAGAGAAAGGCCATGCCTCGCTCACCCAGGTGTCAAAGCATGGCGTTTGGGATATCGTCCGGACCATAGGCGGTGTCCGCGCACAAAGCGAGAGCGGAACGCAACTCACTCACAGTAAACTTGTCGTTGAAGGGCTCTCCGCCTCTGGAGGTAAAGTCCAGCCGGCGACCTTCCGCGACATCACGACGTGCATTGAATGCTGGCGGAGCAGCATCACGTCTAGAGAATGCGAAAAAAGCAATCGCTAAGGATTCCGCCACGGACGCGGGGTCTGAGATTGCGGTCCCATTTTCCTGGAGAACGTGAGGGGGGTCCTGCAAGAACTTGCCCCGAATCCTTTTGACTCGCTTCCACACCTCAGCTAAATGGGTCTTCCCGTTAAGTGAAGACACGTATGCCCTTAAGAAAAGCGGCGGGCGTGCTTCGAAATATACGGGAACCTAGCCCTAGCCCGACAAAATTCAGCGACAGTGAAATCGTTCGAGCGGCGCTTATAGCGCATGTAAGCATAACGCTTCTGTTTGAGCGCCGTCTCACACTCGGCCGACCACCATGGAAGTGGTCGGCGTGCAAAGCGGCCAGACGTCCTAGGAATAGTAGTCAGGCCCACGGCGATGAGGTTACCGGAGAAGAACTCAACGGCCTCATCTACCGACCAAATCTCTTCGACCGAGATAGAGAATTCAGTCATTTCCTAAAATGCAGGCCACCGCGCCTGCGCCAAGCACCACCGAGGTTGTCTCTCAGGCGGCAGTTGCCCTGAAAATGATATTTGAATGGGATAGTGATCACTACCATGGAGGTCATCGACCACCCCCCAATCAAAATCAGGCTGTTCATCAGAAGAACACAAAGATAGGTCAAGGCAAAAAAATGAAATCGGTTCTCGGACAGTGATGCGTAAACTCATCCATGTTTAGGAGACCCTTCTCCAGCTCTTCGATCGGATCGGCAAGGACTTGTCCCCTGGGATTTATAAAGTAATCTCCCCAGAGACGATACCTGCCGTTTAGATCTCCAAGCAAGAGATAGGGCCTCGGCAACCGTGCCACGACGCGGCGGAGTCCCCCGCGTCGAAGTCAGCTGACGGTGGAATGTACGCAAAAAGGATAGTATACCTCGTATCCAGGTGCGGCTGCATATCCTCCGCCTGAAAGGAGGTATCTAAAGAGAAAGGAAGAACGAAGACATCATGCCGGGTGTAAACCGCGCATCCCCCAGCCCGGCCATCCCGCGTTGGTGGCGTCGCAAGCCCCTCTTTACCCCGGGAGGGCAGGCAGGGGGCACGCGCCTAGAATGGTCTCCTGCAAAAACAATAGCTAACGGGGAACGGGACGAGACGAGCCTCCGCAGCTCCTCCCAGTTGGCGCGGAGTCCCCTGCAACTCCATTGAAGAAATATGCCCTCCAGATCTAGCTCGAAGGAGACGCTGGGGCCCTCCTCGAATTGAAGTCTCACGGGAATGGCCGTACGCTTCCCGGGGGCAGAACCACGGGCGCTGTTGGCCGGACAAAGCGCTGAAGGCGCTGTCGCCTTCGAGGACTTTTTGGGGGAGGTTGGGCTCGCCATGCGAGTCTTTTCCTCCCTCCGCCTCGAAACCTTAGGCGGGCGTTGCGGCTTCGGAGGCGATAGGCCCTCTTTTCGCGGAACCACCGTCTCTGAGCCAATCGCTCCACCTCGGGGCGTGGGCAAAGGAGCCGAAGCTCCTTTGTTGCTGTATTCCTTTCGAGGAACAGCTGCAGGAACCCCCGAAGATGGCCTAGTGTTTATCTTTAGGGGTGTTGCCTCCTGTGAGTCTAACGACTAGGTGGAGGCGCGTGGCCGTTTGGCCTTGGGAGAAACGGTCACGCTGGTGGAAGATGGGGGAGCCCTGGTTTTAGCCGGGGCTGGGTATGAACCTTTTTTGCCACCAGCTTTACCAAGGGAGCGCCTGGGTTGAGTAGAGCCCGCAGAAGGGCTCCGAATGAGCGCGGAAACAACCGTGCTCGTTGGCCTGGATGGGCCAGGAGCAGAGGGTCCCTTTCTAACTACTGAGGCATATGACATCCCAGGCAGATCCGTGCGCGCCAGGACCAAGTCCTTAGCCTGGCAGAATGAGAGTCTATCTTGGGCCTGAACGGCCAGGATTTCTTTCTCAAGGAGATATGCACCACATTGCTTCGAAGAAGCAGGGTGCGGCTCTCCGCAATTGACACACTTGGCCACACACGATTTGGACTTATCGTGTGCGACCTTGGAGCAATTTACACAGACTTCGGGTAATCCCGACTTTGCACGTCTACATGAGCGATTCGTATGGCCGAAGCGGTGACAGTAATAGCACCACCGCGGCAGTGGCACAAATGCCTTCACGCGGTAGCGGTACCAACCAGCACGCACCGACTCAGGGAGCTTGTCACAGTCGAACGTGACGAAGAGTGTAGGTGTGGGTCTCGAGGCTCTCCCTCTTTTCTTATCACACGTTCGACCTCGACCACCCCATGGTCGGCCAGCTCTAGTGTGATGTATTCAATGGAATAGTCAACGAGTTCCCTCGCATAAACCACTCCTTTCACAAAGTTCATGGTAGAGTGCGGCGTCACACTCACCGGGGTGCCATGAAGTGTCCTAAGAGCACTTATCTTGGCTTCCTCGGCAGGGTTCGCCGCATTCGCCAGAAGGCTTCCGTCCGAGAAACGGGTCACCTTCGGCTCTCTACCAATTGCACTAGGTAATCCTCTCCTCTGATGGATCTTGTTGCTCTTGGACAACATGGTGCCATTAATGGAGCGAATAACGAAGAAGCGTTTGAAGCCAGCGGGCTCGAAAACGCCAGGTAACCTCTGAATCAGGGGCCCCGATGTCATCGAGGCTCCACCCTGTGCCCTCTTGGTATTAGTCTTAGTCAGGGGCTCTGCAACCGGGGGGGGGCAGAGGGGGCGGATGTGCCGATCTTGGCTTGGTCGCTTGCCAGAGTGGCAGCAGACCCATCTGTCCCCACGGCCCCCGCGGATGGGGAGGAGCCCCGAGTCTTCTTAGTCTTTCTTGTCTTTTTCTTCTATTTAGGAGAGGAGGGCGGGGAATGAACCCGCTTCTCTGCTCCGCCGACAGAAGCCCCTAAGCCAGATGGACCGGCCTCAGCCAGGTCCTTCTACGAAATTGAAAAGGTCCTGGTGGTCGCAGGGGCACCGGTCAGAGGAGATCCCTCCCCTCCTTGTGCTGCCTCGGAGGCCCCAGCGGTTTGAGGAGGACCTTGCATAGGTGCGGATTCAGGCTCGGTGCTTGGCGCCGAACCCGGATTCCTCCCCCTTGGAAGGCCCTACCGTCTGAGGCTGGGTCTCCTCAAGGACCATGTCTATCACAGGAGGGGCCTCCAGTTAGCCATCCCCTCCTAGGACATCGCAGGTCCCGTTGGCAGCATTGAGAGTCATTTGTGGGGAGGCACAAGCCTTTATCCCGGCAAGGTTTAATATCCTTGCCAGCAGGTCTTTTGAGGGAAGCGACCGAAGGGGCCTGGCTTCCCTCTCCCCCCTAAGGGGGTTGCCCTACTCAGTAACTTCGATGTGGAGCGGCTGGCTAAGGGCTGCCTGTGGCTTTCGTGGCAGTCCCCTTGGAAAGAAAAGAGGGGACTGCCGCTGGAAAAAGGGAGGTGCCCGAAAGCACCTCCAGAGAAGAGGGTGAGTGGGGAGTCTCCTGCACCCATAGGCGAAGGAGAGGAGTAAGCCTTTTCTCCGGTTAGAGAAATATGGAGGGTCTCCTGTGAAAGCACAGGGTGGGGAAACTCCATTTTCTCGGTGGAGCTGCCCGAGGGCGGCTCCCTCGATGTTTCAGGAGAAGTTAGGGGGAGAGTTTTTTTTATCTGCATTATTGGGCATGGTGACCCTCTTTTTAACACGGGATGCAATCGCGCACACCTCTCGCAGTAGCCCGCACTGCGAGAGGTGCTTACAAGCCCGGCTGAGGCAGGCGCTGCTATTTGCCCCCCCCCCCCCCCCCGCCCTCCCGCCTGGTGGCCTGGCAGTCCATCGGCATGGCGGCTCCACCTTAGACACGGCGTAAAATATATAGATTGTGAAGAGGAATGTATGGGTGGGGATGAAGCAGGTTGTTAAAAACCAGCCATCCCAGACCGGCACTCAGGGGTTAGGGAACATTGTCCTTCCCCCCTCAGCCCCAATGCGGGACGGTTGGCTGAAAGGAAGGTCAGCATCTACCCTGTGAAATTAGAGGCTGACCAGAGAAAGTTGTGGGAAAGGTTGTGTGAAAAGAGAGGAAACAAGTGTTTTGATGGAAGGAAGAGAGGCTAAACTTGGGCCGGACGGGGTGCTGAGTCCCGTCAGCACGGCAGCCAGGATGGCAAATCACCGCGCCCCTTACAGGGTTCAGCTGATTAAAATGGGAAACAGCGATATTATTCCAACGTAGCCTATCGGGGGTATTCTTTTTTAAAAGGGAGCTGAGGGGCGCCGAAATTGCCGCGAAATTCGGAACGAATCGCCGATAGTAAGAAGCTGATCCTAGGAATGATCTTAATTGCTTCTTTGTATTCGGGAGGGGCATGTCGGCGATTGCCTTAATCTTGTCCTCTTGGGGACCTAACTGGCTGTGTCCTATTTTGAAACCCAAGTATTTTATGGTTTCGTGGGCAAAATGGCATTTGCTGGGGCCAATGGTGAGGCCATTTTCGCGCAGTCGCTCGAAGAGAGCTAATAGGGTGGTTAAATGGTGACACCATTCACTAGTAGCGACGTAGACATTAGCGAAGTAAAAGGATACATTCGGAAGTCCATCTAACAACCTTCTCATGAGACGGTTATAGTTGCTACAAGCAGTCACGAGGCCAAAAGGAAGGCGCTTAAATTGCATTAAGCATTTCTCCGTTGCAAAGGTGGTATATTCTTTCACATCGGGCCGGAGGGGGATTTAAAAATACGCCTTGCACAAATCGAGTTCTGAGATGAACTTGGCGTTTTCAAAAAGGTGGAGGTTTTGGTCTACCAACGGGATGGGCTCGGCGTCGAACACAGTTACCGAATTTAACTTCCGGAAGTCGATGCAGATCCGATAAGAGCCATCAGGTTTCTTGATCATGACGATTGGGGAACAATAACTAGACGTGGACGGTTCTATTATGTCTAAACTAATTAAATTATCAACTTCGGCGTTAAAAGTTTGGCGTAAATGAATCGGCATGGAATAGGGTTTTGAACGGACGGGTTCTAAGGTTGTTAATTTAATATCATGCTCGAAACTAGTAGTGCATTTAGGCTTCTCTGAAATAACGTCGTCGAACTGACATAATAGTTCTTGTAGCTGACTCTTTTGATGTGGTGTCAGCTGCGCGTCAATATCCAGGTCAGAGGGTTCAAAAGACTCACCTGGTAGGGAAGGAAGAGGGTAATCCGCATCAGGTTGGATGCACACTGTCTGTATTACATTAAGGGACTCCGCGGGGTAATCCTCTTCAAGCGCCGATGTTTCGTCCAGTGCTACGAACGTATCTCTATGGGCGCGTCGGGGGTACTTTTTTTCTTTGGGTCCACAGACAGTCTCCGTGTCCTTGATTTGGGCCTTATCCCATAAGGGTGTTAGTAATTCACACTCCTCTTGTGCCATCCTAAAGTCCTGGTTAAGGGTCTGCGAGAATTCGGACGGTATCGGGGTTCTGAGGGGGACGGGCTCCTGGGCTTCTTTCTTAGCTCAGCCTCGAGGAAGGGCAACCTGAGACACAGGGTCGGAACTTACTTGGGGGCTCTGTCCTATAAGTACGGAAAAAAATCGTATGGGTGCTGAAATGACTTCAGCCCAGCTATCATAATATTGACACTGCAGGTAACATCTAATGACGGGGAATCGGTACGCCCGCCCAAGGTAGTCATGTACCACCGACAAATCTTTCGTGGTTAGGGTCCACTGGGAGACGGAGCTCGTCAGACACGATGAAACACGTGCACCCTGTGCCCCTGACGATAGTCGATACTCGGCAGCCGTTCACGCTGCCCTCCTCAAATTTCAAAGTTCCCGGTGAACTTTTGTCAAAAATAAAATTTACCTGGTGGCCTGACGGAGGGGGAGAAGTTGCTGCTTGGGTCTGCACCACCGGGGAAGCCGGGGTGGCATTAATCTGGTGAACTTGGTGGGCTGGTCCGCTTTTAAGCCTAGAATTTTGGGGGCAATTCCGGCTCATGTGGTTTTCTACACCACAGGTGAAGCATATGATTGGTTGCTTCGGGAAGAGTGATGGAGGAGAAATCTTAACGGGAGGTTTGGTGTCCCGTTGTTGGTTTTGGGCAAAGAAGTTTTGGGGTTTTACGGGGCCCGGAAACTTCGTCAGCTTTCCTGGGAAGGGGCGCGAATCCTTCCTTCTTTCCTAGTTGGGGGGTTGGTGAGAAGTTCGATTCTCCTTTGGGTATACATTATGGCTTGCGGCATAGACATCCGCTTCTTCGGTACACTCTTTAAAGGTCTGGCACCGACGATCGTTGACGAACGCGCGGATCTCCGTTGGGAGAGACGCCAAAAATTGATCCCGCAACACGAAGTCTGTTAAGGACTCGTAGTTAGGATCAACCTTTGAGGATTCTAACCAGTATTTAAAATTCCTCTGAAGAATGTATCCGAATTAACGGAACGTCTGTCCGGGTTTAATACGACCTCCTCGAAATTCTTCGCGGTAGAAATCGGAAGTCATATTATGAGCGGCCAATAACTCAGCTTTTAAGGTGCTGTAGTTAATTGTACATTCAGATGGTGAAGATATCAAAATTTCGCGCAATTTACAATTTAACAGTGGGAGTAATCTGACTACACCTTCATCCTCCAGATCCATGTTATTGATCTCTAGGATCTTTTCGAAGTGGGCTAAAAATGCTCCGAAATCCTCTCCATCCCTGGAATTGGGGAGCTTAAGTGGGAGATTGTGCGGGGCTTCTGAACGTGAAGTGGCTGATTGTATTTCGGCTTCTACATGAGCCATTTCAATCTGATGGTGAAACTCAGCTTGTCTTTTCCGTTCCTCTCTTTCTCTTTTTTCTCTTTAGATTTCTCTTTCTCTTTCTTCTCTTAACTTTTCTCTTTCCGTTCTTTGCTCCTTTTGAACGTACTCAATTAATTCTTTTCCGGAAAGTCCCAAGGATTCTTCTTGCGCTTTGAAGATTTCGAACTGAGTCATATTTGCACTTGGGGGCGCAATAGTCAACCAACTAAATTCCTTGCAATAAGAATTATGCCTTCTAGAGAATTAGCCTACCTAAATATGGGCACTGACCTATTCGTAATTGGTTTCTCGATCTAGATTACCAATGACTGAAATCACACAAAAAAAACACGAACAAATTATTATAACAGTTCTTTGAGCTACTCCAGCTTCTTAAAGTTCAAAACAAACGGGATACCAATCGTTAAAACAAAAGGGAACTACTATACTCTATTCTTATAACGAATAACACTATGCTTTACTCGACTGAGACCAGTGTTTGCAAATATATAGCTTTAAACCCCACACCTGACACCAAATTTAAATAGTATATATATATATATATATATATATATATATATATATATATATATATATATATATATATATATATATATATATATATATATATATATATATATATGTCGTAGAATGGACTCTCGACGATATACCATATATAACTATTCGTTGAGGGAACTATTCAATTATATTTAGAGTGCGTGGTTATCTGGTTGACCGGTATTATTTATCTTCAATATGCTTAAGAAGTGGAACTGAGCTCAAGGATAATAATATGGCTATCATTAATAAAATAGAGTTTTATTAATAAAACTATCAACAACACACAAAACGGAAAATGTTGACATAAACAGAGAATGAAAAGGGTCGTGAGAATATCTGGCTAATCCGAGGATTAAGATTTGGGAGAGATTTAAAAAAGGTAAACAAACAAAAATTAAAGGGATTGGATGGTTCGCTAAAGCATTCAAAGTACAGGATAGGGTTGGCAAAAAGGTTAAATACTCAAAGGTAATGTTCAGCTTACGTAATTAAAAGTTGTTGTGCAGAGGAAGGCGACGCGAAAGAATCTTCGGTCCGCTGGCGAGTTCCAGCCGAAGGAGGGGGGGGATTAAATGATCCTGACGTGACGTCTTGGGAATGAGAACCGTTTCTTGACGAACGGGCTTGAAGAACAATGGCTGTTCTACGTTGTTCTCTTCTGAACAACATGGTGGGAAGAACCGTCTCTTGTCTACGGGCTCAAAGAACAATGGCTGTTCTAACGTTCTTCTCTTTCTGGACAACAGGGGGGGAAGGGTGAGAACCGTTTCTTGTCAACGGGATCAAAGAACAATGGCTGTTCTAATGCCTTTCTCTTTCTGAACAACAGGGGGGGGAGGGTGAGAACCGTCTCTTGTCAACGGGCTCAAAGAACAATGGCTTTTCTAACGTTGTTCTCTTTCTGAACAACAGGGGAGTCCTTGTGGACTTGGCGTCTTGAAGGCTTGAACCTTGGCACTCAAGGGATATTGTCTTCTTCTGGACAAAGATGGAGGATCTCGAGGTAGAGGGCCCTGGTGCACAAGGTGAGACCGGATCGGCGGGATGTCTCGCGAAGAAAATCTGGATCTGAATCTGCTCTTATTGGTAAAGTTTCCATATAAATAGTCGAGCCATCCCCTTGGCGTAGGGGACAATGGAGTGGGGGCTCAGAGGGAATGCCCAGCTGTGCCTGAGAACAATACCTTATCTGCCCATAAGCCTAACTCAATCTGGTGAGGTCGGTGCATGGGGGGGGGGATGAACCTTCTTGGTTAAATATTGATTTATGTGGGGCGATAACGCGCCCGGCTTCAAGGCGAAGATGCACGTGGGTAGCAACGTGTTTCTAAATAACATGTGATAGCGGTTGAAATTAAGCGGCCTCAAACCGTTCTATCACACGGTGTTCTGTTAGTATTTGCCTAATCTTCAATAAATATATTCCCATCTACCTTCCTCGTATCTAATTTCTTTGTTTTCCTTTTCCGTTCTCCCAATAGGAGTTTCTAACTCTCCTAAATATAGAGATGCATTTGTCGACCTGGAAGAAATTTGATAATCATTCCCATCGCATTTATTAATAACAGACCAACGTTTTGCCATTTTTATAATTCTAATTACAGTAAACACTCGATATAACAAACCTCAATATAACGAATTTCGGATATAACAGACCAAATTTCCTGGCCGAACTCCATGCTGCGACTCACTTGCTCACAGCTCAGTCGGCAGTGAAGATCGCGCGGGACAAGTTGTTCTGGCGTTCTCTTCCTCCTCCTCCTTCCTCTCTTCACGGGTGCTACTTACTACTCCATAGAACGAACAAACCATCGGATATAACGAACTTGGTTCGTTATTTCCATCACTTTTAACGAACGCCCCCGCCCCATATATTTCGTTCTATCGAGGGTTTACTGTACTTATAAAAATTTTACCTTTCTTCCTGATGCAACTTTCCTCTCCTTTATCAAGAAGTTCGTATCTGGTTGTTGCTGCTCCAGGGGATTTTCACTTTTTTGGTTCCTAGCTTTCTCGTTTTGGGAGGGTATTAATTAGTGCCTTAGTTGTTTTTTTTTACATTTTTACTTCCTAATTTTTCAACGGAGAATCTGGAGATACTCTAGATAATTAAAAACACGGCTAACAGACCTAGGTTGCGTGCTCTCAATTATTTCATTTATTTTGAAAAACAAATAAAAATTAACAAACGTATCATCATCTGACCTTACGACCTTCAAAACTTTCAAAAACTCATTGAGAAGTAAAATAGTTTCTATCCGACCGACAGATTGACATCTTAACTTATAGAATCGCTTGCACGCGAGCTAAGATGAAAAATGTTTTCATAACATTCTTGATAAATTTGTTGGTTCGTTTGATTATATTTTCCCTTTTGTTTCATTGCCATTTTTGTCTCTCTCTAGCTGTTATTAGCTGCCGTCCAGCAAATGTTTAGGTGTTGTTTCATTTGTTTCAGTGATTTCTTTTTTTCGATTGCATTTCCCAAAAGGTTTTATTATAATTACTTTGATCTTCCTTAAATGATTTATTATTAGTTTTCGTCTCATTTGCAGGTCTTATCATATAATCATTTAAATTAATTCGTTTTTTCTCGTCATTTAAAAAAGAATCCAGGAACCGATATGATGCCGTTATATTTTAGTTATCATTTTCATGAAAATTCTGCCAATGTTTGCTGATGTAATATGGGAGGATTGTTTGTAAAGCTTCTGTTGTTTTTTAACTCTTTTAAACTTGATTAAGTATAGTTTGATCAAACCATTTTTAATCGATTCTATTTTTAGTCTCATTTAGTAATATTCATAATTAAGCGTTTTCGGTTCTACGACAAAGACAAGTTTAATGACTAGCGGGAGATAAAAAAGAATATAAAGCAAGGCCGTATCAGTCAGAAAGCATCATAGAACAGAGAATTAGCTAAAATTAGGTGTGTCCATTCCTAGCATAGCCAGGTGGACTGTTTTCACGAGAGAGGGAGATTCGGAAGGGTGGATTTCAGGGGGCTGAGTTACGTGTTGTCTTTGAGTTAATGATTTCTGTACGGATATGTTTCCAGAGGATGGTTGGTGGTGGGCGGGCAGGTAAAAGGAAGCTGTTGTACTTAAACTGACTTCCAGAATATACGGAATATATACGCGTCTAGAGAATGGAGGCCAAGATGACAAGTGAATTTTTTCCCAATTTTGAAAAGGTAAATCATTCAAGGTATTTCTTTTAAAATAGTAAAATTTCGTGAAATTATTATATTACACCAATTACTCGCACTATTATTTCTAGCTAAATTACAATTAATGTAGCGTACGGAGTTAAGTAAATCGTTTTATCGCCGCGATTTTCTACTGAAATCCTTTAAAGATTTTCATATGTAAGTAAAAATATACGATTGTATACAAAGATTCTTCACTAATTAAATGCAGATATTTATAATGAAATGAAAATTCGGTTAATTTATATAAAATTATGCGTAGATTAAGTGGTCTCTATGGCGACGGACCAGCATGCGATTGGAAGCATCTCTGTTGTACCTTAGGGATAAAGCATTTTTCATTTGCTTAGTAATGGACATTGAGCACCGCTGACGAAGAAAAAAAACCTATTCTGGAAGTCTTTTGGTGAATTTCGCTTCGCCTTCAGAAAGAAGTTAATTTTATTTTCTTTGCCGGAGATTTATAATTCAACGAGAGCTTAAGCACCTCACTGCTTCCGTCCATCGTCCTGCGTAAGAACTTGGCTCGGATGTCTGCCATTCTTTAATTTCGTCTTAACTATGCCAGCCACTGGTTTGAGGAATAGCCCAGAGCGGAAGCATAAATCAGAAATTTTCTCGAAACTGGGGTTTAACTGGCAGGAAGGACCCGGCCAGCATCATAGAGGGAAGTAACACCCGTCTCTATGTAGTTGGAAGAGGTTTTGGCCTAAGTACCTGAAATATGCTGGAAAAACTTTAGCGGCCATTGATTTGGCCGCTACTGCCATCAAATCCACCATAAGTCATCCCTCCTAAGGTCCCCACTCGAGATCCCTCCCATCCATTCATCACCCATGATCCTATCAGCATCTAAGCGAGGGACCAACTGGAAAATCGACCGGGGCGTTCACTTTAATTTTAGAACCATTTTCGACCTCACCTATCTAACCGTTACCTCCTTTACCACCTACTCACTTCATTTTTCACACCCAAAACACAGTAATTACACTTTTCTTACAGAGAGAGAAAAATAACTCAAGAAAGAAGAGGAAAAGGACGCAACAAGACCATGGAGACCCTCACTAAGAAGGTCCTCCTCCGGACCATACCTGGAATGGAGGCATCTGAAAAAAGCAAGCTTTGCGAGACGCTATTCGCCGAACTAAGAGTAGCCTTCATTAAGCTAATCGAAGTTTTCTCTGGCTTCATCGCCATCTGTGGGGAAACTAAGGATCTTGACCAGCTCCTGTCCAAAGAGGGAGCCGAAGTTCTAAAGTCCATAAACCTCGAAGCAAAGTCACCCCACAAGTGGCAGCCAACCGCAGCATTATGGGCCGCAAAGTTGAAAGCTGGGTTGGTGAGCACAACGCCGACGAGTTGAAGAAAGAAATTGAGAAGCAACAGTCATCGGCGAAGGTCAAAGAAGTGATCAAATTACGCGACCACACATGTGTCTTTAAGGTCACATTTCAATCAACCGAAATGGCACCCAAGGTTACGACAGAAGGATTCCTCATATTACACATGTGGATCCCCGGATGTAATATAGAACAGGAAAAGTTCCACAGGATCCAAATGTGCTTCACATGTTACAAGCTGGACACACACACACACAGCGAACTGCGCCGATAAAGGAAAACTGGTGCAGCGGATGTACTACAGAAGGACACCGTTACGATACCTATAAAAGGTCCGAGAAGAAATGCGTGAACCGCAAGGGCGGACACAGGACTATGGCTCTAAACTGCCTGAAACGAAAAGAAATTATAGAAAATATGAAAGAAAATAAAAATAAACTAAGCTCCTACGGCAGCGTTGTGAAGAACGCGAGGGACCAACGAGGGCATCCCCAGCGTAAATGAACTTCAAAAATGATCTTGGCGCTTAAATCCTAATCTGCATCAAGCATCCAAACGTAGCGAATGGGTTGAAGCTTTGCTGCTACAACCAAGTTCTGAACGAACTACTGAAAGCAAACAACCTGCCTACGGTCATTACTCCCGCGAACCCTAAATGCTCCAAGGTATTCAAGGATTCAGTCATCAGAAACAACGCGAATATTAAATCTGGATTAGAAGAAGCAATTGAAGCTCCCTCATTGGATGAATACGAGAAAGAAGAAGAGGGAGATAAAGAAAACAAAGAACAAGACTACGATGAAACCACCTCTTCAGACATTGACGAGGACCCATGCACTCGTATACGAGCGACGAAGAGTAAGTCAAAAATTCCAGGTCCCTTCCCCGAAGAATAAAAGGCCTGGGCACACTAAGGCTGCCCCAAAGGCCAAGAAGAAGAAAAAGAATAGGAGTAAACATAGGTAATTACCTCTCATCATGGAACTGGACGCACTAAGAATTCTGAAAATCAACACCAACGGCTAGACGACAAACATGACTCTTTACGGAAACATATTCAGAGAAATTGATGGTGATGTCATCTTTATTTCAGAATATGAGATCAACACTCGTAATTTTGAAATGAAAATCTGTAATTACGATGTGTTAGTCACAAATCACTCACAAGAGTGGTACGATGGTGCCTCTATTGCTATCAAAAAAAGGATCAAGTACAAGTAGATTAGAAATCTCTAAGAATCTGATCTTGCGATTGAGGTCGAACTCGTCAGTGGAAAGGTGGTCATCGCTGCCAGGTACCAAGAGCCAAGGAGAGGATATTTACCGATCCACTCTCTCGCGGGCCTATTTGGCAGAAGAGCTTCCATTATATTAATCGGGGATCTGAACGCCAGATATCGGGAATCCGGCTACAGGACCGTGAATGGAATTGGAAGATGCCTAGCCACTATGCTGGATAAAAACATAGTCCACGAATAGGCCCGGACTTTCCCACCTTTGTCCGCGGAAGAAGTGCTACACAACCAGACATATGTCTGGCCAATCGTCAGCTACAGTCAAATTACTTGGAACCAGTCCAGGTACCATGTAGTAACCATATAGGAATCATGTCAGCTTTAACAGGAACCATATACAAGTCCCAGGTCTATTTAGATAAAAATAAAGAAAAGCAGACTGGGCACGGTATGAGCACCTTCTAGAGGCCTACTATCCGCCCAACTTGGATGAGGCAATTCTCGACGAGATCGACGAGATTGAAGACCTTAATAACCATTTCATCAACCAAAGATAGAGTTTGTGTCCTCCAAACCCAGTATAAGTCGATCTCAACCTACAGGTGGACTGAATACATGAAAGAACTATATCGTGAGTTGAAAGTAATGTATGAAATCAACATCAGAAATGTATTGATAGCCTCAGTACAACGAAGTAAAGAAATCAAAGAAGAGCTCAGCCAGTTGATCGTCGAACAACAGTGGAGATGTTGGAACGATGTGATCGAGAGCCAGGATCATGATACATCTTCCAAAGATTTCTGGAACAAAATCAGGCATCTCAAAGTATCAACTGGGAAAAAGAAGAATATAGAAATATTAAAAGAAGACGGAATCATCGAAACAGAAGAATAAAATAAATTTTACGACTTATTGTGGAAAAACCTTAAGTATATCCGAAGAAGGAAACTAAGATTTTGATCTAGAGTTCGAGAACAACTTTGTAGACGAGCTTAACACACAAATACATAGGACGCATCCTCACCACCAAGTGGATAGACGCCGAGATCACCGAAGAAGTATTACTCGGCGGGGTCCGCTCATTCCATCAGAAAGCCCCCAGGACAATCGGAGCTTACGAAGCTAAACTTCGAAAAGGAACCAGCCAATGTCATCGAGGGAATGTGAAGAATTTTCAACGCGTGTCTGAATACGGGACACTTTTCTGATGCTTATAAAACAGCAAAGATGATCTTTTTTGCCGAAGTACGGAAAGGACCCAACGTTGAGAGAGAACTACCGGCCAATTTCACTTCTATAATTTGGCGGGAAGCTCTTCGAGAAGATCCTCAACCGAAGACTGGCGTCTCATCTGAAGGAGAACTCCCTCATATCAATATGGGTTTAGAAAAAAGCGAAGAACAAAGATAGGGATAAATGTCATCACGGAAAAGCTTGCCCAAGCCAAACGAGAAAGGAGTTACGCGGACATTGTTTGTCGGGATGTTTCAAAGGCGTTTGATAAGGTGTAGCGATGGGGTATGGAGTTTAAAATCCTACGAGTGAGCTTGAGTAAAAAGTTAGAAATAACTCTCTATGACTATGTCATGGAGAGAGCGGTGAATATAAATTTAGGGTACACGGACGGACCAAAGTTTTCGCTCAATTCGTCCTCCGCGCAGGGGGGCGTGTTCCCCACTCTCTACTCCATTTACACCGCAGACATCCCAGCCCCCGTGTACCCTAGTTGCCTCAACGTTCAATACGCCGATGATTTCAGCCAGATAATCAATTGTCCTTGGAGGAATGCGCCCTGGCAAGCTCGCATGACAGCAGCAGAAATCGAAAAATTAAACAACTACGAGGCACAATGGAAGATTAGAATGAACCAAGAGAAATTTAAAGTAGTCCCCATTGGCAGGAGATTACTCTTAGATGTCAGGGTGGGGGATAGACGTTATCCCTACACCACGGATTGCAATGTACTCAGACTAAAGATCATTTCATCCGGGTACAGGAAGCACGTCGATGATAGAATTTCTAAAGCCTGTGTATGTTTAGAAATCTACGTGAAAGCAACAAGAAAAAGATCTACAACGCTCTTGTTAGATCTAAGTTGCTATAACCCCGCTTCCGCCCCTTCTTGTGTCTCAAAAACACAAAAGAGGAGACTACAAACAGTGCAAAATAAATACGTGTACTTAATTACGGGTACTCATAGGCGGGAAAGAAGACGCCAAGAAGAGATGCACAGGGGAGAGCGGGAATAACACCCAATAACAAAGTCATAGAAGAACGAACTCTGAAAATGCAACAACTGGTTAATCAGGAACTGAATGAGGATATCATTTAAATGATTAACCATAATAGAAGAGCTATTTATATGTAGCGCCAGATTTCTAAGCTCTGCTAACCTAGTAGCTGGTAGAGACGAAGTGCCGTTCTACTCATGAGGAGAATGTAAGAACCATCAGAAATTTGAAAACAAACCGATCAAGACATAACAAACTCGATTCAAGAAAAATCACCGATTTTGACGACGCACAAAGAACAAGACTATTAAACCAAATGGGACGCGAAGAAAGAAGACAAGAAGAAACAGAACACTGAAGTAAACAAAACAAAATAATTAAAATATAATAAAAACTAACCACATTTAAAGTAATATATTACAAAACAACAGCTAATGCGCATTATATATTCAAAGAACATTAAAAATTATTAGGACAAATGGCTTGAACACCATAAAATAAAAACTATAATGAAAAAACAAAGGAAACGCATGAAAATAATATTTATGAAAGTGATTGGCCTGACCACCAGGGGCTTAGCATCTCTTTGCACCCTGCAACACTTTCTCTTTTAGCCACTTGTCTATTTTCGTCTATAGTCCCCACGCGCCCTTTTGTTCCCGACACACACCCACACATACATCAATTCAGAATTCAGTTCTCTATAACAATGAAAATTCCGTTGACTACTTCCACGATATGACTAGGCTAGGTGGTTTCTATGCCTCGAAAATTATATTTATTCCTTTAATGCTTTGCGTAGTCTATGTGGTCTCTATGGCTATGAAAATTATATTGATTTATTTAACGCTTGGCATAGGCTAGATGGTCTCTATGGCTAAGGAAAATGTACTGAATTCTTTAACGCTTGGCATAGGCTAGATGGTCTCTATGACTACGGAAATTTGGATGATTTATTTTATGCTATACTTAGGCTTGACACGCCATTAACGCTATATTGAAGGAAATGAGATAAAAAGGCCCCGATTGCCTGGGGTTTTTAGTCTTTTTATTTCTTTATTTTGTTTAATTTGGTTATTTAAACATTTCTTTCGATTATTAATGTCAAAGATTAGTGGTTTCAACAGGACGGGGCCACATGCCACACAGCCAATGCAACAATAGCTATATTGAATGAGAAGTCCCCAGGTCGCATCATCTCTCGAAACAGCGAGGTCAATTGGCCACCACGATCGTGTGACTTGACTCCTCTAGATTTCTTCCTTTGGGGTCATCTCAAAAGTAAGGTCTATGCCAACAAGCCAACAACAATTCAACAGCTGAAGGATGAGATAATAAGGTATATTGGTGAGATCGAGGAGCAACTATGCAGAGATGTGATCAAAAATTTTGACCATCGAGGGGAGGTGTGCCGCCGAATCCTTGGCGGACATTTAGGCGATATTATTTTTCACACATAATTGCCATGACCGAAATAACATGACTCAATAGTGAAATCGATAAATTTTCACCAATAACACTGTTTTATTTACTCTTAACTTCGATCCGTCTTAATGGAACACCCTCTATTATGCCATTATTCTACCACCTCCTCTTTTAATACGATATCACATTATTTAAATAAAGAAGTTGGTTATTCGCCGCAAGAATATTCAGTTATTATTATTTGTTTCAATTTTTAGTCACGACTCTAAGTTACTACGTTGGTCAGTAGGTCGAAGGGCGGATGGTAACCATGTTACTTTTCAATTCGTTTTTAGGTCATAACGTCGTAACTATTCGGCTGATTCTAACTAAATCTGAAACCATTTTATTGTTTTGCATTCTCTCCCGAATAGTAAAATTGCCAAGGTCCTCTCAAGGTTAGTTCGGGAATCATTGAAAGTTTTGAAGGTCGTAGGTCAGAATAATTGAGAGCACACGACTTGGTAATTTTGACCTTGTTAATATTTCCTCATTTCATTTTTTTTATCTCTTTGAATAAATGTTATTTATCTACAAAACTTTATAGACAACTATGTAGAATCATAACAATTCAGACACATATTTTATGTGTCATCTCCACATTTCACTACATTTTGCGCTGGGATTTCACAGCGATGCTTCCGACTCCGGTGCGAAAGTGAATTCTAATTTCATAATTCGCTGTCTGTTTCTCGGCCTCACTGTGTTGTGTCTGTTTCTCTGTCTCTCTGTGCTCTGTCTGTTTCTCCGCCTCTCTGTGCTCTGTCTGTTTCTCCGCCTCTCTGTGCTCTCTGTTTTTCTGCCTATCTGTGCTTTGTCTCTTTCTCTGCCTCTCTCTGCTTTGTCTGTTTATCTGCCTCTCTCTGCTTTGTCCGTTTCTATGCCTCTCTCTTCTCTGTCTGTTTCTCGGTCTTTCTTTGCTCTGTCTGTTTCTCTGCCTCTATCTTTATTTCTTTCTGAACCTAAAATCCTTATGGAAGGAAGGTGGAATCTCGGCCCCACAGCGCTCATTGAATCAGTGCTCAACCACGTGAGAAACAAGGAAGAAAAAATATACAATTAACGCGTTTACCCCTGTCTGACCCCAATTTTAAGACCAATGTGTATGTGAATTGAAAATATTATATATATATATATATATAACCTTTTGCCTTCCTAGCAAATGGAAAGGGGTCCTATCCCATTCCTTCAATTACTTCGCCACTGTTGTAACAAATATTGCTCCCCACCCACCCCGCTATACAAGTGCATATATGTTGATATATTTCCAGATATTAATATACATATACATATATATATATATATGCGTATGCGTGACTATATGTGTATATTCCAAGTACACATAGAATTAGGTTATAATGACTTCCAGAAGCACCAATTCAAATACATGCATAGATTTTGGAACTTCTCGGCCTTAGTGTTTAAGGTTGAATAAACCAGCTATGGCAGACTTTGTATCCTTTATCTTTTTCACTTTATTTGCCCATCCTCCCCCCTCCCCTTATGCTTCCATACGCCTTGAAAGATCCGCTTAAAGAAAAAACCCGGCTTTAATCACCCTCCAAGAAAAATCCAATTCTTTTTTTTTCACACGAAAGCCTAGGAAGGCGCTCTTTCTTATAGCTCTTTTGCATTTTCTCATTTATTTATTCTTTGCTCTTCACATCGGATCCAGATCATAGAACGTTTTCCTTAAAATTTAGAGACGGCAGCAGCCAGCAACAAAAGAAAAAGACGTGGCTCCTGCTTATCTCTATGGTTTCAGTTATTGCGAAGCCTGTTCTCCGCGTCTGTTTACATTAAATCATGACGTATTCTGAATGTCAATTTGCATACTGAACTGGATGCTGGATATGCAGTCTTGGTCTAGAGTTTTGTCGGGCAAATTTCGTCTCAAGCACACGAATATAAACAAAGAAAGCTACCGAATTGATACCATACGAGAAACTCCTACCACGATGCGTAAATATTTCGATCGTTAAGATAATGAAGCAATTCCGAAGCATGGTCGAAAGGGGAAAAGCGAGGAAGCTATCGTCTACATAGCGCTCGTTATGTAAGGATAATTTAGGATAATTTATGTAGTATGATCTTTAAACCAAAGCGATTCGTGTTGTCACATTAATATATTAATGAACGTAGATCCAACTGGTAATCCTATCCCAACCCATATTTTTTGGTTGTATAATTCATTGTGTAAAAGCAATCTAATTTAGAGAACGAACATTCAAGGAAAGAACGAAAATGGTAATGAATAAAATGTGATGAATCATCTGACGATAACAGATTTTGAATGGATATTTGAATAGCTTCTTGTAATAGAATATGATTAAATAGGTTAACTAGATATATCAAAGTTGGCTATAAAAGATTTAGCAGAATCATGCATAACCGAAATTTGATCGACAAATTCCTTTGTGTTAGCTAGGGTGATTTTGCGTACGGGGAGCCAATAAAGGAATCACAATCTCTGACAAGGAGTAGGCCGCAGTCTTGATTGCGGAGCCGATTGGAGGGAGAGGGACATTTGCCTTATGAATCTTGGACTGGCCATATAATATACCAAGTGCTAAACTATAAGCAAAGAGGTGATTGTGTCTAAATTTAAAACATTGTCTTTGAGTTTAAAGATAAAACGGCTAATATTGTTGTTGTTTAGAAACAAACTATCTAAAGGAAATGCATATCTTTACAAATTTAGCAGCATCAGACACAGGTGAATTACTTTAGCTAGCGAATATTAGTTGATTTATAGAGGATGACTACGTCTTTTCCTTCACTTGGCTTACAGATGACAACAGATTTATTAGAGGTTATTGATTTTAATGCCTAAATATAGCTTTTTTTTGAAAGATCCAAGGGAAAACCTTATGAAGCTTGAAGATCTAATAATAGTTGTAAAGATTAAAGAGAATATTTAATAAAAGGGAAACCATTATGCGCATTAGGATAGTTTTGGGGAGTAATGACCAATTTCTAGAACGATAAAAAATAGCGATAAAAGCAAATTTTGTTATCAGGCAGAGGAAAGGGCAGTATAAAAGGTATTTTATTGGAGAGGGAGATCGATAGAAAAACTTAAAATTACCTTAAGGGGATCAAAAGATTTAAAATCATTAGATACTACGGGAGCATCAAGCTTAAGTCGAGACACTTCTTTTGATGACTCAAGCGAGAAACAACGGCTCTGAAATAAGACTTTGTAAACGTGAGGCATTATCGGTAACACTTTCTGAGAGCCTCTTTAGAGCATTTCTTCAAGTTTAGCTAAATATATAGTGAATTTGCTTTCAATTTCTTTAGAAAATTTAGAGAATATGACCAAACATCTACTTTCCAACTTTCTTAGATCAATCAAGGTATTTCCTGTGCGGTCGGAAGATACACATAAATAGTGGCTGTGGTCTCTTGGAAGTATATTTGGATTGATAAATTCTTCGACCAATTTGAGCTTTACTGTAAAACACTATTTTGATTGCCATCGTTTAGTAGGATCGTCTATGCCATTGGAAGTTATCAAACTATCAAAACATGCAGATATCAAGAGATTAGAAATGCCAAACTATCGCAAAGTTACGCCGGCTGGACACTGAAACCATTGAGGGCATATAGACTGCAGACTAAAGAAGCACCGTTATACCAAGTATCTTGATTCGATTCCCGGTATGAGAGCCACAACTATGTAGGAGTTTTCACTGAAAATGGGTCCCAGGAGACGACTTCCCAACATCTAGTAAGTGAGCCAAGAAAAATTGGTCTGAACTTGAATAAATTGCATCGCGCTCAAAGCAGTGAGAACCATGGAATAATAAATTTACAGTACATGTAATAAAGTGTATACATTTACTCACTCCTAATTCTCATGTATTTACAGATAATACACTAAGTACGCAGTGAATTCCCAGATGAACAATATTTACACAATGCACTAAATGGGCATTGAATTCCTCGGTAAACAGTAGTTATAGGCCTTTAGATTCAAAGGGCAATGAAGTCCTTTAAACTCTATGCAGACCTTCCTTCACAAGCGAATGAGGTATTTATTATTTGAAAACCAACGGCTGCCAGTGAGAGCTAGATTAGAGTAACAAGTTTAAATATACAAAAATAAGTTGGCCAACCTTACCGTAATATGAGAATGGTTACAGTACAAGTAATTAATAATAAAAAAATCTGGTAAAAAGAGACTCCTCCCTCTTATACATATTTAAAAAAGGAGAACTGGTGAGAGATCCTTCTTATACCGGGTGACACCTAAAAATGTCCCCATTTTATAATGCTGTAATTTCTTAACCATCAAAGACTAAAGGTAGAAATAATTATCATTACAAAGAACAATATTTAAAATTTTATTAGTTTGCCTTTTAACATTCGGAATGACCCCCACCGGACTCTTCGCACTTATCAGTACGATTAGCGAAGTTTCTTCTGGCATTTGCAAAATATTGACATTGATGAATGCGATGATTTCTCGAAACTCGTTCTTCATATCCGCCATAAAAGATGATGCAGCTCGAAATAGTCTTTCTCCTACAAAACTGCATAGAAAGTAGTCTAAAGGTGAGAAGTCAGGTTACGTGGCCGGCCGGGGGTAATTTGTCTTATGCGAAATTATTCGTTGAGGAAATTGAACTTTCAACCCTATCATGATAGTACATGCATTAGAGGCTGTAGTTCCATCTTGCTGAAACTATTCGTTAGGAGATGCACTATTGGCGAATTTTTTTTTTTAGCATGTCAAGATATCTGACAGCGTTAATTGACTGCGCTTGTCCTGTTGCATGGTCCTCAAAGAAATGGGGCCCATAAATGTTATTTCTACTTAGTCCACACCCATACTGTTATCTTTGGAGAGTAAAAAGGTTTTTTAAAGTGATTATTTGGCTTAGTTAGTAAACACTTCCGATCATTCTGTTTATTTGGTCTTTCAGGTAAACGTGACATTCATCACTGAAAATTATGTTTTCAATAAAAATCGTTTATCATCGCACATTTCATTAACCATGAAACAAAATGATAACCTTTGTTGCTTATCCGGCATGGAGATTGCTTGATGATATTGACTTAATATGACTTTAAATTAAGATCTTTCATGATAATAGTTCGCACAGCATCTCTATTCAAATGTGTCTCAACAGCCAATTTTCTCACTGACTTTGTTTCATCAGCATCAATTAAAGTCCTTACCTTGTCAATATTCGTTTTTGTCCTCATACTTTTCTTAAGACCGGAATTTCCTTAATTTAAATTACGAATTGCACTGAGTGCATTCCACTTGGCGTAATTTCTCCGGGTTTTTTTCTGTCTAATCGTATTCCATATCTTGCTTGAAAATGACGAATTGATTTGATTATGGAGACATGTTTAATCATTAATTCTACGACAAACTTGTGCTGTTCAAGAGTTAATTGTGTCATTTTAAGCCTAAAACATAACTGTTTAATATCTGCATAGAAAGCCTATCCTAGGCTGGTATAGGCTACCCACCGCAAGCCTAGGCAACACACGGAAGCTAATCAAATTTCAAACATTGTTTTTTGTAATGTTACTCATTTCTACCTTCAAGCTTTAATGGTTAACAAATTACAGCATTATAAAAAAGGGGAGATTTTTGGCTGTTACTCGCTAGATCTTTAAAAAAAGACATGGAGACTCCTCCCTGTTATAAATCTTTAAAAAAAGGAGAACTGGAGACCCCGCCCTATTATAGATTTTTATTGAAAATGGAGACCTAGAGACTCCCCCCCCCCTCTTATATATCTTTCAAAGAAGGATAACTAGATACACCAGCCTCTCATTGATCTTTAAAAAGGAAAACTGGAGACTCCTTCCTGTTATAGATCTTTAAAAAAAGAAGTAGAGACACCTCTCTCTTAGAGTCTTGAAAATAGGATAAATTGAGTCTCCTCCTTCTTATAGACCTTTAAAAAAGGAAGAACTGGCGGCTCATCCCTCTTATACATATTAAAAAGGAGAACTGGATCCACGAGTAGTCATTTCTTATTGAACGTCTCACTCTTTCGTTTAATCTAAGAAGACGCGGATTAATCTGATTAATCAAGGTGTTGTTAATGTTGATAATTTACTCTTTTTTTCCAAGGAAAGGGGTATAATTAAATTTTACAAGTCTTCAAGGGAAATTCTAAGCTAGGCAACTTTTAATCTCAGACACTGATATTTTAATTCCTCCTCCGTCAATGAGCATTATGAACCATAACAACTTAGCTGAAGAGCCTATTAAATTTCTTGGTTTAGGGTAGAATACCGGAGGAGATATGCTATACTACCCCAATACTGACATCAATTTTGCACCCCATGCAAAACGGGAGGGCCTAAGGTGTATAGCTTCTACATATTTATGACTCATTGCTGTATTTAATGCCGGTAACAAAACTAATACGAAATTTCTGAAGCGTCTCTCTATAGGATAAACGTTTAGAATGGGACGAGTATTTGAATGAAGAGAGCCAGTCTCAATAGAACCAATTGGTACCACAGTTTAGAAATTCTAACTATCCATTCCAAGACAAGTTCTATGATCTAGTAATTTTAAATTACATTGCTTTTGTGACGTGCGCTCCAAAGCTTATGGAACCTTATATTTCACGGTGGTGTCCGAACCAGTTTAGTACTTGTGCCCGATGAGACCTGTCTCTCTATTATGCTGATAAACGCATGATTTACTTATCAAAATTATTATGGATCATTTGGACGAATTGCGCTCAAGGGAACTTTTGGTTTTCTTGTTTCTAAGGGTGCTCTTGGGGGTAAATTCGACTTGCCCTAGATTTTGGTCATAAATATAATTTACATTCTTTAGTTCTATTTAATACCACTCATATTATTAATTCCTCTTTATTTTTCTTCTTCAATTTCTCCAATATTCTTTTTAATGTTGGAATATTTCAATTAAAATACGCATTAATTAACTGATGAAAAGCTCCCTTCCTTAATTTCACCTTTATGTCCTCTTTTGAGGGCTGTAGAGCCACAGTAAGCTCGCCCTAACTCTGTTTCTTCCTTCTCAGTCACCTCAGATCTTCTTCGTGAAGTTAAAGTTCCGGAGTATGCCTTCGCAGATAGTACCGTCATCATCACTTGCGAATACAACCTTCGCCAAGCACAGCTCTATTCTTTGAAATGGTACCACAATAGGACCGAATTCTACCGCTACGTCCCCACTGAAAGAAAGAAGCCTATCACCATTCGACCAACGGAAAATTTTCTTCTCTACGTAAGTGCTAATTTGTATTACTAAAATAAGCGACTTGGCTTTCCTCTAAATGGCCTCCCCAAAAGTAGAGTGCCAATCGCCTAGATAACAAAGGAGGGCAATAATGGGTGTCAACAAGGCATGAAAGAAACGTGGCCATCACAGAAAAAAGCGATGTATATTTAGTACTAAGAGGAAGGATGAAGTTCGTTAGTAGGAGTGCGTAATAATGATAAAAATGGGGTATGGGGAGAAGCGGCCCTCAGAAATGCAGGAGCCTATTGACACGTAGCATTTAATAACAGGGATATACATAGGGAAGTGGCGCTGTGTCATTGGAGCGGATAGGAGTGAAGTGGCACTCAACAGTGAGTGTTATAATGATAAAGAAGTTGCTGCCACCGGAGAAATTAATAAAGGAGGAACTGTAATAATAAAATAGTAATAATGGCGCTCTCGTGGATGCGGCGTTGGTTTTTAACTTCTAGGTGTCGGGTTCAATTCCAGTGAAACGCGCTGTTCTTACCTCTGCGGGGGTCGGTAGATTTTACTCTCGCCGTCATACACATATAGCTAATTGCAACATTGCTGTCTTTCTTCTCCGGTCTTCACAGCGCACCACAAACTCATCTTCTCCGTTTCAATGAATTCTGTCTATGGGTAGTCGTATCCACATACCTCTGACGTGGAACGGGTCTCCTCCTACCACCTCGAGGAGAAGAAAGTTCCTACCTGATTGCTGGTTAGGTTTAAAACCACGGAATACTTCCCAACACCTTCCCTTCCAATAGAAGACTGCTCTATTGGTGCCTCTCACGCTTACCAGCGATTTCCATACTGATCTTTATGTTGATTTCTACATCTGGTCTGGAGTCCTCTTGCCTAAGAGACGGATCGCTTCCCGTACATACTTTCCATAGTAATAATAATTATAATACTGATAATAATACTAAAAAATTAATAAATAATTAAGATGAATGAGGCTTGTTTCAGGAGATTTCCCGGACGGAGCGATGCCTTATCCTAAACCTGACCCGGTTGAGCCCTTTTGCGTCCGGAGAGTATCAGTGCGAAATCATAGCAGAACACCCTTCCTTCCGCACTGAGGCCGCCTCTGCCTTCATGACTGTCCTAAGTGAGTACATTCTATGCCTTTGTTTACAGTTACAGGTATCTTACAGGTACGGGTATCTGAAAGGATTCCGAAGATTTGTCAGATCTAAGCAACTTTTCGGTATCTAGCTCTACATGTAGTCTTTGTAGGCTAGAGGGACTCTATCTTACACCGATTTTCATTTTTTTAACAGAAAAATCCTGATGTAATGTTTTCATAGGTTTGGCTTTTTAATAAATATAAACAGGGCGATTTTTGACCCAACAAGTCATCATAACAGAGTATGGAAATGGAAACTATTGTTCGGATGAGGGAGTGGGTGAATTGGCAATATTCTTCGTGCTTTTTCTTCTCAATTTTCCTCCATGGAAAATGGAGGAGATAAAACACGAAGAATATTGTCACTAGTGCACCATAATGTATGCATTTTGATTTCTGAAGGAGGACATGTTAAAAAGTAATGAACAACCTGTTGAAGTCAAGTTTGAGGGATCAAGACTATCTAGTAAAGGATTCGGAGTGTTGAAAGTTCAAGAAACCATTACACGAGTCCCAGGATTAAGGGTTCAGGACTCACACGGGAATAAGTGATCGGGACTCCAGTACACTAGTAGTAAGGTTGAAAGATCAATAGTCCATTAAGTGATTTGGAGGGTTGATGAATCAACACTCGATTACACGAGTCAGAAAGATGAAGGTTTAAAACTCCATTATACGAGTCAGAAGGTTGAGTGATCCTGACTCGAGGACAGGAGTTGTAGGTTTGAAGTAACAGGACTCCATTACAGGTATCGAGGGTTGAGAGACCAGGGCACGTGTCAGAGGGATAGAGGATCTGGGTTCAATTAGAAGATTCGGATTGTTGAGTGATCAGCATTCCAGTACACAAATCGAAGGATTAAGCGATCAGGACTAAGAAAGGATTACGCTGGTTAAAAGAACAGTATTCGAGGATTGAAGGATTAGGAATCTAGTAAAGGAGTCGAAGGAGTAAGGGATTATGACTCTATAAAAGAATTCGGAGGATTGAAGTATCAGGACTCCAGTTAAATTTTCGGAGTGTTCGGGAATCAAAAGTCCAGTGCACTTACGGAGGGTTGAGGAATCGGGACTCTATCAAAGGATTAATAAGACGTATGAGGGATCAGAAGTCTGCTACACGAGTCCTAGACTTGAGGGATCAAGTCTCTATTAATGGATTCGGACAGTTGCGGGAGTTTTGAGGAAGTGTTGAGGCATCAGGTTCTAATAAAGCATTGAGAGGGTTGCAGGATCAGGACTCTAGTAGGTACACTAGTTGCATGGTTGATAAATCATGAATCCATTAAAACATACGGAGAATTAAGGAATCAAGTCTCCAGTACGTGAATCATTGAACTGATTTTGTTAATTTTATAGATCCCATTTTTTTTTAAGGGGCTATCTGGCGACTACCCACTTAGGCATAAGTCGCCGTAAACAAACAGCCTAGTTCTCGGCTACTTTAAAAAATTCGAAGAGGAAACAACAATAAAAAGAAATAACAAAAACAACGACTAAACCTAGTTAAATGAAAGGGAGAAGCCCGGCCACCCTCCAAAAGTCAACAAGTCCACAAGTCAATGTGCTCGAATCCGTCCCGAGTACAAGGGACAGGTGGTAGCGACCCCGCCCATCCCGGAACCAGGACAGGTGTCGTGCGCGAAGATCACCCAGACTGGGACATTCGACAAGACTTTTTTTTTTTTAATTAAGGGGCTATGTTGCGACTGCCGACTTAGGCATAGGTTGCCGTAAACAAACAGCCTAGTTCTAGGCTACTTTAAAAAATTCGAAGAGGAAACAACAATAAAAAGAAATAACAAAAACAACGACTAAACCTAGTTAAATGAAAGGGAGAAGCCCGGCTACCCTCCAAAAGTCAACAAGTCCACAAGTCAATGTGCTCGAATCCGTCCCGAGTACAAGGGACAGGCGGTAGCGACCCCGCCCATCCCGGAACCAGGACAGGTGTCGTGCGCGAAGATCACCCAGACTGGGACATTCGACAAGACTTTTTTTTTTTTAATTAAGGGGCTATGTGGCGACTGCCGACTTAGGCATAAGTTGCCGTAAACAAACAGCCTAGTTCTAAGCTACTTTAAAAAAATGAACAGGAAACAACAATAAAAAGAAATAACAATAACAATAACAAAGCAATAAGAAAAACAATAACAAAGCAATAAAAAAATAATAACAAAAACAACAACATCAATTAAACCGGGTTAAATGAAAAGGAGAAGGCCGGCCTCCCCCAAAAAGTGAATAAGTCCACCAGTCAAAGTACACGCACTCGTCCAGGATACAAGGGACAGGCGGTAGCGACCCCGCCCATCCCGGTACCGGGACAGGTGTCGTGCGCGAAGATCACCCAGACTTGAACATTCAACAAGAATGTGCGAACATCTGGGGGACGACGCAGTCGTTGCAATAGGGCGCAGGCGAGCGCTCCATCAAATAGCGAGGCGTCACACGAGTGTGCCCGATTCGGAGACGACAGAAAGCAACCTGAAGCCGCCGCGGCATTGGGGGATAGGTCCATAAGAACAGTCGCGGTGCAATGGCACGCAACTTTAAGTTCCCTTCAACCGTCTCCCATCTTCTTTGCCAAGCAGTCCGAAGAGCTGCCCGTATACCTGCCATGTAGTCAGTGTGAGGAAGATCGAAACGCTGGTCCGGTCGCAGAGTCCTCGCGGACTCTTTGGCGCCCTCATCGGCGCGCTCATTCCCCGCAATTCCTACATGTCCAGGAACCCAGCAGCAGATAATCTCGACATCTGCCCGGCTCGCCAAAACCATGGCGTCACGGATTTCGCGAACCAGGGGATGCGGAGATTCCAATGCCCCGGGAGCACTCAGGGCGCTTTGTGAGTCGCTATAGATCACAATCCGGTCTCCTAACCAGGCACGTCGCGTAATTTCCCGTACCGAGTGGTGTATTGCCACCAGCTCGGCCGAGAAGACAGACGCAGCGCATGGTAAAGCCCCGCTGACTTCAAACAGAGGGGATACGGCGTGGAAGCCGACCTCCTCTTGGGACTTGGAGGCATCCGTATACACTGGCACAGTACCAGCGTGACGCGATGTGTGCTCCAAAAAGGTCGAACGCAATACTCCCGGCGCAGTATAAGCTTTGGAAGCAGAGGCGTGGCGACAAATAGTCAAATGTGGTACCCTATAGGGTGGCGTCCTGGGCAAAACCAGGGGCGCCACCGGCCCGAGAGCTATATCTACATCTCGAAGGAGTTTTCTGGCCCTAAACCCAAAGGGCTTAGGGTATGACTGGCGTCTCTCGGCGGCATAGGCACCATTGAGATCAGCTGCAGATGCAGTGAGAGCTGTTGGCGACGGAGGGAGGCGCCGGGCTCGCGCGTACAGGCGAGTGATGCACTGCACGCGGCGCAGAGCGAGTGGCATCTCCCCAGCATCGACCAACAGGCTCTCAATGGGGGAAGTGCGAAAGGCACCAGTCGCAAGGCGAAGGCCAGTGTGGTGGATCGAATCCACCTTCCGGAATAAACGCTCGGCTGCGGATGCATAAAACTCGCATCCGTAGTCGAGCTTCGAGCGAACAAAGGATCGATAAAAAAAGTAAGGCAGTAGCCCTATCAGCGCCCCAAGCGCTGAACGTCACGGAACGGAGAATATCCATGGCGCGGGTACAAAAGACCCTAAGGCTGCGAATATGAGCCTCCCAGGTGAGGCGTCGGTCGAATACAAGACCAATGGAAACGGTGCGACTCAACCACATTCAGGCGCACCCCATTAAGAAAAAAATCTGGGTCGGGGTGAAGCCGTGGATGGCGGCAGAAGTGCACCACCTTAGTCTTGGCCAAAGAAAACCGAAACCTGTGCGCTTCGGCATAGCGACAGACGCGGTTCATTGCCTGTTGGAGTCGACGCTCCAGAGTTGACATCTGGGCCGCGCTAAAAGAGATCGAAAGGTCGTCCACGTAGAGCGTAGCGAGAACATCTTCCTGCAGCGCCGAGGTGATGCCGTTGATGCTCAGGGCAAAGAGTGTGACACTGAGTACACTCCCCAGCGGGACACCCTCTTCCTGCTCCTTTGAGCCGGAGAGGGCTCCCCCCACCTGTACTCGGAATCGACGATCTCGCAAAAATTCAGATATAAACATTGGGAGGCGTCCCCTCACCCCCATCGTGTGGAGAGTCTCCATGATACCGTATCACCATGCGGTATCATATGCCTTCTCCAGAACGAAAAACACCGTGGCGTAGTGCTGTCTACAAAGGAAAGCCTCGCAGACGGCATTTTCGAATCGGAGCAGAGTATCGGACGTGGAGTAGAACTTACGGAAGCCTCCGCAGTCCAGGAAAAAGGCTAATCTAAGATTTACCAATTTCTCCATCAACTTGCACACGCAAGAGGTTAGAGAAATTGGGGGGAAACCGGTCGGAGTAGAGTGATATGTCCCCGGTTTGTGAAAGGCGAGCACAGTAGCGATTTGCCAGGAGTCTGGGAGAAGACCTTTCACCCAGATCCTGTTAAACAAATCTAAAAGAAAGGCCATGCCTCGCTCACCTAGATGTCGAAGCATGGCGTACGGGACATCGTCCGGACCATGGGCGGTGTCCGCGCACGAAGCGAGAGCGGAACGCAACTCGCTTACAGTAAACTTGTCGTTACAGGGTTCTCCGCCTCTGGAGGTAAAGTCCAGCTGGCGGCCTTCCGCGACATCACGACGTGCATTGAATGCTGGCGGAGCAGCATCACGGCTAGAGAATGCAGAAAAAGCGGTCGCGAAGGATTCCGCCACAGACGCGGGGTCCGAGATTGCGGTCCCATTCTCCTGGAGAACAGGAAGGAAGGGGGGGTCCTGCGAGAACTTGCCCCGAATCCTTTTGACTCGCTTCCACACCTCAGCTAAAGGGGTCTTCCCGTTAATTGAAGACACGTATGCCCGCCAAGAAAAGCGGCGGGTGTGCTTTGAAATATACCGGAACATAGCCCTAGCCCGACAAAATTCAGCGACAGTGAAATCGTTCGGGCGGCGCTTATAGCGCATGTAGGCATAACGCTTCTGTTTGAGGGCCGTCTCACACTCGGCCGACCACCATGGGAGTAATCGGCATGCAAAACGGCTAGACGTCCTAGGAATAGTAGTCAGGCCCACGGCGATGAGGTTGCCGGAGAAGAACTCAACGGCCTCATCCACCGACCTAAACTCCTCGACTGAGATAGAGAATTCAGTCATTTCCTAAAATGCAGGCCACCGCGCCAAGCACCACCGAGGTGGTCTCTCAGGCGGCAGTTGCCATGAAAATGATATTTGAATGGGATAGTGATCACTACCATGGAGGTCATCGACCACCCCCCTAATCAAAATCAGGCTGTGCATCCGAGGAGCACAAAGATAGGTCAAAGCAAGAAAATAAAGCGGTTCTCGGACAGTGATGCGTAAACTCATCCACGTTTAGGACACCCATCTCAAGCTCTTCGATCAGATCGGCAAGGACTTGTCCCCTGGGATTTATGGAGTAATCTCCCCAGAGAGGATTCCTGCCGTTCAGATCTCCAAGCAAGAGATAGGGCCTTGGCAACCATGCCACGACGCGGTGGAAGTCCCCCACGTCGAAGTCAGCTGACGGTGGAATGTACGCAGAAATGATAGTATACCTCTTATCCAGGTGCAGCTGCACAGCCAATGCCTGAAAGGAGGTATCTAAAGAGAAAGGAAGAACGGAGACATCAAGCCGGGTGTAAACCGCGCATCCCCAAGCCCGGCCATCCCGTGGTGGTGTGGTCGCAAGACCCTTGTACCCCGGGAGGGCAGGCAGGGGGCACGCGCCTAGCAGGGTCTCCTGCAAAAAGGTAGCTAACGGGGAGCGGGACGAGACGAGCCTCCGCAGCTCCTCCCAGTTGGCCCGGAGTCCACGGCAATTTCATTGAAGTAATATGCCCTTCAGGCCTAGCTCGGAGGAGACGCGGGTGCCCTCCTCCAACTGAAGACCCTCACGGGAATAACCTACGCTTCCCGGGGGCAGAACCCCGGGCGCTGTTGGCCGGACAAAGCGCTAGAGGCGCTGTCGCCTTCGAGGACTTATTGGGGGAGGTTGGGCTCGCCATGCGAGTCGTGTCCTCCCTCCGCCTCGAAACCTTAGGCGGGCGCTGCGGCTTCGGAGGCGGGGGGCCCTCTTTTCGAGGAACCACCGTCTCCGAGCCACTCGCTCCACCTCGGGGCGTGGGCGAAGGAGCCGAAGCTCCTTTGTTGCTGTTCTCCTTTCGGGGGACAGCTTTAGGAACCCCCGAAGATGGCCTAGCGACCATCTTCTGGGGTGTTGCCTCCTGTGAGTCTAACGACTCATTGGAGGCGCGTGGCCGTTTCGCCTTACGGGAAAAAGTCACGCTGGGGGAAGAGGGGGGAGCCCTGGTTTTAGCCGGGGCTGGGTATGAACCCTTTTTTCCGCGAGCTTTACCAGGGGAGCGCCCGGGTTTGGTAGAGCCCGCAGAAGGGCTCCGAATGGGCGCGGAAACAACCGTGCTCGTTGGCCTGGATAGGCCAGGAGCAGAGGGTGCCTTTCTAACTACTGAGGCATATGACGTCCCAGGCAGAGCTGGGCGCGCCAGGACCAAGTCCTTAGCCTCGCGGAATAAGAGTCTATCCTGGGCCTAAACGGCCAGGATTTCTTTCTCCAGGAGATATGCACCACAATGCTTCGAAGAAGCAGGGTGCGGCTCTCCGCAATTGAAACACTTGCCCACACACGATTTGGACTTATCGTCTGCGACCTTGGAGCAATTTACACAGACTTCGGGTGACCCCGACTTTGCACGTTTACATGAGCGATTCGTATGGCCTAAGCGGTGACAGTAATAGCACCGCCGCGGCAGTGGCACGAATACCTTCACGCGGTAGCGGTACCAAATGGCACGCACCGACTCAGGGAGCTTGTCACAGTGGAACGTGACGAAGAGTGTAGGGGTGGGTCTCGAGGCCCCTCCCTGTTTTCTCATCACACGTTCGACCTTGACCGCCCCATGGTCGGCCAGCTCTAGGGTGATGTCCTCAATGGAGTAGTCAACGAGTTCCCTCGCATAAACTACTCCTTTCACAAAGTTCATGGTAGAGTGCGGCGTCACACTCACCTGGGTGCCAGGAAGTGTCCGAAGAGCACTTATCTTGGCCGCCTCGGCGGGATTCACCGCATTTGCCAGAAGGCTGCCGTCCGAGAAACGGGTCACCTTCGGCTCTCTACCAATTGCACTAGCTAATCCTCTCCTCTGATGGATCATGTTGCCCTTGGACAACCTTTTGCCATCAGTGGAGCGAATAACGAGGAACCGTTTGAAGCCAGCGGGCTCGAAAACGCCAGGTAACCTCTGAATGAGGGGCCCCGATGTCATCGAGGCTCCGCCCTGTGCACCCTTGGTGTTAGTCTTGGTCAGGGGCTCTGCACACGAGGGGGTAGAGGGGCCAAAGGGGCGGATCTTGGCTAGGTCGCCTACCAAAGTGGCAGCAGACCCATCCGTCCCCGCAGCCCCCGCGGATGGAGAGGACCCCCGAGTCTTTTTCGTCTTTTTCGTCTTTTTCTTTTTTGGAGAGGAGGGCGGGGAATGAACCCGCTTCTCACCTCCGCCGGCAGAAGCCCCCAGGCCAGATGGACCGGCCTCAGCCAGGTCCCTCTCCGAAATGGAGAAGGTCCTGGTAGTCGTAGGGGCACCTGTCGGAGGAGATCCCTCCCCTCCTTTTACTGCCTCGGAGCCCTCAGCCATTTGAGGAGGACCTTGCATAGGGGCGGATTCGGGTTCGGTGCTTGGCGCCGAGCCCGAATTCCCTCCCATGGAAGGCCCTACCGTCTGAGGCTGGGTCTCCTCAAGGACCATGTGTATCACAGGGAGGGCCTCCAGTTGGCCATCCCCTCCCACGACTTTGCAGGTCCCCTTGGCAGTGTCATAAGTCTTTAGTGGGGAGGCACAGGCCTTGACCCCGGAAAGGTTTAAAATTCTTGCCAGCAGGTCTTTTGAGGGAAGCGACCGAAGGGGCCTGGCTTCCCTCTCCCCCCTAAGGGGGTTTTCCCTACCGAGCCGCTTCAATGGGGAGCGGCTGGCTAAGGGCTGCCTGCTGGCTTTTTTGGCAGTCCTCTTGGAAAGAAAAGAGGGGACTGCCGCTGGGAAAAGGGGGTGAGGGGGAGTCCCCTGCACCCGTAGGCGAAGGAGAGGAGTAAGCCTCCTCTCCGGTTAGAGAAACATGGAGGGTCCCCTATGCAAGCACAGGGGATGGGGACCTCCATTTTTTTGCTGGAGCTGCCCGAGGGCGGCTCCGTTGTTCTTGGGGAAGTTAGGGGGTTGGTTTTTTTTTGTTTGATCTTCATCATTGGGCATGGTGAACCTTTTTTAACACGGGATGCAATAGCGCACACCTCTACCAGTAGCCCGCACTGCGAGAGGTGCTTACAAGCCTGGCAGAGCCAGGCGCCTCCATTTGGGACCACCCCTCCCGCCTGGTGGCCTGGCAGTCCATCGGCATGGCGGCTCCACCTTGAACACGGCGTAAAATATATAGATTGTGAAGAGGAGAGGAAAAGGGATGTGAGGAAGGTATGGGTGGGGATGATGCAGGTTGTTAAAAACCAGCCACCCCAGACCGGAGCTCAGGGGTTAGGGAACATTGTCTGTCACCCCCTCAGCCCCGATGCGGGACGGTTTGATGAAAGGAACGTCAGCATCTACCCTGTGAAATTAGAGGCTGACCAGAGAAAGCTGTGGGAGAGGTTGTGTGAAAAGAGAGGAACAAGTGTTTTGAAGGAAGGAAGAGAGGCTAAGCTGGGGCCGGACGGAGCACTGGATCCCATCAGCACGGCGGCCAGGATGGCAAATCGCCGCGCCTCTTACGGGGGTGGGGGGTGGGAGGTGCCATAAAACCCCTCCAGAGAAGGGGGTGAGGAGGAGTCTCCTACACCCGTAAGCGAAGGAGAGGAGTAAGCATCCTCTCCGGTTGAAGAGATATGGAGGATCCCCTGTGCAATCACAGGGGTGGGACCTCTATTTTTTCTGTGGAGCTGCACGAGAGCGTCTCCGTCGATTCTACAGGGGAAGTTAAAGGTTTTTTTTCGGTTGGACTCATCATTGGGCATGGTGACTCATTTTATTACGGGATGCCACCGCTCTTCACCTTTCGCAGTTGCCCACACTGCTAGAGGTGCTTACAGGCCTTGCAGAACCAGGCGCCGCCATTCCGGACCACCCCTCCCGCCTGGTGGCCTGGCAGTCCATCGGCATGGCGGCTCCACCTTAAACGCGGCGTAAAAATGGATAGAATGGGAAAACGAGAGGAAAATGGATGTGAGGAAGGTATGGGTGGGGAAGAAGCAAGTTGTTAATAAACCCCCATCCTGAACCGGAGCTCAGGGGTTAGGGAAAATTGTCCCCTCCCCCCTCAGCCCCGATCCGGGACGGTTGGCTGAGGTCAGCATCTACCCTGTGAAATTAGAGGCTGACCATTGAAAGTTGTGGGAGAGGTTGTATGAAAAGCAAGGAAACAAGTGTTTTGAAGGATGAAGAAGAGGCTAAGCTGGAGTCGGATGGGGTGCTGAGTCCCGTCTGCACGGGGGCAAGGATGGCAAATCGCCGCGCCCCTTACGGGGAGAATGCGGAAAAAGCAGTCGCTAAGGATTCCGCCACGGACGCGGGGTCCGAGTGTGCGGTCCCCTTCTCCTTGAGAACGGGAGAGAAATCCTGCGAGAACTTGCCCCGAATCCTTTTGACTCGCTTCCTCTCCTTAGCTAAAGGTGTCTTTCCGTTAGGTGAAGACACGTATGCCCGCCAAGAAGAGCGGTGAGCGTGCCTCGAAATATACCGGAACCTAGCCCTAGCCAACGAAATTCAGCGACAGTGAAATCGTTCGGGCGGCGCTTATAGCGCATGTAGGCATAACACTTCTGTTTGAGGGCCGTCTCACACTCGGACGACCACCATCGGAGTGGTCAGCGTGCAAAACGGCCAGATATCCTAGGAATAGTAGTCAAGCCCACGGCGATGAGGTTGCCGGAGAAGAACTCAACGGCCTCATCTACCGACCTAAACTCCTCAACTGAGATAGAGAATTCAGTCATTTCCTAAAATGGAGGCCACCGCTCCCGCGCCTACCACCACCAAAGGTGGGCTTTTAGCCGGCAGTTGCCCTAAAAATGATATTTAAATGGAAATGTGATCACTACCATGGAGGTCATCGACCACCCCCTGATCAAAATCAGGCTGTGCATCCGAGGAGCACAAAGATAGGTCAAGGCAAGGAAATGAAGCGGTTCTCGGACAGTTATGCGTAAAATCATCCACGTTTAGGACACCCATCTCAAGCTCTTCGATCAGAACGGAAAGGACTTGTCCCCTGGAATTTATGGAGTAATCTCCCCAGAGAGGATGCCTGCCGCTGAGATCTCCAAGCAAGAGATAGGGCCTCGGTAACTGTTTTCTGACGCGGCGGAAGTCTTCCGCGTCAAAGTCAGCTAACGGTGGAATTTACGCAGAAATGATAGTATACCTCTTATCCAGGTGCAGCTGCACAGCCACTGCCTGAAAGGAGGTATCTAAAGAGAAAGGAAGATCAGGGACATCATGCCGGGTGGAAACCGCGCATCCCAAAGCCCAGCCATCCCACAGGGAGGGGGGCGCAATACCCTTATACATCGGGAGGTCAGGGAGGTCGGCCATGCGAGTCTTTTTCTCCCTCCGCCTCGAAACATTAGGCGGGCGTTGCGGCTTCGGAGGCGGGGGGCCCTCTTTTTGAGGAACCACCGTCTCCGAGCCACTCGCTCCACCTCGTGGCGTGGGCGAAGGAGCCGAAGCTCCTTTGTTGCTGTCCTCCTTTCGGGGGACAGCTTTAGGAACCCCCGAAGATGGCCTAGCGACCATCTTCAGGGTTGTTGCCTCCTGTGGGTCTAGCAACCCGGTGGAGGCGCGTGGCCGTTTCGCCTTACAGGAAACGGTTACGCTGGAGGAAGAGGGGGGAGCCCTGGTTTAGCCGGGGCTGGGTATGAACCCTTTAGCCGCCAGCTCTACCAAGGGAGTGCCTAGGTTGGGTAGAGTCCGCAGAAGGGCTTCGAATGGGCGCGGAAACAACCGTGCTCGTTGGCTTGGATGGGCCAGGAGCAGAGGGTGCCTTTCTAACTATGGAGGCATATGACGTCCCAGGCAGAGCCGGGCGCACCAGGACTAAGTCCCTAGCCTCGCGGAATGAGAGTGGATCCTGGGCCTGAACCGCCAGGATTTCTTTCTCAAGGAGATATGCACCACATTGCTTTGAAGAAGCAGGGTGCGGCTCTACGCAATTGACACACTTTGCCACATACGATTTGGACTTATCGTGTGTGACCTTGGATCAATTTACACAGACTTCGAGTGACCCCGACTTTGCACGTCTACATGAGCGATTCGTATGGCCGAAGCGGTGACAGTAATAGCACCGCCCCGGCAGTGGCACGAATGCCTTCACGCGGTAGCGGTACCAACCGGCACGCACCGACTCAGGGAGCTTGTCACAGTGGAACGTGACGAAGAGTGTAGGGGTGGGTCTCGAGGCCCCTTCCTGTTTTCTCATCACACGTTCGACCTTGACCGCCCCATGGTCGGCCAGCTCTAGGGTGATGTCCTCAATGGAGTAGTCAACGAGTTCCCTCGCATAAACTACTCCTTTCACAAATTTCATAATAGAGTGCGGCGTCACACTCACCCGAGTGCCATGAAGTGTCCGAAGAGACCTTATCTTGGCCGCCTCGGCGGGATTCACCGCATTCGCCAGAAGGTTCCCGTCCGAGAAACGGGTCACCTTCGGCTCTCTACCAATTGCACTAGCTAATCCTCTCCTCTGATGGATCATGTTGCCCTTGGACAACATGGTGCCATCAGTGAAGCGAATAACGAGGAAGCGTTTGAAGCCAGCGGGCTCGAAAACGCCAGGGGCCCCGATGTCATTGAGGCTCCGCCCTGTGCACTTTTGGTCCTTGTCATGGTCAGGAGCTCCGTACCCGGGGGGGCTGAGGGGCCGGATGTGCCGATCTTGGCTTGGTCGCTTGCCAGAGTGGCAGCAGACCCATCCTTCCCGGCAGCCCTCGCCTATGGAGAGGAGCCCCGAGTCTTTTTAGTCTTTCATGTCTTCTTTTTCTTTTTAGGAGAGGAGAGCGGGGAATGAACCCGCTTCTCACCTCCGCCGGTAGAAGCCCCCAGGCCAGATGTACCGGCCTCTGCCAGGTCCTTCTCCGAAATGGAGAAGGTCCTGGTAGTCGTAGGGGCATCATCCGGAGGAGATCCCTCCCCTCCTTGTACTGTTTCAGAATCAGCAGCCGTTTGAGGAGGACCTTGCATAGGGGCGGATTCGGGTTCGGTGCTTGGCGCCGAGCCCGGATTTCCTTCCATGGAAGGCCCTACCGTCTGAGGCTGGTTTTCCTCAAGGACCATGTCTATCACAGGAGGGGCCTCCAGTTGGCCATCCCCTCCCAGGACATCGCAGGTCCCCTTGGCAGCGTCATGAGTCTTTTGTGGGGAGGCACGGCCTTGACCCCGGCAAGGTTCAAGATTCCTGCCAGCAGGTCTTTTGAGGGAAGCGACCGAAGGAACCTGGCTTCCCTCTGCCCCCTAAGGGGGTTTGCCCTACCGAGCCGCTTACACGAGGGGTGGTCGGCAATGGGCTTCCTGCTGGCTTTCTTAGCAGTCCCCTTAGAAAGCAAAGGAGGGACTGCCGCTTGAAATAGGGAGGTGCCCGAAAGCACCTCCAGGAAAGGGGGTGAGGGGGAGTCCCCTACACCCGTAGGCGTAGAATAGGAGTAAGCCTCCTCTCCGGTTAAATAAGTATGGAGGGTCCCCTGTGCAAGCACAAGGAGGGGGACCTCCATTTTCTCGGTTGAGCTGCCCGAGATCGGCTCCGTGGATGTTCTTGGGGAAGTTGGGGGTTATTTTTTTTTTTATTTTCATCATTGGGCATGGTGACCCTATTTGTGCTACGGGACGCAATAGCTCATCACCTCTTGCAGGTGCCCGCACTGCAAGAGGTGCTTACAGGCCTGGCAGAGCCAGGGCCGCCATTTTGGACCACCCCTCCCGCCTGGTAGCCTGGCAGTCCATCGGCATGGCGGCTCCTCCTTGAACACGGCGTAAAATTTGTTAAATGTGAATAGGAGAGGAAAAGGGTTGTGAGGAAGATATGGGTGGGGATGAAGCAGGTTGTTAAAAACCAACCACCTCAGACCGGAGCTCAGGGGTTAGGGAACGTTGTCCCCTCTCCCCTTAGCCCTGATCCGGGATGGTTGGCCGAGAAGAAGGTCAGCATCTACCCTGTGAAATTAGAGGCTGACCAGAGAAAGTTGTGGAAGAGGTTGTATGAAAAGTGAGGAAACAAGTGTTTTGAAGGAAGGAGAAGCGGCTAAACTGGGGTCAGACGGGGTGCTGAGTCCCGTCAGCACGGCGGCCTGGATGGCAAATCGCCGCGCCCCTTACGGGGTTAACTGGGAAGAGGCGAATGGGATGACTTGCAACGCTATCATTAGTCTATGGCGTTGTAAGGCATTACCCTAGATCATGTAGAATTGAAAAAACAAACAAAAAACAGCTTTGGCGCCACTTAAACTAAGCGAATACTAACGAGAACATCTTCGCAAATGTTTTTAAAAATGAAATAAGTAAAGAAAGTAGTGAAGCTAGAGAGGTGAAAATGTGTCCAAGGTGTACAGCAGGAGCTTCTCCGTGAGCTCACGTAGGATTCGCGGCAAGAAACTTTACGGAGTGGCGATTTGTAGGGATTTAGTTTCCTAAACGTCTGCGGGGCTCTTGTATTTGTCCCCTCTCTCTAGTCTCGTTCGCGGGTTCGGTAATTGCCCGTCTCTCGTGATCGTTAAGGATATGAGCGATATCAATAGAGGAAGAGCGAATGTTTTTAAAATTTGAAACGAAAACTAACGAGAGCATACGCCGTTCACTGTTTATAAGGAACGATCTAGAAACAAATTGGTGAAAATAGAGGAAATGAAAATATAGAGAAGGTATAAGGGCGCATGTCCCACTTGAGACATTAGACCGGGAGGGAACATATCTACGAGCTTGTGGCTGTGATAGCGCGAATTCCTCTCGATGAAAGCTAAGGCATGGTTGTCTATGGTGTTGTAGCTTGTGGTGTAGAAGACGAAATAGAGGGGGACGGAAATGAACAGAAAGAGAGCAAGCGAGAGAGTCAGAGATAGAGAAAGTCAAATTGAAACGAGGATCCTGGAAGATAGCAAGTTGGTAACAATTCAAAGTGACTTCTAACTTCATCAAAGTCTTTCCCCGGCTTTCAAGAGCAAGTTCCGCCCCAATTTGAGACACTTGATGAATGTAGCCAAAGTAAAACTTCCCACAATCGATTTGAAATAAAAATCCTTCAACGAACATCCTTAAACGAAACATTGCAATGAGCCCACCCAAACAATTGCTCTTATTACAGTTGCAACTCTACGTCTGTTGGTATTTTTCATGAAACTAGTAATGAATTTCATTAGGCCCTCGGGCTTCATTCCTACCTTGCTTATCTTTATTCCATCCCTTAGTTCACATAATAAATTCTCGGTTCATATCAATATCATCGGTTGGAAAAGACATGGTCGAAACTAGATAGGAGTAGGAAACTATCCATACTATGCATTAAATTTCCGTTAAAAAGCTTCTTTCTCCATAGCATTTTATACTTAGGAGTTCATTTATAATAGCAAACAGGTTTGGCGTTTTTTCATGTTAGATATTTATCCCCCGAGCCACAGGGCTCAGTCGTATCATACACGATTCACCAGTCTTCCTTAAGTAACACTCTTCTTTCCCCCACACACACACACTCGCCTACAGAGTCAATCCATTGATAGGAATGGGGTCAAATCTGAAGCATTAAGGTAATAGAGCTAAATCGTGCGGGGCGGCTAAGGGGTCGCCTAAATTGACTCTGTGACCGCAATGCCTTAATCAACACTGAATGGAAATTGAATATAATGACATGTTATTGTTGTTGTTGACGGAGTCTAGTTCTTGGTTTTGGGTATGATACTATAAACAGAGTTGAGACATACGAAGTTTAACGATGAAAGTAGACTACCGAGGCCATGGAAAAGTCGTCAGGGAAAGATATAGATTCGCATCAAAGGAGATATATATTTTTTATTAAAGCGAAAACCGACGATAACATCACGCTCAGAAAGTTTTTTAGGAGAGATTTGTAAATAGTGAAAATATAAGAAGTGAAAATCTATGGAAGATACTTTGGATCCCCTGCAGGCATCTTGAGAATGAGGGCAGGCATCTTAGCCCTTTGGGTACAGATATAAGCTGTAACATGTTTTAAAGTGGAAGAAAGTTATATTTTGTGTTTAGTGGATATATAAAAGTTGAGTCAGTTTTAGGAACGACATTTCGATCGAGCGAAGACGACGATGACGTTAAAACCAACAGCTGCCAGCGGTAATCTCGCTGCCGTCATCGAGATAAGAATCTCTAGTTTTCTTCCTTTTAAGCGTTGGTCGATTACGCTAAATCCCGGCAAAAAGATTAACATACAAGCGCGCTTTCTTTAGAGATCTCCCCTGATAAATTTACCTCGGAAATGCTCCTGTTGCTTTACGCTTCTTAGTTTTAAGTAATAATAATAACAGACGGTGATTCCTAGGGAAAGAATATCAATGGGAACTGATATTTTGGAACTATCGGTGAGAAGATATGGGTTTTTTTTCCTTTTTTCTTAGTTATTTTCACTTTTCGTCTTCATTTTCTTTTGGAAAATATAAAACGAAGCATTTTATTCATGAGTTATGGCTAACTGCCAAAAGAGCTCGATTGAATGAAGGAATTGGCAAAAGAAATGCCAATTTTGATTGATTAAAATATAAAGTCATAAAGTCATTTACTTTATTAGTTTACGAGCGGAGGATTAAATGATCGATCATATTAATAGAAAGGACTTTATGAGTCTTAATTACGAAGGAATTATAAATTTTGAAACATTGATTCCAAATTACGAAAAAGACATTTTATTTTTACTTTTTCTTCTAGCGGCCATCAGCAAGGGCAATTGGGCCTACATTAGAACGAAGTAGGCATATCTTTAATCATGGTTATTCCAGATCCAAATTCAAAATAAGGGGGAAAAGTCTCCATCATAACCGAAAAGAACAATGGTTACAAAATTAAGTGTCCAATATATATCTTTAAGGCGCGCTCGGGTAACTTAGCAAATTACCCTCTCCGCCATTGAGCCAGGGAGGGTATACATTTATCAAGAGGTCACATGTATTTTCCTATGGGTGCGTATGGGATAGATAAGGAAAAGAGTTAAACAAAATTGAAATGGTAATAGAACACCTTAACAACATTTAATTAAAAGTGAAACGTAAATAAAATTCGATAACAACCATTAAACCAAAGTGAAGCGTAAATAGAACTTGTTAACAACAGTTAAATATAAGTGAAACGTAAATATAACTCTTTAAAAACATTTAAATAAAGGCGCAACGTAAATATAACTTGTTAAAAACAGTTAAATAAAAGTGGAACTTAAATAAAACTAGATAACAACAGTTAAACAAAAGTAAAGCGTAAAAAGAACTTATTAACAACATTTAAAAAAAGAAAAACGTAAATATAACTTATTAACGGCCGTTGAATAAAAAAAATGTCTTCCTGGTAATTTGGAACCATTGTTTCAAAATTTATAATTCTTTCGTAATTAAGACTCCTAAAGTCCTTTCTATTAATATAATCGATCACTTAATCCTCCGCTCGTAAACTAATAAAGTAAAGGAAATTCGTTATCACATAAATTTGGCCAACGAAAGGAACAAAAGTATTTTTTGTATGTTCGATATCATTGACGCACATAAGTATAAAGAGAGAATAACAAGGGTATCGGATATTAAGACCAATAATGAAACTTCTAAAAAAAATATCCTCATTAAAAGCTTTAACGTGTCAAAATCTGGACGAAAACACAATGATTACTTGAAATCACATCGTGGTGTTGAGAACATGGGAAACTCCTAAGGAAAACATGACTATAACATCGATTTGGTCACTCGCTTCTAACTGCATCTCCTCATTACTTGTAACAATGTTATGTTTAAATAGTCTATTGTGGTACTTTAGCAGGGACATTTCCATTACCACTAATTTATGTTAATTTACTGGTTATTTTATCTTGATTTTTTAAAGTTTGGGGAACTGGTCTCTGCAATTTATTATTCACACTTCAGCACCTCGATTCTACTTACATATTCAGCCGCCCTTTTCATTTCCTAATATAATCACTATTCATTAATCTTTTTTCCGGCATTACAACAACTTTGGCTCATTAAGTGACGCGAGGTTCGAGAAGAATTAACGGTTTACTCGCCCTTGCCGGAACAAGAGGTCGTTTTTTTTCACCTAAATAAAACCTTTTATTCTCTGTACCTTTGAACACTAATTATGATTCACTTTTTTGCCGTAAAATTGAAACATTCCCGCCTCTGAGCGATGTATTTCGGATTCCCTTAGGAAGAGGGTTTCTAATAACGTGTTATTTGGCCTTCGTTTGAAAGGGTATAACAACGGAAGTCCATTAAGACTGGAATGAATGCAAATAGCTTAAACGCGTCCGTTTAATTCGTGGTGTAATGATTACAATACGAAACGAAATAGCAAAATTTAAAACCGCATTTCTGCGAAAGCGGTAGATGATGATAATGACTTTGGATCACAACAGGAATTAAGATGAAGTGAAAATGAGCTTTTAATGTCTTCCTTAAAAAAAAATATTGCTAATAAAAGGGAAATACGTAACCACCGAGGGTATTTCACTGGCTAAAGAGGGTAAGAGAGAGATGAAAAAAAGCTGAATAAATAAAATAGGTTATGGATAAGAGAAAGCAGTTGCAAACAGTTAAAAACCAGAACATCAGCCAAAGACATTACACAATAAACCTCTAAGAAAAAAGTTCTTACTACGAGCAGAAGAAATTTGAAGTGCAAACTTAAACTTCTCCATGGAAATCAAAAGAAAAGAAAAGAAATAATTTACAAATCACAGTTGCACTAAGAATAAATAATATCTTCACTGGATTGACTTGTCCACGTAGCAATCAGCTGAAATCAGGAAGGGGTAATTCTATAAATGAACGACTCCAACGTTTATTTAAAAAAAACAACTTTCAATCTACTCTATAAGCCTATTTGAATTGTCCGTGGCTTTTTATTCGGCATGCAAAGCACTATTTTTCGAGTTATTAGTACTTGAAAGTAGTATTTTCCAATACATAAAGCTATTAATTACCGCTTATATAAAATCACAAGCATCGGTAGTGAAAGATTTATTGTACCGTTTCAAGAAATAGATATTACCAACGATGATGCTAATTTAACTAATATATAGAATGTTAGGAGCTGTAGTTTATTTAAAAACAATTAGTTTAAGGTGTTTTGTTTTTATTTATCCTGACCAGTAGTTACATTTCCTTGTCTTTCGAATCTTTAAATTTAACTGGTGTCTCTATATCCTTCTCGTCAAATCTAATTCAACATAACTCCCACACCGGTCACAAATGTTCTTTTCGGATTAGGCCATGTACGAGGGGCGGTCAATAAGTTTTGCAATTCGGATATATGGAAACAAGATATGAGGAAAAGTGTTTTATTATTTTTCAATATAACTACCCTCGACTTCAATGCACTTGCGCCACTTGTCCCTGAGGCTTCGAATTCCCGACAACAGAAATCTCCCGATTACTCTTCAATCCACTCCTGGACAGCGAGCTGGACATCTTCATTGTCTCCAAACCGGCGTCCACGCAGTGCAGCCTTGAGCTGGCGAAATAAAAAGTAGTCTCTAGGGGCCAGATCTGGACTGTAGGAGGGATGGTTGAGCTCATCGAATCCGCACTCACGCAGGGCAGCTTGTGCAACTCTGGCCTTGTGGACTTTGACGACGTTGAAGTCGATCATGGGGCGTGAGGTTTCTAGGGACCCAACGGGCAGAGACCTTGGTCATAGCCAAATTGTCGAGGATGATGTTGATAACACTTCCATGTGATATTCCAAGTTGTCGCTCGATTTCTTCGACCTTCAGCGTCGACTTTCGAGGATGATCCTCTCCACACGGGCCACATTGTGTTCGTTGGTCACGTCTGACGGGTGTCCTGGACGGGGATCATCTTCAAGGGACTCACGACCATGGCGGAACTCCCTATTCCAGCGAGCAATGGTTGCATAGGAAGGGGCGGTGTTGGTGCACAATGCAACCATGCGTTCATGGATCTCTTTTGCATTCTTGCCTTCCTTGGTCAATAATTTGATCACTGCGCGGTGCTCAACCTTCTCCATTGTTGGAAAATTTGTTACTGACGATCTGCGATCAGCTACTGCTTCTTAAATAGACGAGGCAGGAGCGTGAAGCTGCAGGTCCTGACTTTTCATAAGTTTTCATAATACACACTCACAAACAGGCATCCCTCGTCTTCTGTTTTGCCCTACCGATTCGCAAAACATATTGACCGCGCCTTGTATTTGACAAAAGTCAATTACGGGTTCGAAACGACCATAATATTCACGCGAACATGCAAGTACCTACAGTTATTTCATAACCATCACAAAGAGCAGTCGTTTAAAACTAAATGCTATGCTAAGACCTGTCACTAGGCTAGGCTTCATTTTTGTTGCGGGTAATAGCACACAAAAACTAACAACTTATCATAAATAAATTCAACCAATTCCTCAAAATTAACCTAACCTAAAAACAAACTAAAAAGAACTAACCTACTTAAATCTTCATCTAACCCAACCATCCTTTTGGGGGTTCAAAACAAGCTATTAATGATAAGATGGCCGCCAATCTATTTTCCGTAGTGACACATAGCCGAACTGCTTCCATTCGACTCGATCCCGAATCACATTCGGGATCTCGCCATTCCGACTTAGTTCCGATAGTTTCATGTTTCATGACATGTTCCGGCATCTTTCCGAATCATTTCAGAAAGTCAGAAAAAAAATTGTCTCCGATACTAAATTGAATGCAAACCGAACGACATTCGATTTGTATTCGGACTCAAATTCGGCTATGTGTGACTGGGCCTTAAAACTATGGCTTCCAATTAGTGAAAGTACTATTCAACACTATATAACATTGGCGTATTTTTAAAAGAATAGAAATTTATAAAAGAGCGTCTTTGATTGCGTTAGAGTTATTCGTCTGTAGAATTACCCAGGAAGGTATAGTTGAAAAGCTCTAAAATAGCCATTTTACACTACACTGCAACTCTAACCCATAAACTCAATTGAACTTTATAAAACACCAGTAATTTTTTAGTTCTAATCCCCGTAAGTGGCGCGGCGATTTGCCATCTTGGCCGCCGTGCAGACGGGATCCAGCGCTCCGTCCGGCCCCAGCTTAGTCTCTCTTCCCTCCTTCAGATAGCCTGCATTTCTCCCCTACCTCGTCGCTTTTCATACAACCTCTCCCACAACTTTTTCTGGTCAGCCTCTACTTTCACAGGGTAGAATCCTGACCTTCTTCTCAGCCAACTAGCCCGGATCGGGGCTGAGGGGGAAGGGGACAATATTCCCTAACCCCTGAGCTCCAGTTTGGGATGGTGGGTTTTTAACAACCTGCTTCATCCCCACCCATACCTTCCTCACATCCCTTTTCCTTTCCTCTTCACACTCAGTTTTACGCCGTGCCCAAGGTGGAGCTGCCATGCAGATTGACTGACAGGCCACAAGGCGGGAGGGGTGGCCCCAAATGGCGGCGCATTTCTCTTGCTTGGAGATCTGAACGGCAGGCATCCTCTCTAGGGAGATTACTCAATAAATCCCAGGGGACAAGTCCTTGCCGATCTGATCGAAGAGCTTGAGATGGGTGTCCTAAACGTGGATGAGTTTACGCATCACTGTCCGACAACCGCTTCATTTTCTTGTATTGACCTATCTTTGTGCTCTTCGTTTGCACAGCCTGATTTTGATTGGGGGGGTGGTCGATGACCTCCATGGGAGTGATCACTTTCCCATTCAAATATAATTTTCAGGGCAACTGCCGCCTGAGACCCCACCTCGGTGGTGCTTGGCGCGGGCGCGGTTGCCTGCATTTCAGGAAATGAATGAATTCTCTATTTCAGTCGAGGAGTTAAGGTCTGTAGATGAGGCCGTTGAGTTCTTCTCCGGCCCCTCATCGCCGCGGTCGGCTGAGTGTGAGATGGCCCTCAAACAGAAGCGTTATGCCTACATGTGCTAAAAGCGCCGCCCGAACGATTTCATTGTCGCTGAAATTCGTCGGGCTAGGGCTAGGTTCCGGTATATTTTAAAGCACGCTCGCCGCTCTTCTTGGCGGGCATACGCGTCTTCACTTAACGGGAATTTTCCTTTAGCAGAGGGGTGGAAGCGAGTCAAAAGGATTCGGGGCAAGTTCTCGCAGGACCCCCCTCCCGTTTTCCAGGAGAATGGGACCGCAATCTCGGACTCTGCGTCCGTGGCGGAATCCTTCGCGACCGCTTTTTCCGCATTCTCTTGCCGGGAGGCTGCTCCGCACGCATTCAATGCACGTCGTGATGTCGCGGAAGGCCACCGGCTGGATTTTACCTCCAGAGGTGGAGAACCCTTCAACGACCGGTTTACTGTGAGTGAGTTGCGCTCCGCTCTCGCTTCGTGCGCGGACACCGCCCATGGTCCGGACGATGTCCCGTACGCCATGCTTCGACACCTGTGTGAGCGAGGCATGGCCTTTCTGTTAAATTTGTTCAACAGGATCTGGGTGGAAGGTCTTCTCCCAGACTCCTGGCGAATCGCTACTGTGCTCGCCTTTCGTAAGCCGGGGAGAGATCACTCTACTCCGACCGGTTTCCGCCCAATCTCTTTAACCTATTGCGTGTGCAAGTTGATGGAGAAATTGGTAAATGTTAGATTAGCCTATTTCCTGGACAGCGTAGGCCATCTGCCTTCTGCACAGTGCGGCTTCCGTAAGTTCCACTTTACGTCGGATGCTCTGCTCCGACTGAAAAATGCCGTCTGCGAGGCTTTCCTTCGTAGACAGCACTACGCCACGGTGTTTTTTGATCTGGAAAAGGCCTATGATACCGCATGGCGATACGGTATCATGGAGACTCTCCACACGATGATGGCGAGGGGACGCCTCCCAATGTTTATAAGGAAACAAATAGGCCTGCAGTTGAACGACAGTAATCAGAGAATTTGGAAATCTCTATTCTCTCTTCAGATGACACAAGACAAAGAATAATATGAACTCTTTTCAAAAGGGAAGCATCAAGACCTGTTATTTCGAAAGAAACATCAGCTGCTTGAAAAAAGTCTTCGTGCTGTATTTCCGTCGTTTGTTGTCCCAGAACCATCTGGTTTTGGCATATCAATTAGAAGTCTAGTTTTATCCTTGAAATCTCTTTGAATTACAAATTTTCTTGCTGTTAATAAAGCCTTAGATTCTTGTATTCTTGGTTGCCAACTCTGTATTGGCATCTTATAATCAATGTGTAAAAAGCATTCCATAAGCCTTATCCAAAAATGCAGTGTAGATAATCCAAAGTTAAGACTTTCTTGAACAACTGGGCGTCGAAAAGCCTCATCTAGCAAGTTCATTTGTTTTGGGGTACATCCACAAATGCTACAACATTGAAATAAAGATGTTATTGTTCATAGAGAAGTTGCACTTTTCCATCAATCATTATAATGTTAAGTGAATGTTTGTTTGACTTGACATAGATCCAAAATAGTTGTTGGGCGAAGTAATTGGATGTTTTTTTGCAGATGATCCTATTCTTTTTTAAGTAGGTCACATTGTTTATTTCTGAAAGGAGAATCTCAGAGGCCGGCAATATAAGGTAGAGGATGCTTTTGAATTTTTCCACAAAATGATCTCTTCATTATGTAGTCTGTTGCTGTAATCTCAATTGGTACATAACGGATCATAAATATAGAATTCTCATTTGCAAGAACTCTTTCGCTTTCCAATTCAATTTTTTGCTTGTAAAGTGACTATCCTCTTGATCCATCAAAACCAATTTTTCTATGCAAAGTTAGATTCTTGAGTTCTTCAATGTCAAATGAGTTGGCTTCTATAATGCGCTTTGCAGTGAGATCTAATATAAATTGGAGGCTAATATCGGCTGAGGATTCAGTGAATACCTACTCTGTGACCGGAGAGGGATAACAGGCTTTCTTAGCTTCTTTGACAATGTTATACGGGGGGTACAAATCAACACCTTTACTTTTGGCTCCATTTCTCAAGCGCTGGTAATTTCGTTTTGATAAGGAGCAATCAATTATCAATACTAAAGCATCATTAGTAGAATATAAATGCTTTTTTTAAATGCTCCGTTGCACCTGCCTTGAATGACTTGTAGATGGAGCATTTAATGCTGCAAATCTTAGCCTCTCTGGTGTAACGACTCTTAACTCTGCAGTCTTTCTCATTTTTGTTTTGACTAAAGCCTCTTGAAATTCAACATAAGAGCAACCAACTTTCAAGAGATGTGAAATAGGGGGTGAAATCATTTCATTTGAGAGCCATTCTTGATTTTTTTGAAGGAACAAACGGTGTTCTATTCCGTTTTACTGATTGCCACTTCTGGCGAAGATTCTTTAAAAAATTCACAACTGCAGCTTTTAATTATTCAGAACTGGAATTTAATTGCTTTGCAGTCAAATAATTAAGTAAATATGACTTACACTTAGTGTCTGAAGAGCCGCACAAATGTTTCCCAACCATAGCTTCCGTCAACTCGCAAAAAGATCTTGATTTGTCACATTCATTCTGCTGATTATAAATCTTGCAAGTCTGGAAATGGATAGATCAATGTCAGCTTTTTCCTGCTAGTAGTTAGTAGCCATTTATTTTAATTATAACAAGTTACTAACATGTAAATGAAATAAAAAATGCATGTCAGGTTTACAGCTTTTCATAGCAAAACTTTTGCCAGCTATTTATTTAAAAATTCAATGGTAGATATTGTTCAAAATCTATGCATTTTTATTAATAGCATTACTTGTATTAAATATCATTACAAATGTGAAGTAACTCTTGTAATATAAAATTTTAAGTGTTATGAAATGATATCCTACCATAGGTTGTGCCTATTTCTGATACGAAAGTAAGAATGAAAGAAGCAACACGTCTCAAGACTCTGCAACTTGCTTCAGTAAATCAGGACTAATCATGTATCATCAAGTTTGACTCTTTCTGTTTGCCAACAGATTGAACTCAGACAAGTTTATTCACTGGAAAGGATATTTTTAAGCATAAGGAAAGAAATTCAAACTTCTAAAAATGCTATTTTATAAACTTAATTTCTTCACTTTTGTCCCAATTCTGTCCCACTGTGCGGTGGGGCGTGGACACGAGATCAAATAATATTTTTTGGACAATGTAAAATTCATGTTTTTTTTTAGAATTTTGCTGAATGTGAACTTGGTAACCAACAGGTAATTCAAGTAAGATTAATATTAGTTCATTAACTTGATTTATCTCAGTCGTTCCAACTTGGTTGTCGTTGGCATCTCTGGTAAGTTGTGATTGACACCGTCTTTTCTGTTTTAGTTTCAGCCTCTGAACAGCTAAATAAGGCAATAGGAAATTGTGTTTATTTATTTATTTAACCTTGTGGTCAATAAATATGTTAGATTCTTTTGACCTCAATAATTAAAATTACAATAAAAAAGTTAGATTTCTTTCCCTTTTTTTCAAAATCCGGTGCGTTTTTCTAGAAGTTATAGTGGGACTTGGGTGGAAAAATATCTGGAAATACGGGTTTAGGATAAACGCTTCTGATATGATATACTGAGTTTACCCATTAAAATATCGGACCATGTTATTTTTATGGTTCTATATCTTCCTCATTACTTTTATGCTGCTCTCTATCTTTCATGTTAATTTTATAATTCTCAAATAAAAGGGAAAATTGGTAGTTTGAGCTAAAGTATGATAACAGTAATGATCAACTTCACATTTATTAAACGAAATTAGTAAAAATAAAATCATTAAAATTAGTACAAATTAATATATTTAAGGAATTAAATGTATTGATATAAAACTACGAAATAGGAGTTTTACATATATCCATTGAAGTTTCTTTTTTATAGATCGTTTAATTAAAGTCATATACCCGTTACAAGATTTACATTTCATATTTGCTATTAAAAAGGAATTATTTTACATCCACTGTACCACTTCTTAGGGTCGTCACTTGAAATCAATGGCACAACAGTATTCAGATAAATTGTCAATCCATTGCTTAAGGGCTCTAAAGGCGAAGTGAAAATTCAGTCTGATTATTAAATATACACACACATTTAAAAATTAGTTCATCTTCTTGTCATTTTGAAAGTTGTTTTTTTTTGCATTATTTTTATGGTGCTCTATTTTTCTCATTACTTTTATGGTACGCTTTAAATTTCACATTACTTTTATGGTCCTAAATATTTTTGAGTACTATAAAAGTGGCATGATCCAAAATATCTTTTTGAGTTCCTAATCACCGCAGTTGGCAGCCATTTCCCTCATTCTCTCCTCGATGTTAAAGTGAAATAAAGACAATTATAATCCTATATCCTCTATTTAACACCTAGCTCCGGCTTTTCATTCATTTCCCATCATATAGTAACTCCACGCGAAATTCATCTCGTCCATTCAATTTTAAGTCATAAGAGTTTTAAATGACGACAAAACTCCAAGTATCATTTTTATCTCATCGATTCTTTATATCTGCATTCACGAAGCTCATCGGTTTTATTTGTGTAGTTTAATACAACGAGGCTTTAATTCTCTTTATTTCGCTCGCTCGTATGTTATTGGATTTTCCTGTCTGTTATTTGCTAGCTATTCAGCTGTGAAGTTACGCTCTCTCCGGCTATTGGGTTAGTTAGGACAATTTTGCGCACTAAGTAAGATTTCCGGTTATTATTAAGTGGGAGGAGGTTTCTTTTAACTTTGAGTTGAGCTGGCGACTGCCTCCAAGGTCACAAATGGCTAAAATTACTTTGTAGACTAATTCCTGTCTAGGCTAAAAACAATGCAAGTAAATAACAACACTATAGCAAAAAATGATAACCCCAAACAAAAAAAAAACACCTAAAAAAACAAGTATCAAGAAGAAGAAAGAAGAACGTTCCGACAGCGAAGGGAGGTCTGCGATCACCCGAAGACGGAGCATCCGACCAACCCCAGAGTAAAATAAAAGAGGAGGCAAAAAGTGGAAGGAAACGAAATGAACCAAAAACGCTACAAGAAGAAATATAAAATTAAAATTCGCTTCTAGAATGAACACCGACAGCGATCAAATAGTGAACTCAATGGTTTCACTCTTTTATGTAGGGATTTTACATTTCGATAATATTACAAATCACTACATTAATAATTTCCATTTTGGGAAAGTTTTCTTAGGATACTCAAAAAATGTGGTCGATGTTCAATCATCATAAACCTCAGCAATGAATTCTTAGGGTCGTTTCAGAGGGAGATCCAAAAGAATCCTTAGTCTCCTCTCTTCTAGTAAGCCCGCAACGAGGTATTTTGTACTCCTGCTACAACTAAATACTGGAGGAGTGGCACGTCTTTCATGCCCCAGTGCGTGTGTTTGGGCACTTTCTGGGCCCCAATGCCTGCAGGAGGAACTACTTTCACTCCGTATACCTTAACTACTTTCTATACAAGGTTCCCCTTAATAACTTTGTGTGACGCGGCCTCCTTGCAGCTAAGGCATTGAATTTATAAATTTACCCATTTTGAAAATATTCATAGGGTATTTATAAATTTATGAAAAAAAAATTGATAATATAATAGGCTTTAATTTTTTTTTCAAAGCTTGGTAGAAAATTGTAAATCTTATTTAAATGGAATGTTGTAGAATAATATTTGTTTTAAGGAAACCATCCAAAAACATTCAAATTTACTATGAAATTTCTAGAATTTAGTAAAATATTATGAAGCTTCAAGAATGTTCAAGACCTTGTCAGATCATAACCCCGGAAACTTCTAGAACCTTCTAGAAGAATACTTCAGAAATATGTATACAGGAATTTAAAGATCCGCTATTATTTCAGTTCTAGCTACCATAGCGAACACCTGAGAAGAGAAAAATTGCATCAAGGGGCTGCAATCATTCTTCAGATGTATTCTGTTATATCTGCGGACAGTTCATCAAAACAAGGGCAAAAATATTCGGTATGGCAGCATCTTCGAGTGTGTCAAGTTCACAAAGCATACTCAGCTTGCCAGCTGGGGACCACGACAAAACCATAGGCACCTCCTTATGCTTGTGAACACTGCCACAACTCATTAAAGGGTAAGGATTTTTTTTTGTTGTAGAGTAAATTATTAAATGTCACAAGTATTTAAGCCATTATGTTTGTTTTGTAAGCCAAAAGAGTAATAAAGTATGTTTTTACTTTTACAGGATAGGATAAAGGGAAAAGAAGAGCCATGAAGTTTGCTATTGTAAGGATTTGGCTGGAACCAACTGACCACTCGAGCAACTGATAATTCTAAACACCGACGTGGCAAAAATGCAACTTTTCTCGATATTCCACCCTCTATTGTACCAGTACCACACAGTACTGACCTTCTTGTACGTACCGCGCAATAACCTTGTCAGAGATCTTGGCTTGTCAAAGTCCAATGCTGAGCTTTTGATTTCCAGGCTCAAAGAGTGGAAGTTGCTGGATGAAAATGAGCAAGTAACGAGCCAAAAGAAGATCATGAACATTTTTCAAGATCTAGTACTTGTCAAGATGGGCTAACCTAGTGCAATGGTATATCCGGTCTGCTTGATGCAATTGGAAATACGGGTAATCCAGATGATTATTAGCTCTTCATTGACAGCTCCTCAACATTGACAGCTTCTGGCTCCCCCTCCTCGCCACGCCATTCGCTCCCACAACCTCCTCGTCCCCATCAGATCACGTACTAACAGACACCAGAAAAGCCCAATCCCAACAATTGTAAAATATATAAATGAGAATAAACTTAATTGAATACGTGTATTGAATACCGTCTGTAAATTATCTGTAAATACTATCATTACGCTACCCTTGTAAATACTCTTCCCATTCGCTGTATAATACCTTTTAAATATTGTATTTTGTCAGTCGAAATGACTGTTTGTATCCTAAATAAACCGTTTTATTATTATTATTATTATTATTATTACTACTACTTCACCATTTGTAAGTATTTTTTGTTTTAAAAATGGTAACTTGTAGAAATTTCTTGGATAAAAACTTCAAATATACGAAAATCCAGCCCTAAGGGCTGTTTTTTCAAACTCTGAAGTAACTCTTTGAAATTACTTTGATAAAAGATTTGAGTATACGAAAAACGAGGCAATGGCTTCGCCACTCTCCCTAAGGGAGAGCTTGCGCGTCGCTACTAAGATTATGATTTATAAATTTTTATAAATTTTATGAACTTCGCCAATTATAATAATTTTACAAGGAACTCTAAACTAAATTTCCCACCCTTTCAAAATATCACGGTGCTAAAATATAGAGTTATAGAAGATATATAAAAATAAATTTTCTGAACTTAACCATTTGTAATTCTTTGGGTTTTAAAAAATTCACAAAATTTCCATACTTATATTTATTTCTAAACTTCATTTTAGTTTTTGATATATAAGAATTATTAGAAATAACTTTGATAAAAAACATAAGTCATAACCAAACTAAGATGAAAGAACTAGCAAAAACGCATTGAATATACGAATAAACGGCCATCCCCACTAGTTTTTCAAACTCTAAAGAAACTCATAGGAGGAAGTTGGATAAAAAACTTCAAATATACGTAGGTAATATAATCAAACTAAGAGAGAAAAAAATCTCTTATTATTCAACTCATCCCCAAAAATCCGTTTTTGAAACATTGTGTTTCTGAAGACTTCAAAATGCTAGGATTTTTTATTGGTCTCCAGGGAGGTTTTACTGTGTTTCTATGTGATCTCTATCTTTGGGACAGTAGGGACAGCACAGCACCTTATTATAAGAACCGAAAGCCAATAAAGAATGAGTTGATCCTTGGGGGATATAATGTCAAGTATGAGCAATTGATAGACTTTCGAAGATTTTTTTATTTTTTTTATTTTATAGAGCCCATCTGGCAACTACAACACTTGGGCATAAGTTGCCGAAAAACACGACAGCCTAGAACTAGGCTACTTTAAAGTGAAAAATATGAAAACTTAATGATATAAATTGGAAAAACTTAACAGTCAGGAAGCAATCTCCTGCAGCGGGGGGGGGGGGCCTCACCCCAAGGCCGGAGAGTGCAACCTACAAACAAAACAATAACAAAAAAAAGAACCTTAAATAAAGGGGAGAAGCCCCGCCGAACACAAAAAGTCAACAAGTCCACCAGGCATGGTGCAGGAATCTGTCCCGAGTACAAGGGACAGGCGGTAGCGACCCCGCCAATCCCGGCGCCGGGACAGGTATCGTGTGCGAAGATCACCCAGACTGGGACATTTGACAATAATGTGCCGAACAGTCTGGAGGACGACGCAGTCGTTGCAATAGGGCGCAAGCGAGCGCTCCATCAAATAGCGAGGCGTCACACGAGTGTGTCCGATTCGGAGACGACAGAAAGCAACCTGAAGCCGCCGCGGCATTTGGGGATAGGTCCATGGGAACAGTCGCGGCGCAATGGCACGCAACTTTAGGTTCCCTTCGACCGTCTCCCATCTTCTTTGCCAAGCAGTCCGAAAAGCTGCCCGTATTCCTGCCATGTAGTCGGTGTGAGGAAGAGCAAAACGCTGGTCCGGTCGCAGAGTCCTCGCGGACTCTTTGGCGCCCTCATCGGCGCGCTCACTCCCCGCAATTCCTACATGTCCAGGAACCCAGCAGAAGATAATCTCGACATACGCCCGGCTCGCTAAAACCGTGGCATCACGGATATCGCGAACCAGGGGATGCGGAGATTCCAATGCCCCGAGAGCACTCAGGGCGCTTTGTGAGTCGCTATAGATCACAATCCGGTCTCCTAACCGGGCACGTTGCGTAATCTCCCGTACCGAGTGGTGTATTGCCACCAGCTCGGCCGTGAAGACAGACGCAGCGCATGGTAGAGCCCCGGTGACTTCAAACAGAGGGGATACGGCGTGGAAGCCGACCCCCTCTTGGGACTTAGAGCCATCCGTATACACTGGCACATTTCCAGCGTGACACGAGGTGTGCTTCAAAAAGGTCGAACGCAATACTCCCGGCGCAGTATAAGCTTTGGGAACAGAGGGGTGGCGACAAATAGCCAAATGTGGTACCCTCCAGGGTGGTGTCGTGGGCAGAACCAGGGGCGCCACCGGCCCGAGAGCTATATCTACCTCTCGAAAGAGTTTCCTGGCCCTAAACCCAAAGGGCTTAGGGTATGACTGGCGTCTCTCGGCGGCATAGGCACCATCAAGACCAGCTGTGGATGTTGTGAGAGCTGTTCGCGACTAAGGGAGGCACCGGGCTCGCGCGTACAGGCGAATGATGCACTGCACGCGGCGCAGAGCGAGTGGCATCTCCTCAGCATCGACCAACAGGCTCTCAATGGGGGAAGTGCGGAAGGCCCTGGTCGCAAGGCGAAGGCCGGTGTGGTGGATCTGATCCACCTTCCGCAATAAACGCTCGGCTGCGAATGCATAAAACTCGCATCCGTAGTCGAGCTTTGAACGAACGAAGGATCGATAAAAATGTAAGGCAGTAGCCCTATCAGCGCCCCAAGCGCTGAACGTCACGGAACGGAGAATGTCTATGGCGCGGGTACAAGAGACCTTAAGGCTGCAAATCTGAGCCTCCCAGGTGAGGCGTCGGTCGAATACAAGACCAAGGAAAGGGTGCGACTCAACCACATCCAGGCGCACCCCATTAAGAAACAAATCTGGGTCAGGGTGAAGCCGTGGATGGCGGCAGAAGTGCACCACCTTAGTCTTGGCCAAAGAAAACCGAAACCTGTGCGCTTCGGCATAGCGAGAGACGCGGTTCAATGCCTGTTGGAGTCAACGCTCCAGAGTTAACATCTGGACCGCGCCAAAAGAGATCGAAAGGTCGTCCGCGTAGAACGTAGCGAGAACAACTTCCGGCAGCACCGAGGTGATGCCGTTGATGCTCAGGGCAAAGAGTGTGACACTGAGGACCCTTCCCTGCGGGACACCCTCTTCCTGCTCCTTTGGGCCGGAGAGGGTTCCCCCCACCCGTAGGCGGAATCGACGATCTCGCAAAAATTCAGATATGAACATTGGGAGGCGTCCCCTCGCCCCCATCGTGTATGGAGTCTCCATAATACCGTATCGCCATGCAGTATCATAGGCCTTCTCCAGATCGAACAAGACCGTGGCGTAGTGCTGTCTACGAAGGAAAGCTTCGCAGACGGCATTTTCTAGTCGGAGCAGAGCATCCGACGTGAAGTGGAACTTGCGGAAGCCGCACTGTGCGGATGACAGATGTACTCCGCTGTCCAGGAAAAATGCTAATCTAACATTTACCAATTTCTCCATCAACTTGCACACGCAAGAGGTTAGAGAGATTGGGCGGAAGCCGGTCGAAGTAGAGTGATATCTTCCCGGTTTGCGAAAGGCGAACACAGTAGCGATTCGCCAGGAGTCTGAGAGAAGACCTTCCACCCAGATCCTGTTGAACAAATCTAAGAGAAAGGCCATGCCTCGCTCACCCAGGTGTCAAAGCATGGCGTACGGGACATCGTCGGACCATGGGAGGTGTCTGCGCACGAAGCGCGAGTGGAACACAACTCGCTCACAGTAAACTTGTCGTTGAAGGGTTCTCCGCCTCTGGAGGTAAAGTCCAGCCGGCGGCCTTCTGCGACATCACGATGAGCATTGAATGCTGGAGGAGCAGCATCACGGCTAGAGAATGCGGAAAAAGCGGTCGCTAAGGATTCCGCCACGGACGCGGGGTCCGAGATAGCGGTCCCATTCTCCTGTAAAACGGGAGGGGGGTCCTGCGAGAACTTGCCCTGAATCCTTTTGACCCTGCTTCCACACCTCAGTTAAAGGAGTCTTCCCGTTAAGTGAAGACACGTATGCCCTTAAAAAGAGCGGCGGGCGTGCTTCGAAATTTTTCCGGAACCTAGCCCTAGCCCGACGAAATTCAGCGACAGTGAAATCGTTCGGGCGGCGCTTATAGCGCATGTAGGCATAACGCTTCTGTTTGAGGGCTCTCCCACAATCGGCAGACCACCATGGGAGTGGTCGGCGTCCAAAAAAGCCAGACGTGCTAAGAATAGTAGTCAGGCCCACGGCGATAAGGTTGCCGGAGAAGAACTCAACGGCCTCATTTACCGACCTAAACTCCTCGACTGAGATAGAGAATTCAGCCATTTCCGGAAATGCAAGCCACCTGCACCCGCGCTAAGCACCACCTAGGTGGCCTCTCAGGCGGCAGTTGCCCTGAAAATGATATTTAAATGGAAAAGTGATCCCTACCATGGAGGTCATCGACCACCCCCCAATCAAAATCACGTTGTGCATCCGAAGAGCACAAAAATAGATCAAGGCAAGAAAATGAAGCGGATCTCGGACAGTGATACTCAAACTCATCCACGTTTAGGACACCAATCTCAAGCTCTTCGATCAAATCGGCAAGGACTTGTCCCCTGGGATTTATTGAGTAATCTTCCCAGAGAGGATGCCTGCCGTTTAGATCTCCAAGCAAGAAATAGGGCCTCGGCAACCGTGCCACGACGCGGCGGAAGGTCCCCCACGTCGAAGTCAGCTGACGGTGGAATGTACGCAGAAATGATAGTATACCTACTATCCAGGTGCAGCTTCACAGCCAGTGCCTGAAAGGGGGTATCTAAAGAGAAGGGAAGAACGGAGACATCATGCCTGGTGTAAACCGCGCATCCCCCAGCCAGGCCATCCCGCGGTGGTAAGCTCACAAGACCCTTATACCCCGGGAGGGCAGGCAGGGGGCACGCGCCTAGCATGGTTTCCTGCAAAAAGATAGCTAACGGGGAACGTGACGAGACGAGCCTCCGCAGCTCCTCACAGTTGGCCCAGAGTTCACGGCAATTCCATTGAAGGAATATGCCCTCCAGGTCTAGCTCGGAGGAGACGCGGGGGCCCTCCTCGAACTGAAGACCCTCACGGGAATTGCCGTACGCTTCCCGGGGGCAGAACCCCAGGCACTGTTGGACGGACAAAGCGCTAAGGGCGCTGTCGCTTTCGAGAACTTATTGGGGGAGGTTGGGCTCGCCATGCGAGTCTTTTCCTCCCTCTGCCTCGAAACCTTAGGCGGGCGTTGCGGCTTCGGAGGTGGGGGCCCTCTTTTCGAGTAACCACCGTCTCCGAGCCACTCGCTACACCTCGGGGCGTGGGCGAAGGAGCCGAAGCTCCTTTGTTGCTGTCCTCCTTTCGGGGGACTGCTTTAGGAACCTCGGAAGTTGGCCTAGCGACCATCTTCAGGGGTGTTGCCTCCTGTGACGCCAACGACTCTGTGGAGGCGCGTGGCCGTTTCGCCTTACGGGAAACGGTCATGCTGGGGGAAGAGAGGGGATCCCTGGTTTTAGCCGGGGCTGGGTATGAACCCATTTTTCCGCCAGCTTTACCAGGGGAGCGCCCGGGTTTGGGTAGACCCCGCAGAAGGGCTGCGAATGGGCGCGGAAACAACCGTGCTCGTTGGCCTGGATGGGCCAGGAGCAGAGGGTGCCTTTCTAACTATTGAGGCATATGACGTCCCAGGCAGAGCCGGGCGCGCAAGGACCAAGTACTTTGCCTCACGGAATCAGAGTCGATCCTGGGCCTGAACGGCTAGGATTTCTTTCTCAAGGAGATATGCACCACATTGCCACACACGATTTAGACTTATCGTGTGCGACCTTGGAGCAATTTACACAGACTTCGGGTGACCCCGACTTTGCACGTCTACATGAGCGATTCGTATGGCCGAAGCGGTAACAGTAATAGCACCACCGCAGCAGTGGCACGAATGCCTTTACGCGGTAGCGGTACCAACCGAAACGCACCGACTCAGGGAGCTTGTCACAGTCGAACGTGATGAATAGTGTAGGGGTGGGTCTCGAGGCCCCTCCCTGTTTTCTAATCACACGTTCGACCTTGACCGCCCCATGGTCGGCCAGCTCTAGGGTGATGTCCTCAATGGAGTATTCAACGAGTTCCCTCGCATAAATTACTCCTTTCACAAAGTTCATGGTAGAGTGCGGCGTCACACTCACCGGGGTGCCATGAAGTGTCCGAAGAGCACTTATCTTGGCCGCCTCGGCGGGATTCGCCGCATTTGCCAGAAGGCTCCTATCCGAGAAACTAACACCTTCGGCTCTCTACCAATTGCACTAGCTAATCCTCTCCTCTGATGGATCATGTTGCCCTTGGACAACATGGTGCCATCAGTGGAGCGAATAACGAAGAATTGTTTAAAGCCAGCGGGCTTGAAAACGCCAGGTAACCTCTGATTGAGGGGCCCCGATGTCATCGAGGCTCCGCCCTGTGCACTTTTGTTCTTAGTCAAGGGCTCCGCAACCGGGGGGGGGGGGGCAGAGGGGAAGGATGTGCCGATGTTAGCTTAGTCGCTTGCCAGAGTGGCAGCAGACCCATCCGTCCCCACAGCCCCCGCGGATGGAGAGGAGCCCCGACTCTTTTTTGTCTTTTTAGTCTTTTTCTTTTTCCTTTTCGGAGAGGAGGGCTTCTCACCTCCGCGGGAAACAGCCCCCAGGCCAGATAAACAGGCCTCAGCCAGGTCATTCTCTAAAATGGAGAGGGTCCTGGTAGTCGTGGGGTCACCGGGCGGAGGAGATCTTTCCCCTCCTTGTACTGCTTCTGAAACCACAGCCGTTTGAGGGGGACCTTGCATATGGGTGGATTCGGGTTCGGTGCTGTTCGACGAGCCAGGATTCTCCCCCATGAAAGGCCCTACTGTCTGAGGCTGGGTGTCCTCAAGGACCATGTCTATCTCATGGGGGGGGGCCTCCAGTTGGCCATCCTCCCCCCCAAGACATCGCAGGTCCCGTTGGCAGTATCGTCACTAGTCTTCTGTGGGGAGGCATGGGCCTTGACCCCGGCAAGGTTTAATATTCTTGCCAGCAGGTCTTTTGAGGGAAGCGACCGAAGGGGCCTGGCTTCCCTCTCCCCACTCAGGGGGTTTTCCCTACCGAGCCGCTTCGATGTGGAGCGGCTGGCTAAGGGCTGCCTGCTGGCTTTCTTGGCAGTGCCCTTGGAAAGAACAGAGGGGACTGCCGCTGGTAAAAGGGAGGCACCCGAAAGCACTTCCAGAGAAGGGGGCGAGGGGGAGTCCCCTACACCCGTAAGTGAAGGAGAGAAGTAAGCCTCCTCTCCGGTTAGAGATATATGTAGGGTCCCTTGATCAAGCACAAGGGGGGGTAACCTCCATTTTTTTGAGGAGCTGCCCAAGGGCGGCTCCGTCGATGTTATAGGAGAAGTTGGGGATTGGGTTTTTTTTTTATACTCATCATTGGGCACGGTGACCCTCTTTTTTCCCCGGGATGCAATCGCGCATCACCTCTTGCAGTAGTCCGCACTGCGAGAGGTGCTTACAAGCCCGGCAGAGCCAGGCACCGCCATTTAGGACCACCCCTCCCGCCTGGTGGCCTGGCAGTCCATCGGCATGGCGGCTCCACCTTAGACACGGCGTAAAACAGATAGATTTTGAAGACGAGAGGAAAAGGGATGTGAGGAAGGTATGGGTGGGGATGAAGCAGGTTTTTAAAAACGAACCACCCCAGACTGGAGCTCAGGAGTTAGGGAACATTGGCCCCTACCCCCCTCAGCCCCGATCCAGGACGGTTGGCCGAGTATAAGGTCAGCATCTACCCTGTGAAATTAGAGGCTGACCAGAGAAAGCTGTGGGAGAGGTTGTATGAAATGAGAGGACACAAGTGTTTTGAAGGAAGGAAGAGGGGCTAAGCTGGGGCCGGACGGGGTGCTGAGTCCCATCAGCACGGCGGCAAGGATGGCAAATCGCCGCGCCCCTTACAGGGTAGACTTTCGAAGAGTTTGTTTCCTCCATTGCATTTAAAACTAGGTCTCATGAAGCAGTTTGTTATAGCGGTAATTTTTGATAAGAGTGGCGCACTTGTTTTAAGCAATTAAACCATGTAATACTTCTTTATATCATTTTAATAGTGTACTATGATTAATATTTCGATGGCGGGGAAAGTCGAGAGTCTATCACGCTTTATATAGTCACAAAGTCAATATTTCAGCTCAATTCTGCAACTCGAGTATTCTTCCAGGACGCATCTTGAAAAGCCATGTCACAACCTAATTTATGCAAATCGCTGCTCAGAACGATTTGTTGGCGTTAATACGTAAAGTTACAAAAATTAAACATGCGTAGATTATGGTGAAGGCTGTGTAAGCTCTTTGGGAGTCGCGTGATTATCAAGGGTGATTTGTCACCGAGGTTTGGTACCACTCTTTGGTAGCCAAATGGGTTTCTTGAATCGGCTTGGCGGCTATCGGTTTACTCCCGCTGCGAATGCCTGATATTTATGAGGCACTCACTTCAAAAGGGTAAAAAAACTGTTCTTGCTCGATTGTAGGCTGGGCGGTGATCAGAGATTTCCTCAACGGTAACGGAATCTTAGAACTGGATTCAATATTCTTTATTCTTTAATTGAGTACTCATTTCTAGGCCCCTTCTAATTCCCTATTTACATAAACGGCTCGCACACATGTGGTATTTTAATATTTCACAATAGAGAATTAATTCTTATACATTCAACATGACCTTCTAGTTACATTAACTTATTTTACAAATCCTTAGATGAATATAAAGTCTTAAAATTGCTATTCAATAGCATACAAGTAATTAATAGGACATTTTCCTTAAATATCTCAACGAAAGAATGAGTTAGTATGCCGGAACCTCAATGAACAAACTGAGTTCATATTAGACCCCTTAATACATTCTATATGAATCTAAATAGTAATACACTTCCTCACTTTACTTAATTTAATTTACAATGTTTTACATATTTATTGAATCTTACAATTGTTGTATTATTAAACATAAGCAATTAGTAATACTTCATATTTGGGGCGCACGGTAGGTGGCGCTGTTAGTAGGCTACAATTTTGGGCTATAATATATCTCTTATGACGTCATACGGTAGCTTCAGATGTGACCAATCACGGCGTTATATTTTTTGTCGTTTTGTGGATTTGTAACTTTTAGACTATTATTTAGTAAATATCTGCGCCTCTGCTCGTTTAGAGTTTTTTTCTAAGTTGGGTAAGGTTTCTTAATGTCTTTTATTGCTTTTTTTTGTTTTCGTATTTTTGGTTTCTCAGTGAACGATAACAGCTTCTTACTGGCAAATGTAGCTATAAATAGAACCCACTTAGCATTTGTTTCTCTTTCGTTATGGCTTTTTCGTGCTCTAGTTGCGCTTCTTTGTTATTCGAATTCGGCTTTACTTTGTATAATCACGACAAACTTTTAGATTATCTAGAGGCGCATAAACTAATCAAGAAACCTATAAAAGTAAGTATTGTTTGTTATTAGGTTAGGTTTTTCTGCCAGTAAAAAGCTGTTGGGGGGGGGGAACATTAAATTCAAGGGGACTGCTCGTGGGGAAAATATCACTGTGGGGGGACCACCCTGCGATGATCCTGAGTTTTAATCAATTGGGGGGGGTATGGGGGGTGCAGCCCCCCAGTATATACTCGTATACAAAAAAATACAACGCCGTAATTGTTCACATCTGACGCTACCGTTTGACGTCATAAGACATATTGTAGCCCAAAATTGTAGCCTGTAAACAGCGCCACCTACCGTGCGCCCCGAAACTGAAGTGTTACCAAGCAATTTAATCAGATTTCATGAATTAATAAACTTCGATTTATTCTAACATAAAACGAGCGAGCGTACATTAATGTGTGTCTTATCATTTCAAGATGATGTCATAGAAGAATTCTTGAGTTGTAGAATCGAGTTAAAATATTATCTGTTTGTGAATTTATAAAGTGAGATAAATCATCTCCGGCATCGAAATATTACTCCTAAGACACTATTGTAACAATAGGGAGAATTATTACAGGCCTTAGTTGCCTAAAATATGTGTGCACCTCTTATTCAAAATGACCGTTAGTGCTGTTAACAAAGAATATGTAGCCTTCAAGTACCATCAAAATTTCCTTTCCAAAATCTCGGAGGAAAAAGTGAAAGCTCGTGTCTTTGTTGGACCTGGTACCAGGAAAATAATAGTGTGTTCAGAATTCCCTGAAAGACTTACTAAAAAGGAGAAAAAACTCTGGCAGAGTTTTGTTTCGCTCTCTCAGGGCTTAGAGAAATAACCACAAGGCTGAAAATCATGTGGAACTGATTGAGAACTTAGCGAAAAGCTATGACCAAATTAGCTGCAGGATGTCTTTGAAGGTGCATGCATATCTTTGATGTCCATCTTCACAAGTTCAAGGAGAATACGGGAGCATACTCTGATGAGCAAGTGAAGCGCTTCCATAAAGATATACTAAACTTTAAACATAGATAATGTTGCGGATTTAAATAAAAAATGTGATAATGGTAACCACTTTCCCAACACAAAAGAAATAAATGATAAACTAAGAAAATAGTGGACTGTATAATGCAAGTTACTCACCTGTGGTAATTATAATGATGAAAATAATAGCATCCCTTAAAACTATATTGAAATCCTACCAAGTGCACTAGGGTTCGGGGAGAAGCGTATTAGCTATAACACAACGGAAATCAACATATAAAGAGAATAATTATGTGAACAATGGTGGCGGTTTCTTGCTGGGGGGGGGGGACAACTTTCGCTTGTCAGGATGAAGACAGGGTTCTACGGAATCTTACCGGCACGTAAATCAATATAAGCAGTTATGGCAAATACAGAAGGTTCTCTGCTCTGTACAACACTGAGGAAGTTTTATATACAGGAATTATCAACGGTTTAAGTGCTGATTGATACGAGGTAGAGCGACGGTCAGTATGGCTAACGGACAACGACTGCCCACATAAAATTTACCTGCATAAACCTAGTTTGCTCCTAGTTTTTGGGGGGCTTGCGCATCACAAGGTGGTTGTCTCGAGTAATGGACATATTAGCCAATATTCGAACAGTAAATTCTGGGGGTATTTTAACCACCTAACATAAAATAATAAATCTACTATTCTCCTTTCCTAAACTTCTGGAGTGAAATACACGACAGATACCAACTTGATGTAGACTAAACTTAGGGGCTTGTACGGGAAAATGTTTTACACTACAAACGGAAATCGAGGAAATCTGTTCACTTTTAACCGTTTTTACGTGTTTTTCTATATTTCTTGTAGAAGCTTCAATAAAATTGTAATAATGGATAAAAAAACAAAAGTTGCAAAGTTGAGAACAAATAGTGGCTATTTTCTATTGTTTTGCAATAAAAGGAGTTGGAAAATAACACTGGCAAGGAAAACAATGTGCTAGATATCACCTACCATACTTCTTGGTGGACCCTGCCTATCTCTACTTGTCTTTATTACACACCCGCCTACCATTTTGTGAACTTGCTCTTTTATCCCCAGATGTTCTGGTTACTCGGCAATGTTTCCTCCTTTTACCAGACCTTAGTCGAGTGGCAGTGTATACTGTGACGTCCCTACCTTCTGCAAGAGTTAAAAGCCCGCTAACTGACAAAACTATTAGGCATGGTGTGTGCTGGCCGTCGACTCTCCAGTACCATCCTTTATGATCAATGCTCAAGGACAAATTCACCAGAACAGCGGGTCGGGTTGAAAAAGCCTAAACACCCCACGGCATTGGGAGGTCATAATATCTATTTTCCATGTGTCTTTATTTAGTTTTTTGTGCTACAAGAAAAGAAAATAGTGTGGGACAGCAGGCGCATGTAGCTCCGCCTCCAACTTCGGCTTTGCGCTCTCTATGGGTCGGGCATGACGAGGTAACACGAGACTCCTTCGACCGATGGAGGGACTCCCTTCCCCCTCACCATTTCTATGCGACAAAGGGGCTTTCCTTTTGCGATCTTTGCAACCACCCACAGGCAGCTGCACCTCAGAATAGACTGTGGCCCCTGCCCCTATGCTTTGTCAGGATACCCTCCAACCTCTTTCCAGCGGAGAAGAGGTTTACTCCTCTTATATGTATGTCTGCAGATGAGGTGGCTTCCCATTCACGCTCTGCTTTGGTTGACTCCTTCTCTATACCAGTAGCGGTCCCCCATCACAGGGGACTGCCAAGAAAGCAAGCATGCAGAGCGATAGGGCCAACCACTTTAGAGGGGCAAGGGTTAGCGGGGGCCGTTGGGTCGTGGCTCCTACTCTCCTGCAGGCATACATTTTGAGCTTGCAGGAGGCCGGTGTACACCCTCCACTCTCATCGGCGATGGACATAGTTTTGCTGACCCAAGCGACTATAGATCACAGGACTAAAGAGTTTTCGATCGGGATCCGTGACACCTAGGGTGGATGGCCATTTTGAGTCCTCTCTCTGAGCTAAACATGGTCCCGGAGGTAACCTAGTCACAGATGGCAGGATCTTTTATGAGGGCGAACCTGGGTTCACTGCCAAACACCGAACCTGAATACATCACTGCGCAAGCTTCTCCTCAAGTGGCTCTGGACTCCGAGGAGTCACAAGAACTACAACAGAAGGAAATAATAGGTCACTGCAGGCGTATGGAGATTTGTGGCGTTTTTTTAGCTCGTTAGCTTCAAACACTTTCTGGTTATTTGCTCCAAAGATGACAGTATATTGGCTAAATGAAACATGATATTTCAGAGGAGAGCATTAGCTAGTTCGATTGTTAGAGAGCCCAAGGTGACCCGTTTTTCGGGCAGGAGCCTTCTGCCAAATACGTCGGATCACTCCGACACACTCACCGGCGAGTGTGACGCCACCCTCTACCATGAATTTCGTTAATTGAGTCGTTTATTCAGAGTAATTCATAAACTTCTCCTTATAAGAAATTACTTTAGAGCTGGCCAATCACGAGGTGGTCATGGTCGAACTTGTGATGAGAAAAAAAAGCGAGATCCTCGACACCCATCCCTACCCTTTGCGTCACGTTCGACCGTGAGAGCCTCCCTAAGTCGGTGCGTGCCGGTTGGTATCGCTAGACCGTCAAATCCCGGGGAGGGAAGAGGGGTGCTACTACTTGAGCCGTTTTTTGGTCATATGAATCGCTCTGGTTTACCCGAAGTCTATTCAAGATGCTCCAAGGTAGTACATAATTAGTTCCTATCGTATATGGCCAAATGTATCACTTGCGTAGAGCCACACCCAACTTCTTCGAAGCAATGCGGTGCATAACTTCTGGAGAAGGAAATCTTAGCTGTTCATACTGCGAATCGTTACTCATTTACAAGGGTATTGGCTTCGATTTGGCCCGCCCAGCACTGCCTGGGAAGTCTTATGCCTCAATGTTAAGAGGATACCCTCTGTTCCCTGTTCCTCCAAGCGTATGATCACGATTGTTTCCGTCCCCATTCGGAACTCTTCTGCGTGTTCTACCCCCACCCCCCACCCTCCGGCGAACTACGGGCATAACTAGCCGCACAAAGGGTTTGCACCCAGCCTCGGCAAAAACCAGGGCTACCCCATCCCCCCTCACCCAGCGTGAATCGTTTCATGTAAGGTGAAACAGCCACGCACATCCATCTAGTCGTTAGATTCATATGAGGCAACAGCTCTAACGGTGGTCGTGAAGCTGCCTTCTGAGCTTCCTAAAACTTTCCCCCCAAAAGAGGACAGTACCAAGGAAGCTTCGGCTCTTACGATACAACCCAAGGCTGGACTGGGTGGCTCTGAGAAGGTGGATCGTCCAAAGGATGTACCCCTCCCTCTGAATTTACACCGCCCGACAAAGGTTTTAAGGCGGAGTGAGAAAAAACCTTGCATAGGAAGCCCAACCTCCCCTGATAAGTCCTCAAAAGCGACAGCGACTCCAGTACCTTGCTTGGACAAGAGCGCCGGAGTTCGGCTTCCAGGAAGCGTACATCCATTCCCATGAGCGTCTTCTCTTTCATCTGCTAGAGGTATTGGACGGTAGGCACCCCCTTATGGGGGACTAGACGATCAGTCCTATGGGTCAGGCCATTGCCGACCTGATCGACGAGCTCGAGATATGTGCCCTAAATGTGGATGAGTTTACGCCTCACTGCCCGATGACAGCTTATTTTTCCTCTCTGAATCTATCCCTATGCTTCCCAGATACACAACCGGATTTTTATTGGCAGGTGGTCAATGACCTTGATGGTAGTGATTACTTTCCCATTCAGCTATCATTTTCTGGGCCGCTTCCGCTCAAAGACCACCATGGTGGTCCTTAGAGCTGGTGCGGTTGTCTGTATTTCAGGAAATGGCTGATTTATGTCTCAGTCGAGGAGTTAGGTCGGTGAATGAGGCATTTTAGTTCTCTCTGGAAACCTCATTACCGTGAGCCTAAGTACTATTTCTAGAACATCTAACCATTTTGCACGCCATTGCTTCTTTGGTCGTCTACCGAGTGTGAGACGGCCCTCAGGGAGAAGTGATATTCCTACATGCGCTATAAGCGCCGCCTGAACGACTTCATTATGAGTGAATTTCGTCGAGCTAGGGATAGGTTCAGGTATATTTCGAAGCACGCACGCCGCTCGACCTGGCTGACATACGTGACTTCACCTAATGGAACGACTCGTACTGCAGAGGTGTGGATGCGAATCAAAAGATTTCTGGACAAATTTTCGCGATTCCTCTCCTATTCTCCAGGAAAACAGGACCACAATATCGGACGCTGTATCTATGGCGGATTCCTTTCCGACCACTTTCTCCGCATTATCAAGCTGAGATGCTTCTCCCCCCCTCAGTATTCAATGCATGTCGTGATGTCGCCGAAGACCAACGAATTGACTTTAACTCCGGGGTCGGATAACCCTTCAGCGACAGGTTTACTTTCAGTGAGTTTCGTTCATCTCTCGCTTCATATGCGGATACCTGGCCCCTGGTCCGGAAGATGACCCCTTACGCCATGCTTCGATACCTGAATGAGCGAGGCATGGCCTTTCTGTTAAATTTGTTCAACAGGATCTGGGTAGAGGGTATTCTCCCAGACTCCCGGCAAATCGATACTGTGCTCGATTTTCGTAAACCTGGGAGAGATCACACTACACCGAGTGGTTTCCACCCAATCTATTTAGCATCTTTCGTGCGCAAGTTGATAGAGAAATTTGAAAATGTTAGATTAGCTTTTTTTCTTGGACAGAGGAGGCAATCTGTCTTCTGCACATTGAGTCTTCAGCAAGTTTCACGCTCCCCCCCCTTGCTCTGTCTGCTCTAACTGGAAAATGCTGTCTGCGAGGTCTTCCTTCGTAAACAGCAATACGCCACGGTGTTTTTCGATCTGGAGAAAACATGCCTTTCCTCTACGCCTGAGCGTGCTTTCTTCTCTCTTCTTGCTTTTGTTTTGTTTCTTAATTTTGTTTTTTGTGTGTTTTTTTTTGTTTTTTCGTTTGTTTTTTTCTCTTTGTTTGTTTTATTTGAGCAATTTTAACGTACTCTAGTATCTGGGTGAATTTTCCAATTTCGGTAACTCAAGACCTTGGAGGCAGTCGGCGCCAAATGGACGTTGTAAAGAAAAAAAAATCATTCTCTTCCTTCTTCTTCTTCCTTTTACTCTTTCTTTTATTCTGATTCTTCTTCCTCTACCTCTTTATCTAACTTTTCTTCTTGCTATTCTTCTTTTTTCTTCCTTTTCTACCTCCTCTTCTTATCCTTAGCCTTCTTCTTCTTCCTCTCTTTCTTTCCCTTCTTCTTTATTTCTTCCCCTTCTTATTCTTACCCCTCTTCTTTTTCTTCCTCTTATTCGTCTCATGTGATCCTTAAAAAGCCCGATTCTCTTTCCAACATCTTGAATTTCTATAAACAGGCCATTTCAAGAACGGCGGCGATGTCGTCGTCAGACGTTATTTTAAAACGTCTTACAATCCCAATCCAATCCAGAAGCAACAGATTTATGCACCTTTTAAATTGAGTTATTCTGTCTAATAAATAGCCAACCTGCCATTTCTAAATTAATGGCTACGTTAATTCATCGTTCGTTACAGAAATGTCCAAAGTTCTTATTAGATTACCAATAAATATTTTATAACATGTTTGCGGCACATTTCAGAATTAATATTGAAATGGCCGCAGTGGAAATAAATAGCCCCAATCGCACAGAAGCGATACATCCACTTGGATTCGATCAAAAGAGGCAATAAACGCTTTAAGCCAAGTTGAATAAAAAGGATTTGATAATGGGGAGGAAACAATATAATCCACATGGATATGCGACACGCATGGGCGTGGATGATGTAACAGGGCAATATCCACACTACTACTGAAACCTGGAGGAGCGACAAGCCCTCCCAAAACCAGTACCCCAAGGTAAACTGGAGCTGCCTTCTTTAAAATCTCCCACTGTCTTTTCAACGCCTCTATAAACCTAGCAAAGTTTCAAGGAGAGCGTTAATTTTCTTAAAAAATGATATGTTCAAGTCAATTGAGCAAGGTAAACAGCATGACGTGGTTTATAATCAAATGGTTTGGGTTGTAAAGAGTGCTACTCTTGTATTTTTAAAACCAATGGGAGGTAGGATGGGCATATGTGTAAGTACAACCTCTATTTCTTGAATGGAATCTAGACCGAAAGAATAGAGTTGAAATATCGGCTCTGGTAAGTATCCTAACCCCGCCAGAAGAGTTTGACGGAGGTTATGTGATCATCATTGCTCGTTTTGTTTATTAACAGATATCGATGAAGTTTAGTGGCGTTGTTTACCATAGCTATGAAAGAGTTGATTATATTTTTTGTGTAAATCCAGATTCTGATACAGTTTCTGGAGCACTTAATTTCGATAACATTTCGAGATAGGACAATTTTTATCATTGGTGGAGTTATGAGTTCTCTGATTGTTTTATAGTTCTTTTTGTTGTTTTTTGTAATTGCCATTAAATGTTACGGGTTTTTTGCTTCTATTGTTGAAATCATTCTAAAAATAAACTAGGATTTTCTTTAATGGAGGTCTTGGAAGCTGAGAAAGGGAAAGTTTAAGAAAGCCTCATTGAACAACTGTTAAATTGGCAGATCAATTTCAAGCACTCTTTTAATGTTTCATGGCAATTATTCATAGGTAGATATCGGCAACTTTAATGAGTGGTATGATAACGTTATACAGAGAAAAGGATACATACACACACAGTCTTTTTCTCTCTCTCTCCCCTTCTGCCCTTTCCTCTACACCCACTCTCCCCCTCCAAATCGCTGTATATCCTGTTAGAGTAACAATTAATTTATGCAGGGCTACGGTTATGGTTTCCTACACGATTCTGACGACTTCTTACCGTTGGTGCTTCGCCTCCCCAAATAGTTCAGATAGCCACACTTATAATCTCGTTTGGGATTATGTTGTGACAACATGGACAACATTGGCCCACTTACTAAATGTCTTCTTCTGTTAGTTTCGGTGTTTCCGACTTCCTGATAGGTTTCATCGTAACGAGCTTCTTGCCTCTTGTATTCGTCCAAACTATGAGGAGAAATGCTCAATCTGCGGCTTAGAAATGAACCAGAAGTAAACTCAGGAATGTTTGACTGGATTTAAGAATCCTGCCGGAAATCGTCGCCCATTGCAAGGCTATTTGCCGAAGACTAGATCCAATCTTTAGTAATAATGTTTCTCAATACTTCCTAAAATGAAAGTGTGAAAATAACAACCTTGAGCTAAAGTCAACAAAATCGGAAAATTCGGAAAGATCCTGAGTATCATAGAAATAACTTTGCCATGAAATGGCTACAAGAGCACCAACACAAGGTTTCTTCGGCTTCTCTTTAACGATCTGATCGGAGAAAATCGAGTAAAATAAGAGAACAGGTGTGTTCTGAGTGTGTGGAAGTTGGTAATCCTTGGAAAGAGTGCCGTAGTACTTCCAAAAAGTGTACAAAATGTGATGGTGGGCAACTGGCATTGGCATTGAGATTCCGCATCAGCAAGTATGCCTTAAAAAAATAAAATAAAATGATCCTACCCAAAATTCATACAAACGAGCACCCCCAAGAGGTGGTTGGAAAAGAAAGCAAGGAGCCCATGACCTCCACGATTTGCACCTACCTCAGCAACCTTGCTAGATCTAGAAGTTTTGCTGATCCAATGAATTTCCTCCTAGAGAAAGACCGGCACAAAAAATAAGTTAAGTTTTCCTCCCAACCCTCCTTCAAGTACAAAGAGAATCTAAAATTTACAACATATTAACTTGAATCCGAAAAAGATATGCAATACTAAACGATAATTCTCCACATTAACGACTCCAACCTTTTTTCCGAAAATTTGCTTTCAATCTATTTTATAAGCTTATCTTAATTGTCCGTTGCTATTTATTCGGCACAGAAAGCACTATTTCCACAGTGTTTAGCACTTAAAAGTAGTATTTTCCAAGCGTTAGAGCTATTATTTAGCGCTGCTATCCATATCAGTATGATGCCATAAGCCTTGAGGAAAAAAAAGAGAGATTCATTGCACTGATTCAAGAAATACACATTACCAACAATGATGCTAATTTAACTATGAAATAGAAGGTGAGGGCCAGTAGGTTATTTAAAAATGCTTCGTATTAATCTGTAGAATTACCAAAAAGGAATCGTCGGCAAAAAGTATTGACACGGATTGTATAACGTTGCTGCGGCAAGGAGAAAATGATGAAACCGCGTATTCGGATTCTTATAATGGAGCGTGGACATAGTTCTTGCTAAATAGCCAGTTTTCGAATATCTCTGGCATCTCCATCTCATTAAATCTAATTCAACCTTACTCTTTACCGCTTACAAACATGTTCTTTTTAAATTAGGTCGTTTATTTGACAAAGATCAGTTAGAGATTCGAAGCAACCATAATATACCAGCGAAAATGCAAGCACCGTTATTTTCTAACCGTCACAAAGAACAGCAATTTTGAACTAAAGGCAAGTAAGAAGTAGAATAGGCTTGTTGTTTGGTTTCTTTCCTGCAGGGAAAATAAAAAAAAAAACCTTACAAAAGAACTAAAAGAACATGAAAAAATATAATCTAGCCTAAACATAGCTAAACTTCCTAAACTTCCACTTAATCCTGGCATTATTTTTTCCGTCCAAAACAAACTGTCAGTGACAAAATTGTTGCCAATTTATTTTTCGTTATAACATCATAATTAAAAAGTACTATATAGCATTTTTCAGGTATGGGTGTTGGTAAAAAATTAACATTCAAGAAAAAAAAAGCGCATTCGATTACGTCGGAGTGGTTAAGCTGTAGAATTACCGACGACCTCTCCCCCTTAAAAGACTAAATCCGCAAACAAAATAAAAACATGAAATTCACCCACTAAGGCGAAAAAAAGTGGAAAAGAAGAGATTCTAATCCAAAGTACAAAGAAAAAGAAGAGGCGATAAAACTTGATGGTAAATAAGAAACGACCGGGAAATTGCTTCTGCTTCACGTTCAGACTAAATTCATCTTTTCTCAATTGTCACACGACGATACTGCAGAAGGGTTTGACACTCGATGGGTCAAAAATTGGAATAACCATTTTTGCATCTCTTAAGTACAAATTTATCCCCCACCCGTTAAGAATTCCCTCAAAATTATCGCAGAAATAAAATGGACCTACGACTCCCAATAAAACAAGGACCAAATCGAATAGAAATTCCTCCACTAAAACATTTGTCCCAGAGAAGAAAAATCATGTATTGAATTTGGCAACGTTCAAATCCATTAAAAGCAACCCACGTACGAGTGATATAAAGGAAAACCAATCTATAATAAGCGATATAAAACAGCGATATATACCAGCTTAAATATGAGTGAAAAGTATAAAAAATATTGAAATATGCAGTGGCTAAAATGATGTTGACCGTTTTGGTTGTGGTTTATAACTCCCCGGGAGAATATCACATCTCTGCTCTCTCTGACCGCTTGGGAGATTCAGGGAAAAAGCATTGATTCTACACCCTGTGTTGTAGGCGCCACCAACGTTCCATCAATTAAGTGGGGCTACGCTTTCGGTGATGTCATAAGGAGCCGAGTTGAGTGGAGGGAGGCTGTTGCATGCTATGGGAGTTTTATGGTAGCCCCCTGTGCTAGCAATCGACGTAACAACTAAGAAATGGAAGTTCAATTGCAACTTAACCTCACGCGGAATGCATCCAAGTGGAGTGGTCCCGCCCCAGGATTGCATCCAAGTGTGGTGGTCCAGCTCCAGGATTGCATCCGAGTGGGGTGGTCCCGCCCCAGGAATGCATCCAAGTGGGGTTGTCTGGCTCCAGGATTGCATGCAAGTGGGGTGTTCTCGCCCCAGGATTGCATCCAAGTGGGGTGATCCCGCCCCAGGAATGCATCCAAGTGGAGTTGTCTGGCTCCAGGATTGCATCCAAATGGAGTGGTCCCGCTCCAGGATTGCATGCAAGTGGGGTGGTCCTGCCCCAGGATTGCATCCAAGTGGGGTGGTCCCGCTCCAGGATTGCATCCAAGTGGGGTGGTCTCGCCCCAGGATTGCATCCATTTGGGGTGGTCTTGCCCCAGGATTGCATCCATTTGGGGTGGTCTCGCCCCAGGATTGCATCCAAGGGGGGTGATCCCGCCCCAGGAATGCATCCAAGTGGAGTTGTCTGGCTCCAGGATTGCATCCAAATGGAGTGGTCCCGCTCCAGGATTGCATGCAAGTGGGGTGGTCCTGCCCCAGGATTGCATCCAAGTGGGGTGGTCCCGCTCCAGGATTGCATCCAAGTGTGGTGGTCTCGCCCCAGGATTGCATCCATTTGGGGTGGTCTTTCCCCAGGATTGCATCCATTTGGGGTGGTCTTGCCCCAGGATTGCATCCGAGTGGGGTGGTCGCGCCCCATGAATGCATCCAAGTGGGGTTATCTGGCTCCAGGATTGCATCCAAGTGGGGTGGTCTCGCCCCAGGATTGCATCCAAGTGGGGTGGTCTTGCCCAGGATTGCATCTAAGTGGGGTGATCCCGCCCCAGGAATGCATCCAAGTGGAGTTGTCTGGCTCCAGGATTGCATCCAAATGGAGTGGTCCCGCCCCAGGATTGCATCCAAGTGGAGTTGTCTGGCTCCAGGATTGCATCCAAGTGGGGTGGTCCCGCTCCAGGATTGCATCCAAGTGGGGTGGTCTCACCCTAGGATTGCATCCAAGTAAGGTGGTCTTGCCCCAGGATTGCATCCAAGTGGGGTGGTCCAGCCCCAGCATTGCATCCAAGTGGGGTGGTCCCGCTCCAGGATTGCATCCAAGTGGGGTGATCCGCCCCAGGAATGCATCCAAGTGAAGTTGTCTGGCTCCAGGATTGCATCCAAATGGAGTGGTCCTGCCCCAGGATTGCATGCAAGTGGGGTGGTCCCGCCCCAGGATTCCATCCAAGTGGGGGGGTCCCGCTCCAGGATTGCATCTAAGTGGGGTGGTTGCGCTTCAGGATTGCATCCAAGTTTGAAGGTCCTGCTCCAAGATTGCATCCGAGAGGGTTGGACCCGCCCCAGGATTGCATCCGAGAGGGGTGGTTCGGCAATCCATATCCATCCAATAAACTAAGTAGAAGAATGTCATACTAAATGCAGGATTGGTTTGAGTCAACAGCGACTGCCGCATTATTTCTGTTTAAATTGCAAATAAGTGAAAAGTCTGAAACACAAGAAATGTGTACATAATAAATATAATACATTCAAAGTAATGTATTTAAAGGCCCAAGGAAATGGAAAATTAGTACCAATGAAAGCTTAAGAAGGAAAATGGGAGATGTAGAGAACGGAAAGATAGGGCGATCTATTTTAACCGTTATATGAGGATGGTAGCTGTGGCGATAAACGTCGTGGTCATATAAACGATGAGCGCTTGATGACACAGGTTCAAATCCAACTTCTTTATTGATTTTCATACAAGGGTTAAATAGTTCGCCCTATCTTTCCGTTTTCTACATATCCCACTTTTCTTCTTAAGCTTTCATTGGTACATGTAATATTCTCCTTAGCCTTATTCCGGGTTGTGTTACCAATTTTCCACTACCTTAGGCCTTTAAATACATCTATATATCACGTTTCATGTGATTTTCAATTATTTAAAATAATATGTCTCAATTTTAATTCAATAGATAATCAGGTTAATATTCAAATAACGAAAAGAAGTTTCAAAAAACATACGGAAACAATTATAACTCTACTTATAACTAAAACCCTGATTATAAGATGAAAAAGATGAAACAATGTAAATCTCCTGATGTAATCATGGATGTCCGTTAATTTGTCAAAGTTTTGCCCATTTGATTTTCCAGTCTCAAAGAAACTTGCTTTCTCCCTTTTCATGTAGATATTCCTCCCCTTATTATCCATTCAAATGTCTCCTCACCTTTGATTAAAATTCTACCTTTGTACTCTTTAATTCTTTATAAACCGTAATTACACTTCTCTTTTAATTAGTGAATAGAAAAGTAGTTAAATACCCTCAAAATAACAACGAATTTCGTTGCCACAAGTTAGATGAAGATTCAAAGGATTAAACAGGTACAGGATCTCTTTGAGCAAAGTTACCCTGAGAGGTAGTTTCCAACTAAATCCACCATTTACAAACCATGTTTAGAGGTAGAAAATGGTGAATACTTCTCAAAATTTATACAAAGGTCGTTCACTTTCTCCTAAGTAGGTAAAACCTTAATAAATGATTGAAACTATTAGAAGGAAACTTTTTGAAAATTAAAATGTATCTGCATGAAAGAATGAAATGAAAATCTCGAAATTATCATTCTATCGCATTGTTAATCTTGATTTGAAAATAGAATTCTATTAAAATACACCTCCTTGAAACTGATTTCTCTCGACGAATAAATTTGTCTGATCACTTCTCCGACAACCTGCTGCTTGTTTTGGACCTATTTGTGATAGGTGACAATATTTTGAATGGATGGAAATCTTCTTATGTAAACATTTAAACAATAAGGTTGGTTCCGCCGCGCCTACAAACTTAATCCAGATGAGAGAACGAATAACGCTTAAGTCACTTTTCTCAAGACAAAGCCTGTCCTTAGGAATAACGAGAATTATATATTAGTTTTCTTCAAAAAGGCACTCAAATATAATTTTTAGCCATTTTTTAAAAAAAAATTGAATAATCGTAAGTAGTCATGTTACATTTTCAATAATGTTTCTAACAAAATAAGTTAAATACGATATTTTTATTTGTATATATTTTATAACTCTTCGAATAGCCTTACATAAATGTCACTAGGATTTACTGTGGTGTGTTGCCAAGTAATAATATTTTTTATAACACTTTAAGTTGAACAATTATATATATATATATATATATATATATATATATATATATATATATATATATATATATATATATATATATATATATATATATATATATATATATTATAAAGGGTCTTTCAACAAGGACACTCGAGCTTTGTCAGGCGATAATAGCCATGTTGTTAAAGCGACATCTGGCAACCTCCCTGTGAACTGTTCAGTAGTACTTGGCAAGCAATGATGGAAGGTAATAGAGTTGAACACCGTGTGAATATCATCAAATGTTATTATCAAAATCAGTGTTCCGTTCGACAAACGTTCCGCGCATTACGTGATTTCTATCCTCGCCACAGCGACGAGGCCCATTTTTGAATGAATGGATTTGTAAACAAGCAAAATTGTCGGATTTAGGACGAAAACAATCCACATGAGATACACCAGCACCAATTGCATCCCAACAAAGCCACTGTTTGGTGCGGATTTTCGTCTAACGGTATCATCAGTCCGTATATTTTCTGAGAAAAAAGATGGGATTGCCATAACCGTCAACGGCGAGACCTACAGATCGATGATAAGCGACTTCTTGTGGCCTCAACTGGATTATATGCCTCTGATATAGATACTGACGACAGATGGTTCAAACAGGACGGCGCTACGTGCCACACTGCGCACGCCACGATAGACATTTTGCACCAGCGATTTCAGGGCAGGGTCATCTCGTGCGTCGGCGACGTCAACTGGCCACCAAGATCATGCGATTTAACGCCATTAGACTACTTTCTTTGGTGCTACCATAAATCTCAGGTCTATGCGAATAATTCACAAACAGTTGATGTCCTCAAAGTCAACATAACGAACACCATCCAGCAAATTCAGCCAGATTTATGCGACAAAGTCATCGAAAATTGGGCCTCCCTAATACGTTCCACCAAGCGAAGCCGCGGCGGACATTTAAACGACGTCATATTCTACACTAATGCCATAAAATGTACTTTCAAATTTAAAATAAATTGAGTACATATATCACAAACAACTTGTTTTATTTACATTTAAAAATCGAGCGATCTTATTGAAAGACCCTTTATATATACAGATACATATATATATATATATATATATATATATATATATATATATATATATATATATATATATATATATATATATATATATATATAAAATTCTCATTATAGCATGTTTTATTAAAAGCCACCGCTAGTTTCAAATTAATAATTCTTTTTTCAATCTTTTAGATTTGTCTTATATTCGCCTTTTCTTCATTGTTTAACATGTGGATAAGCGTACCGAAGTTCATTGGGGACTGATGCTTGTTATTTTGCCAAACGTAGAGGTAAATTAATGTAATTTAGCACTTTCTTTAATTTAACTGACGCGTTTTGATACATCGAGTATCATCATCAGAGTTACAATGGGGAATTCTTACAAAGTATTCAGTTTATATATGTTACAATTACAAAATGTATTAACAAAATTACGACCGAAGCTATACACGTATAGGCAGGTTGGATCCAGGTGATAAAAGTTCGGAGGACTAGGTAGCCAGAGAGGGGCGGGGGGATTAAGCTGCTTGCCAGATGGGATTAGTGGCTAGGGGCAGCTCTGAGAACACCTGTCCGTCTGTTTGCTTTTCTTGCGCTGTGCAGGATTTCATTGGAATTAGTTTGTATGTTTAAATTCGGTTGCATCTCTTGGATATATATTGCTTCAAGGAACAGCAGTTGACGCCTGTTGGGAGCATAGTCTAAAATTATGGTGTTTTTTTCTATCATTTTTCGGTTGAGGCATGTTCCGTGTACTTCCTGTGTATGTTTTTCAGGTGCACCGTTGTTCAGATGGTATGACATTCTTCTTGAGAGAGAGGTTTCGGTCATGCCGATATACGATTTAGGTAGGAGCTCACAGTCTCCTAGTTTACATGTGTACTCGTATATCAGATGTGTCCTTTGTTTCGCTTGTAGCGGGGGTTCTGGGGTTATTTTTCATTGAGAGGGTTGAAGTACGACTATTTTGATAGTAGACGATTAGTGCGATCTTTTTCTCGGCGTTTATGGGTTTTATTCCTCAATCTATAATGCCCTTGATGGCTCTTTCCTATGAGCACCGAATACCAAACACACAATAATCCAATCACACACACACATATATATATATATATATATATATATATATATATATATATATATATATATATATATATATATATATATATATATATATATATATATGCAGATTTTGTTAAAAACCAAGTATATTTCGCCTCTATTAATTTTTGTTGGAAACTTTCTAGTTTTTTATTATCTTTTTTAGTTCATCGTGTAGATGGGAAATGAAATGTGTTGTGTAAAACCAAACTTGACGTTAATTGCTGAGCTTTCGATCCATGCAATCTTCTTCAGGTTGCCTTTCCTCCTTTATCGTTAAGGAATGGTGGAGTCAGAATGAAAATAAAACAGATTTTAGTTGATATTTATTCCTCCTCGCTAAAACGTTACGTCAAGGGAACGGGCCACTCCTGCGTAAGCAGAATTTTGAAACAAATTTAAAGTCCGATTCCAGCCCGTAGTCTGGATGTTGATGGCTGGCCTTTCTTCGTTAATTAAGATGGCATCTAAGGTATTTAGTCTAGCATTATTTCCCTCCTTTCTTTTGATCGTTGTGTTATTAACCATTATGTCCCTGGTTAAGCTGATGTTATGCACAGTCTCCATATGATTTGGGGGAGCTTCTTGTTGTAGATGCATTTCCAAACGCCTCGAAAGTGTGTGGTAGCCATACCAACATATTTTGAGTTGTTGTGAAGCTTACAGTCTTCATTCGGGCAGGTAAACTCGTAAACTATTTTCGTAGACTTCAAGATCGAGGAGTTTTGACAGATGTTGTTTTTCATAATGAGTGTCAACTTTTGTTGTATTATAATATATAATCATGAGAATCTTATCCGTTTGCTTTTTAACTTTGATGTTACGGTTAACAATCTCCTTGATATTTTTATCGTCTATTTTTTAGGCTGATGACATCTGATTTCTATGGTACAGTTTCATGCTATTTACTACTTCCTGGTTACTTTCCGTTTCATCCGTGTCTTTGAATTGCCTTCTTAAAAAAAAATTAAAGTCGTTTTTCAATCTTGCTGTTCCGGAAACCGCTATTCACGGGGGTTTGTTTTATACGGGAGATCTCTTGATGGAACACTTCCCACGTGTTGCAGCATTTGTATGCTCGGCGATGTATGAACCGATTACACTTTCTTTTTTTAACTTTCAGAACATTCACTATCTGCGTTGAGGCATCTTCCCATGTCTGTAGCATTTCTGTACACTTCTATGACGTATTAGGTTGAGGAATAAGTTCTTGCGTTTTTTTAAATGTTGTGTTGATTTAAGTTTTGTTGACGTGATTTGTGCACATATTAAGAAACAATAATAAATAATGAGAGCAAAATTTGCAAAGGTTAGGCTACGTCCTTAACAGCGTAGACCATTAGGCTTTTGCTTAGGCTACGTCTTGAAGTTGAGTAATAAGTCATTGCGGTTTATTTAAAAGTTGTGTTAATTTAATTTTTGTTCTGTACCCTCAAAATGGAATGTCAAGTTGAAAGAAAGGCGCATTTTCGACATTTGTTGTTATTCATTTTCAATCGAGACGGGAACAATGCAAACGCAGCCAAAGCTTGTCGTGATATTTGTGTTGTGTATGGAGAAAATGCTTTATCAGAAAGAACAGCTCAATGGTGGTTTTCACGTTTCAAAAAAGGTCATTTCAATCTTAATGACGAAGAACGTTCTGGTCGCCCCATGCTGTTGGATGAAGATCGATTGAACGACCTTCTTTACGAAAATCCTCGTCAATCGACTAGAGAATTGGCTGTACAATTGGCATGTGATCAGAAAACTGTAGTGAATCACATTCATTCGATAGGGAAAGTTAAAAAACTCGGTGCATGGGTTCCGCACGCTTTGAGCGAAAGCAACAAACTTCAACGCTCCACCATTGCCGCAGGTTTGCTTGCTCATCACAAGGCTACTCGTGGATAAAAGGACAGATTTCTTCACCGCATCATCACTGACGACGAAAAGTGGTGTGTTTATGTCAACGTGAACCATCGAAAACAATGGCTTAGACCCAATAGAAAACCACTTCCGCGATTAAAGCAAGGACTTCATCCACGAAGACGATGTTGTGTGTGTGGTGGGATTGTGAAGGCATCATTCTGTATGAGCTCCTTGCGAACAACGATATTGTCAATGCAGAACTCTACGTTCAACAAATGTATCGACTCGCCGAACCTATTCGTGTAAAGCGACCTCATCGACGTTATGGAGTCCTTCTGCAACACGGCAATGCTCTTCCTCACATTTCCAATATGACAAAAGACCTCATCCAAACACTTAATTGGGAAATTCTGCCGCATCCTCCATATTCGCCAGTGTTTCGTTCAATACTGATGTGGAATTAAGAGCCTGGTTAGACGAATTTTTCGAGTCAAAATACAGAGCTTTTTATTACCAGTATTTTGTAAATACTCGTAACAACGGAGAATACATTATTGATTAAATTGCATATTGCTCTCAATTGAAAATGAAGTTTTTCTAAAAATGTTAATGGTAATGAATAAATTTGATAAAACCACAAGAACTTACTCCTCAACCCAATAATTGCCGTTGATGTTTTGTACCTCTACGTCAAGAAACGGAAAGTAACCACGAAGCAGTAAATAACTGTACTATAGAAATCAGATGTCATCGGCCTAAAAAATAGACGAAAAAATCATCAAGGAGATTGTTAACCGTAACATCAAAGTTAACAAGCAAACGGATAAGATTCCCATGATTATATATTATAATACAACTAAAGTTGACACTCATTATGAAAAACAACATCTGCCAAAACTCCTCGATCCTAAAATCTAAGCAAATAGTTTACGAGTTTACCTGCCCGAATGAAGACTGGAAGCTTTAAAACAACTCAAAATATGTTGGTATGGCTACCACACACTATCGAGGCGTTTGGGAATGCATCTGCAACAAGAGGCTCGCCAAAATCATATGGAGACCGTGCATAACATCAGCTTAACCAGGGACATAAAGGTTAATAACACAACGATCAAAAGAAAGGAGGGGAATAATGCTAGACTAAATACCTTAGATGCCATCTTAATTAACGAAGAAAGGCCAGCCATCAACATCCAGACTACGGGCTGGAATCGAACTTTAAAGTTGTTTCAAAATTCCGCTTACGCAGGAGTGGCCCGTTCCCTTGACGTAACGTTTTAGCGAGGATGAATAAATATCAACTAAAATCCGTTTTCTTTTCATTCTGACTCCACCATTTTTCAAGGCTAAAAAAGGAAAGAGACGCTGAAGATGATCGCATAGATTGAAAGTTAAGCAATTAAAGTCAAGTTTAGTTTTATCGACCACATTTCATTAAAAAAAAAAAGAGATAAATTGTTTACCATCTACAGGATGAACTAAAAAAGATAATAGGTAAAATAGAATGTTTCAAACGAAAATTAATAAAAAGCGAAATATACTTGGTCTTTAACAAAATCTGCATATATATATATATATATATATATATATATATATATATATATATATATATATATGTGTGTGTGTGTGTGTGTGTGTGTGATTGGATTCTTATTAAATCATAGTTCGATTCAAAAGAATTGTTAAGACAGAAATAAAGGTGCAGAAACCTTGCATTGCAGACTATATAACAATATAGTGCAAGAAATTGAAATTAGACGCGAATGAGCAATGAGACAAGAAACAGGAGTTTTTTTAGAGGTAAGAGAAAGGGACATTAGAAGAACACTAGAATCAAAGAGAGCAGAGGGCGGCACAATGAAGGCAATCCTTTACCGAGAAGACAGAGATAACGCCAGGAGAAAAAAGTTTGAAATTCCTGGCCGAGACTCGAACCCGGGTCAGCTGATTGCCGGTCAGATGCTCTACCGCTGAGCTACCAGGCACAGTGACTCTACTTCGCCCAAAGCGTTACCCCATCAAACCCAGTATCTCTCTAAGCTAGGAACCTTCAAGGAATTTTTATACCACATCTTCTTACCCGCTCACAATTTAAAGGCTCATCCCCAAGTCACATACAAAGAAGAAGGAGCAAATGCAAGTTCTGCGGGTGATAACAACCACCACAGGGCTTTCGCCATATTTATTTTCTGCCTTTCAAAACAATTTTGAAGACCCTGAACGGCAATCAGCAGACCCGGGTTCGAGTCCCGGCCAGGAATTTCAAACTTTTTTCTCCTGGCGTTATCTCTGTCTTCTCAGTAAAAGATTGCCTTCATTGTGCCGCCCTCTGCTCTCTTTGATTCTAGTCTTCTTCTAAAGTCCCTTTCTCTTACCTCTAAAAAACTCCTGTTTCTTGGCTAATTGCTCATTCACGTCCAATTTCTCTTTCTTATATATATATATATATATATATATATATATATATATATATATATATATATATATATATATATATATATATATATATATATATATGTATATATATATATATATATATATATATATATATATATATATATATATATATATATATATATATATATATATATATATATAAACAGGCTTTCGGAAATATATATTTGATAAGTTTTGGCCTTCCTAACTCAGATGAGAACGCATTGACAAGGTTGATGTTAGAAGTCTAGGGCGATTTGCCTAATGTGGAGGTTGAGAGTAATTTTACAGGTACTTAAACTGATAAAGTTCATACGAAAGTGAACCTGACTGTGTTGCATGAATCAAAAGCTTGGCAAAAACCTGAAAGTTGTAGTTTCTACTGACGAAGGTATTGATAACTAAAGCTCTCAGTGGATTTTAGAATTTCATCATGACGTGTTATTCCCTCTTCTATGACCTTTAAAAGTGGAGGGGCCTTGCCACTTGGCAGGTTGTCGAGGGGGTATAAACAAGTCACAGACAATGAAAGGAATTCTTTAATTGTTTTCACAAGTTCGTTATGGTCATGAACATGTTCATCTTTCAAGTTTAGAAACAAATTAAGCTACGAAATTCGTGAAATAATTAAAAAAAAAACGAATTCTAAACAGATGATGAATAATTGTGTATGGAATCTAAGATATTGACATATCCAAGAAATTCATTCCAGCCATTTATGTAAATTTAAACCTAATCCATATATCCACGACTTGTCCGTCTCCAAGGCATATTCGCCTCATACGTGTAATAAACAAGGTACTCCTGTATCCATCTTGTATCTCCGATACCAAGCGACAGCTGTAATCAAAATCAATGATGTTCCAAAAGACTTCTTCCACCGATAAATCTATAAACTTGATTTATTATACGATACCGTTTTTCATCATGGCGCAGAGAAACTTGTAAACAACGTAAGGAAATCAGAGCAAGTCCTTGAGCCAATCCAGTTAATAAAATCCATTTCTTTTTGTAAAAGTAAATGTGAAATTTATTAACTTGCAAGGAGATACGTCGAGAGATAAATAACAAGAGGAACCGATCAAATATCTGGGAGGATCAGGTTGTCTGACTAACTTGCTGAGTGCTTAAATGATTGATATAAAGATTTTTCAAAACACTGTAAATTAAAAATATTGATATTTATAAAATTCTCATACTTGTATCTCACCGTGTAAGCTTAAAATAGATAAATTTGAAAAATCTCAGAACAAGAACATTCACACGTGCGTAACTCTGTGATATGGCGTGTTAAGGAAATAATAAATGAGAAACCTGTCTCTACGCACGCGTACAAGTAACAGCCGTGATACTTAAGTGTAAGGTAAGGTTAGAGTAGGTCAAAGTCTACAGAAATCCGACGCAAATGACGAATGATAAGAGCAATTAATCGATGTTTTCAGCTTATAAAGGGTCTTTCAATAAGATTGCTCAATTTTTAAATGTTAATAAAACAAGTTGTTTGTGATATATGCACTCAATTTATTTTAAATTTGAAAGTACATTTTATGGCATTAAGTGTGGAATATGACGTCATTCAAACGTCTGCTGCAACATCGCTTGATGGAACGTCGCATAAATCTGGCTGAATTGTCTGGATGGTGCTCGTTATGTTGACTTTGAGGACAGCAACTGTTTGCGAATTATTCGCATAGACCTGCAATTTAAGGTATCCCCCCAAAAAGTTAAATCACATGGCGTTAAATCGCATGATCTCGGTGGCCAGTTAACGTCGCCGCCGCGCGAGATGACCCTGCTCTGAAATCGCTGGTGCAAAATGTCTATCGTGGCGTGCGCAGTGTGGCACGTAGCGCCGTCCTGTTGGAACCACATGTCAGTATCCATATCAGGCATATAATCCAGTTGAGGCCACAAGAAGTTGCTTATCATCGATCTGTAGGTCTTGCCGTTGACGGTTATGGCAATCCCATCTTCGTTCTCAAAAAAGTACGGACCGATGATTCCGTTAGACGAAAATCCGCACCAAACAGTGACTTTGTTGGGATGCAATTGATGCTGGTTTATCTCATGTGGATTGTTTTCGTCCAAATCCGACAATTTTGCTTGTTCACCAATCCATTCATCCAAACATGGGCCTCGTCGCTGAAGATGATTTTTTAGGGGGAATTTGGGCCACCTCCAACTTCTTTAGTGCCCAATTAGCGAACACACGGCGTTGTCTATGGTCCTTTACCTTAAGTTCTTGGGTAAGTTGGATTTTGTACGGGTGCAGACCCAAGTCACTATGCATAATTCGCCTAACTGAAGTCGCAGAAAGGCAAAATTCTTGTGAAGGACGAGAAATTGACTGCCTCGATTTCTCCCGTACACTCTCATTTACGGCAGCAATGTTTTCAGCAGACCTTGCGTTTCGGCGACGTACGGGTGTTGGCTGATTGTTGATCGACCTTTTTGCCTCGAATTTGGCTACCGAGCGTCAAACAGTGGACTTGGCAGGACGATTGTGGCGAGGATAGAAATCACGTAATGCGCGGAACGTTTGTCGAACGGAGCACTGATTTTGATAATAACATTTGATGATTTACACACGGTGTTCAACGCTATGACCTTACATCTTGGCTTGCCAAGTACTAACTGAACAGTTCACAGTGAGGTTGTCAGATGTCGCTTTAACAACATGGCCACTATCGTCTGACAAAGCTCGAGCGACCTTGTTAAAAGAACCTTTACATATTTTGTGTAAAAGGAAAGTCCCCAAAAGACACACGACGCTTACATGAGCGCGTCCGTTCATCGATGGAATCAAATAGTTGGGGGGTTCCTTTGTCTATTAACGCAACAGTTATGGTCCAAGACTCTCATAGTTCCCTCGTTTATTCAATTTCATCTCATCGTGGCTGGGAGCTCTCATTCCTGCTCACTAGTTAAACTCGGGCATGAGTCTTTTGCCATTATAGAAGGAGATGGGTCGCTCGCTATCAACGCCTTTGTAAACATACTGACAAGATGCGAAAAGGTCTTCTCGTATAAAATTCCTTTCGATAAAGAATATGGAAAATGAATGGTGGGTGAAACGAGGTCTGTAAGTTGTGTAAATTCGGTAAGTACTCCTGCTAGTTGTTTGAGCTTCGTAAGGACTCCTCTTGGTTGTCTGTATTTGATAAGAACTACTGAAAGTTGTGTGAGTTCGGTTAAGCCTCATTTATGTTGTATAAGAGCGATAAGGAATCTTGTAAGCTGTGTGAGTTCGGTAAGGCTCCTGTAGAATGTGTTAGTTTGGTAAGGTATTCATTTGATTGTGAGAGTACAGTAAGGACTCCAGTAATTTGTGTGAGTTCGGTAAGAACTGTAAGTTGTGTAAGTAGGTAACAGTACTAGTTGCAGTACCATTATTTCCATTAGTATTAGTTGTAAGAACTTTTAGAGAGTGATAGTGTAAATACGATAGTTAAAGTATAGACCCCATTAGCGTATAAACCCTAAAAGGTAATAGACCTATTTAAGCACGATACCCCCACCCCCCCCACCCCGCCCCACCCCGCCTTTACCACCCCTTCCACAGCCGATTTTAGTAATCTTAGGCGGTCCGAAAAAGAAAAAAATAAAGTATTAAACTATTCAAACAATTTGAATTTATGCACACGCACAACCCCATGTATCTTCCACCATGTGAGTACATATAGTACACCTAATTACATACTTTTACATATAAATCCTTTCTCTCTCGATTCATATATCTTGTGTGTTAATCCGACCCTTTCTGGTTTGGATCCGTTAGTGAGCCTTATACATTTTTTTTTATCTCGTTGTCAACCTATCGCTAATGCCCGATGTTCCCTCCGCCCCACTTTTATTCTATACAAAACAAAAAAGGCATTTGTATTAAATGTAATATTTAAAAAAATGTACATATCTAATGTTTATAGACATAATTTCTAAAATTTACTTTTATATATTAATTATATTCATCCAATTTATCAATTTGTTGAATTCTAAATTAGAAAGGAAAAAGGAAGACTCTATTTAACTTGAGTCTTCAATTTGAAGCCAAAAGCAGAAGTAATTTTCTAGTGAAACTTTGATTAAAGGGTGAGTTTAATCATAGCGATAATATTTCCAAGAAATAACACAATTCATAAATGAATACTCCGTTCATGAATAGGCAAAATGATCTTAATGACGTTTGTGTTGAATGCTAATCGGCCTCATTTGTTACGAAAACACAAGCTGTATTCGTGCTTTAATCAAGAAGAAACCGTAAAGAGTACACACAATGAACCTTGCCCCCATTTCTTTTTGATATCTAGATTCTTTAACCATTTAGTATTATCTTTAAACATAGGATTAACGTTAAAACACAAATGTACGGTTTAGAGATGTCTAAACTGTGTTATATATATATATATATATATATATATATATATATATATATATATATATATATATATATATATATATATATATATATCAACCCTTTACTATTATAATTTCTTAGTGCCGATGATGAGGCTAGGACTTCGAAACATTCAAACCGAGATAAATAAAGATGCTTTTATCAATAGCGTGGCTTGGTTTTACCTTTCTATTGAAACTCCGATTTGGAAGAAACTCAACAGTTCATGATATATATATATATATATATATATATATATATATATATATATATATATATATATATATATATATATATATATATATATATATATTTGTTAAAATCGGCAGCGATGGATGCTTGGTTAAGCTTCGCGGCAGCTTTTTAATTTGAATTGAATTGATGTAAGTGGGTAGGTGTGTGTAGGGGACAAAGAAAGGGTGTGGGGACAGATAGCTGAAAATAGACAAGTAGTGAAAAGAGAAAGAAGTGTGGTAGGGTGCAAAGAGATGCTAAGTGAATGGTGATCAGGCCTATCGCTTTTAAATAGTTTCTTGTTATGTGGATCCTTTGTTGTCTTTGGGTAAGTTTATATATTATGATGTTCAAGCCATTCGTCTTCTATAGAATTAATGTTCTTGGATATGTTATGCGCATTTGATGTTGTAGTAATAAATTACTTTAATTACTTTAGTATTACGCTTAGTGTTTTTATTTTTTGTATATTTTGTAGTGAGTGCAAATCGTGTCTTTTGGTTTTTCTTTGATGTCTTCTTCGTTATAGTTGGGTCTTCATCGATGAATTTGGTGTAGATATTCGGTGAATTCTTTTAGAAATTGGTGAGGTTTCGTAATTAGGTTTTCTTTTCTTGAGCGGTTTTATTTATTTGTCAATGGTTTGGGTAAAAAAAACATTCTTATTCTTATGCGTAAAATGGCACTTCTGCTCAGCCAGCTAAAAGCTCAGCGAAGCTCGGAAATCTGGTGCGAACTATAGCTCTTCTGTTCTGGTTAATCATTTGGACGATATCTTCGTTTAATTCTCGACTAACCAGTTCCTGCATATTGCTTGTCCGTTCTTCTATGATAACGTTAATGGGACTTAATCCCGCCTCCCGCTGCAGCTCTTTCTGGCGTCTTCTTTCTCGTCTGAGTTTACCTGTAATTAGGTACACACATTTATTCTGCACCACTTGTAGTTTCCTCTTATGTGTCTTCGAGACACACGAGAGGGCAGAAGCAGGGTATAGCAACGTCGATCTTACAAGTGCATTGTAAATCTTTTTCGTATTGCTTTCACGGAGATTTCTTAACATGTATAGAGTTCTGACGGCAGCTGTGGCCATGGTGATTTTTTTCTGCGCCATGCTTCATGTACTAGGCTGAAGTAATCTTTATTCCAAGTACGTGGTATAGGAATAGCGTCTATCTTCCACCTTGACATCGTATAGTATTGTCTTGGTTCTCAATTTCTGCTGTTCTCGTACGAGCTTGCCAAGGTGCATTCCTCCATGGACAAGTGATTAACTGAGTGAAATCATCGGCATATTGAATGTGGAGGCAAGTGGGGTTCACAAGGGCTGGGACATCAACGGTGTAAATCAATTAGAGAGTGGACGAAATGCACCCTAGCCCCTGTGGGAGGCCCGTAGTGAGTGGAAACTTTGGTCCCTCCGTACAACCTAAACTGATATACGCCGCTCTCTCCACGGCATAGTCACACAGAGTTCTTTCTAAGTTTTCACTTAGGCCCAGTCGTAAGATTCTTGTACTACATTTCCTGTTGCCACACCTTGTCAAACGCCTTTGATACATCCCGACAAATAATGTCTACATCACTTCTTTGCCCTTTCGCTTGGGCTAGCTTTTCCGTGATAACATTAATCGCCATCTCCATACTTTGCTTTATTTTCAACCCGAATTTATATGTGTTGAAGAGGGAGTTCTTCCCTGGTTGAGACACCAGTCTTCGGTTGAGGATCTTCTCGAAGAGCTTATCACCTGATTCCTTAAGTGAAATTGGATCTTTTCCATGCTTCGGCAAGAAAATCATCTTAGCCATTTTGTAAGAATCTGGAAAGTATCCTGTGTTAAAACAGGCTGGTACCTTTTCAAAGTTTAACTTTGTAAGCCCTGATTGTCCTAGGGCCTTTTTTGACAGAATGAGCAGAGCGTACCGAGTAGTTTTCCTCGCTAATCTCGGTATCTCCGTCGCGCTGTCTCTCCACCTGGAGGTGCGGGTTCGTCCTATGTATTTTTGTATTAAGCTCGTCTATGATATCGCTTGCAAACTCTATACCCATAATCTTCGTTTTCTTCTTTAGTTATACTGAAGATTTATTCCCAATAACTTCAGAATATTGCTTCGATTTTTTTTTCTGTTTCGATGTTTCCATCTTCTTTCATTATTTCTATTTTCTACATTTTCTAGTCGATCCTTTGAGACATTTGATTTTGTTCCGAAAATCTTTGGAAGATGCCTCGTGATTGAGGCTTTCGATCTAATCGTTCCAACCTCTCCATTGTTGTTCAAGGATCAACTGGTTGAGCTCACCTTTGATCTCTATACTTCGTTGTATTGGGTCAATTGATATGATTCTGATGTTGATTTTATACAGTAATTTCAGTTCACGGTATAACCCTTCATGTATGATGTCCATCTTAATGTTGAGATGAACTTATACTTGGATTTAGGGATACAAGCTCTATCCGAGTTAATACGATAGTTGTTCAGGTCGTCGCGTGCCTCGTGGATCTCTTCGAAAATTGCCTCATCAAAGTTTGGCGGATGATAGTCCTCGAGGAGACATGCGTACCATGCACAGTCTGCTTTTTTAAAGTTTTTTTCTAGCTACGGCTGTGACTTGTATTGGTTTCCTATTGATGGTAAGATCCCTATATGATCACTACATGGCACCTGGACTGGTTCCATTTTGTAATTAAACGGCACCTGACGATTGACCAGACATATGTTTAGTTTCATAACACTCCTTCCTCTGACAAATGTAGGGAAGTTGGAGCCAATTCGCTGGACGATGTTCCTGTCCAGCAAAGTATCCAAGCTCCTTCTAATCGCATTAAAGGTTATGTAGCCGAACTCCTGACATCTGGCCTTCAGATTCCCTATTAGCATCGTGGGAGTTCTTCTGTCAAATCAGCCAGTGAGAGATTGAAGAGGTAAAAAGTCTTTCCTTGGCGGCTAGTATCCGGTGGCAATGAACAATTTTCCTATGTCGAGTTCGACCTCAACCGCGAGATAGGATTCTTTAAGGTTTCTATTTGCTTGTATTTAATCCCTTTTTAATCGCAAAAGCTGCTCCATCGTAGCACTTCTGCGAGTAACTTGTGATCAACACTTCGGAATTTTAGATCTCCATTTCCTAATTATGTGTGTCGATCTCAGGTTCCAAACTAAGATGATATCTGTATCATTTTCCCAAAATACGTTTCCGAAAAGAGTCCTTCGACTGATACCAGATTTAACTTGGGTGTTGTTTCTGACCACTGATTCCTTGAAGGCCTTAGAGAATTCGGATGTCAATCAAGTACGTCGACTTACGTCTTTAAAAAATTGAAGATGAAAGTATATAGTAAGAGTAGAGTTGACAGTAGGTATTTAGGTTAATTGTTTGTCGAGGATAGAGGCTCCTTACCGCCACATGGCCCGTCGAAACCAGGAAGTTAGTCTACGTGAGCAAGGACCGTGAGAACAATCAAAATATCGAACTGCTTTCTGCAATAAGCGATGGAATGGAATCTCAAACCCGCGCTTCTGTCGTCTCCCAAAGTGTTATCAAGAAATCCCCGCGGGAATACTTCCCATCCATCAAGCGCCGTGTTGGTTCATAGAGAGATCTTTTCCCCTTCCTTGGTCGAGGTATTAACGGTTCCGGTTGGTCCCTATATATTGTTGGTCCCAATCAGGCATTGACAGTATAGGCCTACCTTTTACAACGAAACACGTCATTCTCGATCGCGCTCCCTTTTCTCGACGAGCCGAAGGGTAAATTATAACGAAGGATCTGAGCCCAAGTCAATTGGCCCATCCTTGGTTTCGATACATTTCGTTTTGCACAAATACTCCCTCCAGTTAATGTTACTACTAGAGGTTAAACTCCCAGGGGTTAAAGACCCTCGAATAACCATCAGATCCTCCGTTTCATCTCTTAAAGCCTCGAACCCAAGTCAGGCTGAGACGAATCATATGTGACTACCCGGCCAGTCATCCCTGTGTGTGTATGTACAAAGGCATCTTTGCCTTTCGCCCCCCCCCTCCCCTGTAGAGCTTGCACTGAGTAGCTCTGTTAAGGTCGATTCTTATATACTTCGAGTATCTATTGCAATTATTCTATATATTGTGTATAACTGTGTAAATATTAAAGTATATTTTGTTGCTATTTTTCATAAACTTTATAGCCTGCAGCCTTTATTACATTAATATCGGCCAACTGCACTAACTCTTTCGAATTTAAATCCTTCGCACTTGCCCCTTCCCCCCTACCTCTATCCCCCTCTCTGTCGTGAACAGAGTTGAGTCAAGGTCACCCGTTTGACCTTGGGCGTCCACGAATATTGGGTAGAAGTGACGTATATTTTGGAGTCATTCTACGAAATTATATATATATATATATATATATTAACTGGCGCCAGGTTTATAGGTTCTTTGAAAGGTTCATTTTAAGGTCTTTTAAAGATTTTGAGCTGAAGACTTTGCTATTGAGAAGGTAAGCAACAATATTCTTGCAAACTATTTTTCCCATCTGTTGTGTGTACCAGCCTTTATACATAACGTGTGTAAGTACTGAGATTGCGCTTCTCATTTATTCCTTCCAGCGGAATTTTACCCTTTCATACCAAAGAAAGGCTCAGTCTAGTTTTATTTTCGGTGTTGTGAGAAAAGTTAAAGGCTCTCTTGTTAATTCGTGTATTTCCGAATGCTCGGACGGAAATTATTAATCGCGCCGTGTGTATACCGAGTCAATTCGGGTCCACAATCCGGTTACGTTTATATTTTCAAAAGGTTTAGTTCGAATTCACGACCATCATGTCTTCATTCAACCAATTGAAATTACAAGGTGAATCTCTTGGTTTATCCGGAAAGGACCTTCTGTCCTATATACAAGGAGAAGAGAGAGCCATGAAAGAGGAAAAAAAGAGAAAGAGAAGAACGAGAGAGAGAGAGAGATAAGAACGAGAAGAACGAGAAGAAAGAGAACGCAACCGACAACATGAACTGGAAATGAGTAGAGCGAGGTTAGAAACGCTCTCCATCAACTCGCGGAATGACGTCCCTCAAACTGTGTCAGTAAAGCTCCCCGTTTACAAGGAAGGAGAAGATTTCGTGTCTTATTTGACACATTTTGAAAATATCTTCGAGCTAAACAACTGGGACAATGAATCGTAACGTGTCGCTAAACTCCTGACGTTGTTATGTTCTAAGCTCCAAGATATTTTCATATCCCTTCCACCGGAGGCAACGATCGATTATATTACGCCCGATTTCTACTACGTTAAATTTCGTCACGCCCGTATAGATCCCAGCCAAACCTTCCGACAGTTTGGATATACGCTTCAGAGACTTTTCAACTTCTTGCTCGATTCCTCGAAAGTTCCTAACGAGTATGAAGCGTTAGTCGGCTTCATTCTGAAGGACCAGCTTATGGTTTTGCTTTCTTCGGAGATTCGATCTTTTGTGAAAGACCGGAGATGTTCCACCTTTAAGGAATGCATCAAAGAAGCAGATATATTCACCGCGAGTCACAATTGATACCCTGAGGAAAGAAGAAAGTCTGATCCATCGTCCCCCAAAGGTAAAAGTGGCCAGCGAAAATTTGCACTCCGTGACCCTAATAAGTTTCTCATTGTCAAAATAACTGGCCCCTCCAAGCCCAGATTTTTTTCTTTATCGGAACCACATGACTCAAAGCCATTATCGGCGAATCCCCCTTTGCCATACTTGTCCCAGGAGGCCCATCGTTTGTTTCTCCTGCGCTATCGAAGCACATTTGAGGACTAACTTCCCTCAGAACTCCATATTCCCTTCTAGTTCTCTCAATCGAGTGCACTAAATTTATAGTACCCCCGCGCTACCACCGTCACAAGTTGAGCCGCCTCTTTTTCCATCTGCTGCTCCTGTCGCAGGCCATCAAGTGAACTTCTTGTTCGAGAATAGATCCCCAGGAAGCTTGAAGTTTGAGGCCGGATCAGTAAACGGATGCCGGGTCTCCACCCTTGTTTGGGATAGAGGGTGTACATGTATAGTGGTGTCGGACGAGCTGCTCCTCCAGATCGCTCAGAATTATAAGTTTTCGGTACTACATGACTACCTTGGGTGAGCAAATCGATTCCCCATCGTGAAATGCTTTATTGAATGCCCCTATTATACCGCCTGGGCTGAAGTAGTAGCAGCTCCAATAAAGTTCTACGCTATTCTGGTCGTACAGTGACCACGGGTTATTTCCACCCCTGTGGTTCAACCCATCCTCACGCGTTTACAGGCAACAAAGGAAACAGAGGCACCCGCACCCCTTGCAATCCCCTGCGACTCCGAGTTTAGCGGCATTCTAAATGAATGAATTCGCTACAAAGCAAAAGTACTGCCATTCACTCCGCCTCCTCTGGGCCAAAGCTAATAATAAAGTTCAGGAGCTTACTTGCGGTAAGAAAGTCGTTGCCTACGTCGTGAAGAATGACCTCTTGTACCGCGCTTGCTTGAAAAGCAATAGTTCGGAGGCCCATGCATTATGAATCCCCCGTTTGCAGCTCCCCCTCATATTAAAGATGGCCCATGATAGTCTTTTTTCTGGCTATTTCAGCCAAACTAAAACAACTCAGAGTATTTTTAAGTATTTTTATTGGCCCGGTGCGGAAGATGACATCCTTCATTATTGCTGTTCGTTAATATCTGTGAAAGGACAACCGCAAAAGGACGTGTCAGACCCGCTCCGCTGCTGAAGGGACCCATCATATCTGAACCATTCGCCTGTGTGGTAATCGACCTTATTGGCCCTATTGACCCCCCGTCCATGAAGGACACAGCTTCGTGTTTCCCCTCGTTGACTTTGCCACCCGTTTCCCTGAGGCAGTCCCTTTGAAGAAGAGAGACAATATCACCTGTGCCGAGGCACTCATTTCTATCTTCTCCCGAGTCGGAGTACCTAAGGAGGTATTATCCGATCAAGCTCGTCAATTTACCTCGGAATTAATGGAGTACGTCGGTGAGCTCTTAATAGTAAAACCCCTTTTTACCACCCCCTATCACCCCGCCGCAAATGGAATGTGTGAAAAGTTCAACGTTTTACTGAAATCCATCCTGAAGAAGTTGTGCGCAGACCACCCCCAGGAGTGGTATAGATATTTACTGGTAGCTTTGTTCTCCTACCGGAAAACCCCGCATCGCACATTAGGATTTGCCCCTTTTAAATTGTTGTATGGTCGGAACATTCAAGGCTCGCTGAGCATTGTATAAGAGTTGTTTTCTACTCAAGAATTAGACCGGGAAATCCAATCTTCATACGTCTACCTCTTAGAACTTCGGCGGAGGATAAAGAAGTGTGCTAAAATCACTTTTCAGAACGCGGACGCGCACTTAGATAAATACAAAACGTATTTTGATAAAAAATCTAAGGATCGTAGATTCAAACCAGAGGAATTTTTATCATTACTCTCCACTGATCCTAATAAACTCCTAAGTCAATGGAAGGGCCCCTTCCCCGTCATCGAAATTTGCGACCCCGTTGACTACCTCATTCGAACTCCCTCTGGGGACAAAGAATCACGTAAACATGCGCAAGAGGTACTACTGCCGAGCGTGCATCAATAATGTCGTGGCCATTGGCGAGTAGTCGGCCATGGAAGCAGAGTACCCCCTGGATCTGCTAAATGTGGTGCAAGTGGCTTGCATTTAACAAGACAAGAAGTACCCCTTGCCCACCATGCCTAACGCTACCGAATCCCCGTCATCTGACTTATACGTTAACGCCCAGCTGCCTTCCGATTTGAAGACTCAACTGAAGTAGTTATTGAGCCACTTTGGGGACGTGATTTATGAGATTCCCGGCTGTGCCACTCAATTCGAGCATGATATTATTTTAACTATCCTGGCGCCTATTCGTTTTAAGCCGTACCCCCTGCCCATCCATTTAAGAGAGGTCTTCAACGCAGAAGTTAATAAATTGTTAAATTTAGAGATTATAGATCCCTCACAATCTAATCACTGCTCGCCCACTGTGTTGGTAAAGTCAGACGGGTCACATAGGCAGTGCGTCGATTTTCGGAAAATTAATTCAGTGACCTTGTTCGATGCTGAGCCTATCCCTTTGATCGACCAAAACCTCCATCTCTTTGAAGAGGCCAATTGCATTACCGAATTGGACCTATGTAAGGATTATTATCAAATTTCCCTTAAAGAAGGTGTAAAGAGATACACGGCTTTCTCCACAGACAAAGGCTTAATACAGTTCCGCCGTCTCCTGTTCGGCTTGGTGACGGCCTGTAGTAATTACAATTTCAGGATGCAAAGAATATTAGACGGGTTGGCAAACGTAACTTTTTATTTCAATAAAATTTATGTTGCAACTCGCGAGTGGGACCATCACGTAATCGCCCTTCAGGCCCTGCTAGGTCGATTGACTACCTTGACTTTCAAATTGGGAGCAACCGTTTTGCTCCCTAGAAGGACAAAATCCGGGCCATTGTGGAAATGTGTCGTCTGTCCAAAAAGAAGCAGCTGAGATCCTTCATGGGATCTTCTTGTATTTTATATTTGCTTATTGAATATTTTTGTATTGTTGTTGTTTTTTAGCTTTTGTGTGTATTATATATTTTGGGGGTGTAGCCCTAGGTCGTTATCGACCTTAGATATGGCCTCCGGTTTGAACTAATGTTAGTTCTTGTAGCCATTGTGTTCTTGTCGAGACAAATTAGTCAGTTTCTCAATAAAAAATACTCGACTCTGCCTCCATTACAAACTTTCAAAAAATTAAAGATCTTCCTTTCCTTACCATACTTTGGTCACCAATCCGAAAAACTTAATAATGAGTTGTTAAAACTGTTAAATTCGGTCTATCCTCTATTATAACCATCTATTGTTCTCATTAATGACTTCACACTGGGATCATTATTTAAGTTCAAAGATCAACCACCCACCAATATGCAATCCAAAATTATATACGTTTTTCGTTGTACGTGCAGTAGCACTGTATCATATGTGGGGGCAACAAGGAGTATGTTTTAGTCCCACTTCATGCAGCATATGGGTAGATCTGTAAGAACTGGACTACACCTTTCAAAACCTGATCCATCCCCAATTCGAAACCATCTGTCACAATGTGGCTCTAGGGCTACACTAGAGAACTTCACGATACTTAATGCGGTAAGAAACATCTCGGACCTTTACCTGCTAGAGTCAATTTATATTACAAAACTTCAACCCAGTCTAAATAATAACTCATTATCTGTCCCATTAAATACAGTGACTCTTTAAATACATGCTAATTTGTTAAATTTCACATTGTTTTTTTTAGAGGGGGTGCAAGAATAAAATCAACTGTCAATTATTTTCTTTCCTATTTTTAAAAAATTCTCTCGTTGGTTTAGTTTGTTTTTTCCTCCATATTTCTAATGTAATCAATTAATCTCAACTTTAATAATCATCTCAATATAGGGGAAACAAGAGTCCCATTAACTGTGTCAGAAGTCAGTCTTTGCCCCGTCTCGGCGTAGCTTTTCTTCATTTTGGGCTAGTTTGACAAAAAACTCAAGCTTTTTGTGTCTGGTTTCGTTAGCTGTAGTAGGCACTGTTGAATAGTCAGAAATCTGAACCGTCCGAACCGAAGTTCTTTATTTTTAGGGGAATAAAGCCGGATTTCGGAGACAGTTCATGCTAATAGGATTATTATCCCCACAAGCATAGCCCTTAATTGGACTCGAACTACATCTCTTACTGGAAGGAGACAGAGCCTTCTTCAACCCCGTAAAGGGCACGGCGATGTGTGTTTATGTCCGCCGAGCTGATGGGACTCAGCACCCTCATCCAGCCCCAGTTTAGCCTCTACTCTTTCTTACGCTAAATCCTACCTCGTCTTGTTGCATCCTGCATTCAACCTATTCGCCCTTTTCACTTTCTCTACCCCTTTGTTGGCACTCTCTTCAACTGCCCCACTATGATAATAATAGGTGGTCACCCACCCTACTCGGTAGTGGATTTGCTTATCTCTACCTCTCTTTATTAGATACCCACTTACTCCCTTCCAGACTTATTCTTTTCTCCACAGAGGTTCTGGTTGATCGGCACACCTTTGTCCTCTTAACAGACCTTAGCCAAGTGGCAGTGCATACCATGAGGTACCTACCAGCTGCGAGGGCCGAAAGATCGCAGGCTAAGGGAAGTATTAGGCACGGGATGTGTTGTGTTGTCGACTCTGCTTACCATCTTCCAGTACACATAGAAGGTGACTACATCGTCACCACCATTTATAGGCAAAGGTCAAGGACAAGTTTGCCTGAATGATGATCTGAGTTAACAAGGTGAATCTTAGCTCGTAACTGTAGGCCGAGTAAGTGTAAATGACTCACTGGACTTTTCTCTTACCTTACCAAGGCATTGGGCGGTCATGATATATAAATTTTCATGCAACCTTTTTTATTTTATATACCTTCATTATGACTACAGGTGTAGGAAATAGTGGGCAACCACCGGTGCATGGAGATCTGCCTCAAAGCGCAGTTTATCACTCCCTAGGTGTCTTGGAGGTAGAGGGAACACGAACTCTCCTTTGAACGGTGTAGGAGCTCCCCTCACACCATTTTCTTGTGGTAAGTTGCTTTCCCTTTGCCATCGTTGAAGCCGCCCTTGGACAACTCGACCTAATAAAAGGAGGTACCCCTCCCCATGCTTTTCCAAGAGCTCCTTTAACCTACTACTAGAGTATAGGAGGTTTACTTCTTTCCTATGCGTACGGGTTAGTTGGCTTCCACCTCACCAACTACTTCGGAATCACCCTGGGAAGACTCAATCTCTACAAAATCACGGTCTCCCATTTCCTTTCGCAGTGGACTGCCAAGAAAGATGGGTGGCACAGAATCGACTGCCCCTGGTGGGCAGAACACCAAAACTAGGTCCGCTACTTTGCAAGCTTCTCCTCAGGAAGCTCTCTCCCCCGAGGGCAAAGAAGGAGAGGAGGAAGCTCTTCTCGTGATTGGTGCCCCTTTGACAGCCAAGCCGTTTTCCATTTCTGAAAAGGATCTTATCGAGAACGATTCGTCTGGTCTTGGGGTCCCTTTCAGTGGTGAAGAGAAGAGGATTCACTACCCAACAACCCACAACAAGTCTTTGAAGGTGATAGCCCTTTCATGACCTTGTTCGGCCAACAGAAATCGGATTTATGGCTCCTTGAAATGTACGGCCATTCCCGTGAAGAGATTGTCCTAGAAAAAGGTCCCCGTAACTCCTTCAAGCTCAGACACGGATCCCGGGTGTAGCTAAGAATCTGAAGCTACACACAATTTTCAGACCCGTTTCTTTTTAAGCCATACTTGTAATATGCTATTCAGAAAGTTATATAAAAATATAGAATATACAAAACTCTTTTTATTAAATCGTTGCGATCGAATGTACTGTATAGGATACATGTCTCAAATACAAATAAATCTCAAAAATAATTATTTAATTAGGTAGTATACCTTAGCAAAAATTATAATTCATAATTTCCTGATGCGTATTAAAAAATTCGGATCTGATATAGTTAGTGATATGTTATTTATTATCAATGTTGTGTAAGATAACCATTATTTCATGTTCAATGCCCTTTTCTCAGACTCCTCAGAGGGACTAATCCAGGTTAGCCCGCCACCAAATTTTTAGCCTGGATCCGCTACTGTCTAAGTCAGGCCTGGAGGGTTTGGGGCTGTGGATGCTCGTCTCCTCCCGTCCTTCACTAGCTATACATGGCACCAATCCAGGTACCATGTAGTGATCATATAGGGATGCTACTTACCATTAACCTTAACCCTATACAAGTCCCAGCTGTAGTTAGAAAAAAACTACAAAAAAAACAGACTGGGCACTGTATGCACGTCTTTCCGAGGCCTACCATCTGCCAAACCATGGAAGAGGCAATTCTCGACGAGATCGACGAGGCACTCGACGACCTCAACAACCATCTTATCAACGCGGATAGAGATTGTATCCTTAAATCCGAGTATAAGTCTATCTCAACATACAGATGGACCGAATACATGAAGGATTTATACCGTTAACTGAAATTACTGTAGGAAATCAACATCAGAAACGCTTCAATTGACCCTGTGGAAGAATAAGGAAAGATAGAAGGAATTATGATTTCCTCAGTTCGTCGTTGACCCCTTTAAATTCGTCTGCCCTATATACTTCTGAAATTAGCACAATGGAAAGACCATTACGAGGGCATCGCGACTTCTCGCTATTGGCCCTTATCGCGACCCAAGGCAGTTAAGGAAGTCTGTTGGCGATGAATCTCTCTCCCCGTCTAGATAATTTCGGAGTATATGTTCGAGACTTCGAAGTTCACATGCAGATTGTGTCTGAAGCCGCCGCGCAGTACGTTAGCCGTAACATCTTTGTTAGTTGAGAGGGAATCAACTACATTCTCGTCCAGAGAAGAATTGAGTGATTATCGAAGAGCCAAGGAAGAGCTAATCATCACTCAGTGTTGTTCGTGGAGATAGGTAGGCGCACTTCAACCCGTCTCACCACGTCTTCGGATTTTAAGGATCGGAAAAGCCATCCCCAAGCACCCTTACCCCCCCCCCCGTTTGCCTCTCAAGGATAAGAGACCCCCAACTCCAGTTTCCCTAAGTTGAATTAAGCGTCCTGTGAGACGTCCACAATTTCAAGGTCGAACTTACCTACCTGGTCCTACTTGTCGCACATCAAGGTAAAAGGGATTTAAACCCTGCTTCGACACGCTCCTCTTACCTTTACCGCGTCGAACCTCAAGGATCCCCTTTGCTCCAGAACTTGCATAATTGTAAAATAATTACTTAATTAATTATCCCTCGGTTCAAACTTAATTTATAGTGTTAATCATCTTAGCCTTGAACCGTCAATATTTAATTGCATTGCCATTTAACTTGCCCTATATGTATATGTAAGCTTTAGTCCTATAAAAGTATATTTTTGTAGCCATGTTTGAATATTCCTTGGCCTAGCAACTGTGCATTTAAAGCACTCTTAGAACCATCCCCAGGTGGACCTTTAATTTCGGTCGGCCAGTAGGCCAATGTGCGTATAACCACGTACACTTTGTCAAACCCCGCCAGACTCACTACAACGAAATAAAGAAAATCAAGGAAGAGCTCAATCAATTGATCCTCGAACAACAGTGGAGACGTTGGGACGATGCGATCGATAGTCTCGATCATGATGCAATTCCCAAAGATCTTTGGAATAAATTAGGCATCTCAAAGGATCGACTGGGAAAAAGAAGAAGATAGAAATATTAAAAGAAAATGAAAATTTAGAAACAGAAGAATTAAAAATCAAAGAAATATTCCGAAGTTATTGGGAAAGAATCTTCAGTATAACTGAAGAGGAAAATGAACTCGCAGATATAGTTCGAAAGTGCTTGGATTCCTCTTTTCATTGTGGGTTAATTTTCATATTATTACTTTCCTCACGTGCCACTTTGTGAGTTTTTTCATTATATATATATATATATATATATATATATATATATATATATATATATATATATATATATATATATATATATATATATATATATATGCGTGTGTGTCCATTTCAAAATATACAGATAGGTATGGATAATAATGTAGGCATTGATATCCACTGATATCGACAGCCTCCAAATACTTTAGAAGTTATAACGTCTTCTATCTTTTGTTCCCTATGTTCTCTTTCCTTACGGTTCCCTTTCAGTAATTCATCTATACCAATGGTTGTCACCTGGTAGTCTATAGTGACCTTTTGGGTGGTCCACAGGACGTCCACTGTATTTAGTAACAAACTGGAAATGAGTGTACATAATTTAAAATTTACATACATTTTATTATATTATTCCTATTTAAGAAATATACTGGGAATCTTTAAGTTGTAGCTACTTAGTACCACTTCGAGTCACTTTAGGTTTTTAAATTTAAAATATTCTAAAATGAATATACAAGATTCACGTCACTATATGTGACCTTAACCTGATAAATACTTGCACTGTACTAGTCGAGATGACGAGCCATCCTGGTGATTCCTGTCATCGCACCCTTCTACATATAATACTGTCGTAAAGTGCTGTAACCAGTAGCCACCGAACTGCTGAACTGATTAGTTGCACCATTCGTCCTATGCTGTTTTACAGGTATGGAGTAATTTGATTTTGTTTCTACGTTAAAATGTAGTAATTTGTATTAGATGAAGTACGGGGAAGTGTGAAAATAGTGAAATATTTCTGGTCAGTTGTTATGCTTCGTGCTGTGTTATGCTGTTTACGCCACATTGTGCTATGTTATTGACTTTATCATACGTTTTATCATTGATATTGCCAAGCTCAACACGTAACTGATATATTTCGTTGCACTGCACACAGATCCGAATAAATCGCAATGGGGGGGGGGAAGGAATGTCAAGTGCCATTATTCTGAGGGCTACATTAAATTCGGCTTCACTTGTTATAAAAAAGATGGTGTGGAGTTACCACACTCTGTTATTTTCGTCAAAGTCTTGAGGAATTAGTCACTGAAGTCAGCTAAGCTTAAGCTCCATCTCGAAAAGTGTCACCTCAATTTGTTTCAAAAGGATAAAGATTATTTTGAGCGGCAGTTATCAGCTCTCAAGTGGCAGCGCCTTGACTCATCAGGTACATTCTATGAAAAGAGCTTCAATGCAGTGCGTGCTTCATACATTGGAGCATACAAAGTTGCACAGGCCAAGAAGCCTCATACAGTTGTAAAGCAACTTGTGCTACTCTGTGCAAAAAAATGGTGAGACTTGTTGGTGGGACGCAGCATGGAAGCTAAATTATATATGTGTATCTAATGAATGAGAAGATAATCCCAAAGTGTGGTTGCAAGGAAAAATGAATTAAGTAAATTTGAAAGGAAAGTGTGTTAGTTGTATACTCCTGCATAATTTCAAATTTTTGTTTGTAACGTTAGAGGAAACGGCCCAATCCGGTAAGATAGCAGACAGGCTCCTGCAGTTCTGTTAAAAACCCAAGATTTAAGAGGCTTCCACCGACCGCTGAATTAGTAAACAATGGGGAAGGTAAATAGAGTAAACGGTTTTGAAATAAATTTCACGGCAAAATGTTAGATAAGTATTCAATTTCCAGGAAATTATATTTGTAATAAATATATTTCAGATTGAAATGTTACCTGGCTATTTTTTTATAGAATTTTTAGAATTTTTTTTTGAAGAAATGCATTTCAAACCGTTGTTTCTGTTTCCTGCTTGTATCACTTCATGTGTGTATGTTAGATTAAGTGTGTACAATGCCCGACAAAGCATACAGAAAGAATGCGGTGCATAAAATTGCATAAAATTGAAAGTTATTGGGACGAGCTAGAATTCTATTTCTCCTCTTCAAACTTAGCGACGACGTCGTGACTTTGATTCCAGCGTTCGTATTTGAACAAAAGGAAAATGGCTTCAACATAACCGAAATTGCGTGCGGCTTCGAGTACTTGTATTAGTCAATTCTCCTCGAGTGAATGGCTGCTCATAATAAGGAGGAAATTCCATTCACTTTCGAGCAGATAGGTATGGATAATAATGTAGGCATTGATATCCACTGATATCGACAGCCTCCAAATATTTTAGAAGTTATAACGTCTTCTATCTTTTGTTCCCTACGTTCTTTTTCCTTACGGTTCCCTTTCAGTCATTCATCTATACCAATGGTTGTCACCTGGTGGTCCATGGTGACCTTTTGGGTGGTCCACAGGACGTCCACTGTATTTAGTAACAAACTGGAAATGAGTGTACATAATTTAAAATTATGTACAACCTTACCTCCAAAGCATTGTACTTTTGTAGTATTTGGTCACAAAATCGACTTCAAGGCCCCATTTTGACTACCTATGTACTTTAAGAGCGCCAGAATTTAAGAGACAAGGGTTAATTCCTTTTGTTATCTCTAACTATCTCTAGTTTCATTTTTATATCTTTTCTTTCTCTCTCTCTCCTCCTAATTATCACCCATTGAATTAAATGCTCCCCTTTTGTTACACGTTTCTTTTCTCATTTGTCATCAAGTTTGTATGTTTAAACACCCCCCCCAAAATACATGTAGACTTTTCCAAGGGAACCAAATACACTCTTGTTTATGTACTCCTTTGACCAAAAGTATAAACTACCCATCATAATTTTATATATTTAACATATTTAATAAAACCTTTTCGAAATTATCGTATTATATATAAATATGTATGATAATGTCTATTTTGCTAATCTGTGTTAATATTTTTTTAATATGTTTGAATTACTTAGTATTTTACTAAATGGTGTGCAATTAATAAAATACGGTTTTATAAAATCAGAATATAAGTAATTGTCGAGGTATAGCCCAGTGCCGGTTTAACCCAGTAGCACATGTAGCACGTGCTACGGGCCCCGCGCTTCAGGGGGCCTCGCGGGGATGTAAAAAAATTGTAATAATTAAGGCCGAGACAAAATAATTATTGATTTTCCTGATTTTTAATATTATTATTATTATAGATGATATTACTATATATAAGAAAAATATAGAAAACTTCACTAGAGCATACTGCATAGTGTAGAAGTCTAAATATCTCCATGCTTTAGTACATACATAAATACACCGACACAGCTGCGTCTCCCCCCCCCCCCTTATTCTAAATTTGCCTTTTCGCATTGAATCCCCTTCAACCCTTTTCGCGCCTTCGGGATAAGCAAATTCGCGGCCGGCCACACAGGAAAATGCCTGCCTCAAAAGACCCCTGCCAGCCGACGAAGGCCCGAGTTTCTTCGCACCGTCATAAACCTGCGACTTGAGACGAGGAAAGCTCGGATGGCGCCGAGGTGTGAATGTTTGGCATGTCCTGGTGACAGACAAAATTGTCTTTTCGGGCGACGATAAGAATTTTATGAGAATCCGGTGCTATCTCTCGATTTTAGCTCTTGAGGAAAATAAAAGGGAAAATTCTCCCTGGAGTCGGGCAGAAGATCTTGGACCTACATACGTCGTGTGTGGAGCTAGTCCCACAAAGGAAACAGTTCGCCCGTTGCAAGGAAGAAACTTCGGGGAATTTGTTGTTGCCGTCACGGTACTCGTAGGTGCTAAACTTCTCGCAGAACCTCCCTCCCCCCCACACACACGGACCTTCAGAGTCAGGTGTTACACAGGACCTTCCTTTGCAGATTACTTTAGACGCAACTAGGTAATTATTTTGGGCTACCCACTCCAGGTGCCAATAATCGAAACGGGCACTTTGAGGAGAAGAATTCTGATTTAAGTCACAGTTTGACTCGCCTTCGCGATCTGGCCTAGGGTCATTATATCAGGACACCAGTCTAGGATTACCCCCACATTCGGTAACCTCGGACGACCGGGCTAAGTACGAACATCGTCAGAAGAAGAAGAAATTCACCGTTATTCTTCAAATACTTACGAACTCAAAGGTATCGTTAAAGCGAATTATTTCCTCCCCTAACTTCACCAGTTTAATCGTTAACTAGAATTTCCATACCGATCTCATAACCTCGAGTATTACAAGTGATTAATTCAGTGCTTAATTCCGTGGTATTATTCAATTCATTCTGTCGGGTGCAATTAAGACGCAAGCATCCTAGTAAGTAGATTTCAAGTGTAATCCCCATGACATTATATAGACTTACTAATTCATTGTGAAGATTAATCCTATTTATACATATATATGCTATTTCATATTTCCAATTTATGTATATTAAAGTTTATCTTTGTATATGTGTGTTTTAACTATTTTGGACGATCATTTGGCAATTGATAAGCAATCCACTCGGCTCAATTCTCAATATTACATAAGTCCACCCGTGAGTGGCTTTTACTGAGTGAAAACACACTCAAGGGATCATTATCTTAATTTTGATCAAAAGGGAAGCACTGGGGTTATTCTCATTCACCGGAAGTGGCTACGGTAGGTGTATTGGCTACACTTCACCCCCACTTTACCATGGTGCCGAATTAAAATAGATGCCAAGGAAGTGGGACTGGGAATACCCGCTCACTAACCCTCGACATAAATAAGTTGTATCAGGTGTGTGAGGTTATCACTGAAAGCAACATCTATGAAGTAGTGTGCATCTCAAAACGTCTAAATACTCAAACATTAACAACAATTCTTGTTTTGGGCTCCCCCAAAATAGTTAGGTTAGGGTGATTATCTAATCTTGTTTTGTTTTTTATTAATTATTTTCTCTTATCTACCACGATTTGGTATGGAACTATAATAAGCTCTTTCTTTAAACTCGTTACGCTATAGCAACTCTCCCAGTGAATGCTTTTATCTTTGGATCGATAAAATTGCTTCCACATCGTTCGAAATATTCCACAAGCAAGGACAATCACTCGGACTGGAAGGTCGGGAACTCATTGAATACGTTCAAAATGAACAAAGAAATGAAAGAGAAGAAAAGGGAGAAAAGAAAAAACGGAAGGAAGATTTGGAAAAACTACAACTTGAAGAAAAGAGAGAAGAGCAAAAATGGAAGGAAGATTTGGAAAGGAAAAAACTACAACTCGAAGAACGGGAAAGAATTCGCCAATATGAACGCGAATTAAGCAGAGACCAAGTGGAAGTAAGTTCAATTGGTTCCCGGGATAAACAACCTCAAGCCCCTGCTCTTAAACTACCCCCCCCCCATCCTGAAAATGATGACTTCATTACGTACCTAACACATTTCGAAAAAATATTCGAAGTAAATGGATGGGATATTGAAGCCGATGGAGTAAGTCGCCTTCTCCCCTTGCTCCCCCCTCGCCTGAGAGAGATTTTTATAGAATGAAGTTCAAGTCAGCTAAACTCCAGGCAGGACAGACAAACAGACAATTTTGATTCATCATGAGGAGGAATCTGCAATTCTGGCTGGACTCAGCTAAAGTCGAAAGAGACTACGAGGCATTGATCGACTTCATTTTAAAGGATCAATTACTAAGTACACTCCCCTAAGAGATTAAAGCCTTAGTTCAAGACCGAAGGGTCTCCACATTCCAGAAATGCCTCGATGAAGCAGACTTTCACGCTTCAAATCATCATTTATACCCGAAGGAAAGCAGAAAAGGTAACTCCCCTTCCCCCAAGAACAAGTTTGGGTACGGAAGACACCCACATGACAAACTCTCTCAATTCGTAAAAGTTGCTCGCCCTCTTAAGCCAAAGAAAAATCCCAGAAGACCCCAGAAGACCGAAAAACCCCTGTTTTTAACACCCACTCAAACAACACCTTCAGGAGTAGTCCGATCACGTGTTACTCTTGCGGAGCATCGGGGCACATAAAATCCCAGTGTCCTCAAAATTCAAAGATCTATCCCTCCTCAAGTCAGCAGCTACACCAAGTAACTGCCACCCTTTCTCCAGAGAAAACCGCCGTAGCTACCCCGAAACCTGCAGCCCCGTCAGATCAGGACTACCAGGTCAACTTCTTATTTAATAAGAGTTCTCTTGGTGGACTCAAGTTTGAAACTGGCTCGATTAATGGGTGCAAAGTGTCCACTTTAGTTAGGGACACCGGTTGTACTTGTATCGTAGTGTCAGACAAGCTACTCCCCCCAGTAAAACCCAAGCATCAGAAATTTGCGGTAGTGCACGACTTTTTGAGACGCGCCAACAGGTTCCCTGTCGTCCGGTGCCATGTAGAGTGTGGCTATTTCACTGGTTGGGCTGACGTGGTCGCGGCCCCGATAAAATTCTGTGCATTTCTGGTCGGACAGAGCGCGCAACTCTCCCCGAGCGAGATTACCAAAGCCGTCACCACCCGAGCGCAGGCGGGCCGAGAAAACCGTCCCCTCGCGCCGCTTGAATTCCCTTGCAGCCCTGAGTTCAAGAAGCTGAATAACGCTGGCAAGTTGCTATGGGAAGTGGTTTGCACGTCCCAGGTAGTCATGGACTACCGCAAATTTTTCCTGGTTCAGGGCTACTGGGGAAACAGGTCGACGGAAACCACTATACATGTCCATCCTGTATCTCGGGCGAGGGTGGAGACTCGGCAGCCATTTACTCCTCCGGTCTTTAAGTTCAGACTTCCAGGAGAACTTTTATCGAAAAGGAAATTAATGTGATGTCCGGAGGAATTGGGAGCAGAGAGAGAAACTGGGAAATCAGCTTGCGACGATGGTGGCGCAGGAACGGCACTCACTTAGTGTACCTGGTTGACAGAAGCACTACGGAGTAGGGAGTTCTGGGGGCAGTTAGAACGTAAATGGCCTTCTACGCTGCAGGTGAAACATACAATAGGTCTCCTGGGAAAGGATGATTCAGGGTAATTTGAAGCAAATGATTCAATATCCCAGGGTTCTGACGAAGAGAAATTTCTGGGTTTTGAGGTGCCAGTCACCTTAACGAATTTACTGGGGTTACGTAGATGACATCTTGGGTCGTTACCTTTTGCCTTGGGGGACAATGGGGTAGTCTTTTTATTTTTCTCCGAGTAACAATTATGACTCGCCGCCTATATATCAGCCTCTTCGATGCATTCTTTGAAGGTGTAGCATCTAAGATCCTTCACGAATGAACGAATTTCTGAAGGGAACGAAACCGAGAACTGGTCCTCTAGGACAAAGTCGACTAGGGAGTCATAGTCATGGGCAATTTTAGATGAGTCCAACCAGAAGTTAAAATGCCCTTAGAGGGTGTAGCCAAACTGGCGGAAAGTGTGGTTGGGCTAGATTCGGGCGTGACGAAACTTGGAGCGATAAAAATCCTGGGTCATGTTATACGCCGCCAGAAGCTCGGATTTCAAGGTGGACTAATATATCTTAGCTTCAGACGGGAGGGAAATAAATATGTCTCAGAGTTGCGACTAAGTAAGGGAAAGGGCTTGGCGACACCTTCTGCATCGATGTCCCAATTATTTACTTCAAAAATTTTTTCGAAGTTAAGTAGGATCCAAAAACCTCGCCTTCTTTAAAAAAAAATGGGGACTTGACCGATGCTGACTGGAGAGTTTCAGCGCAAGAATTGATAGAGAGAGTCTCGACCCCCGCTCAGTTTAGTTCAAGCTCATGCTGGCGTTTTTCTCTCCTCTTTTCACTCGCTCGTTATTCTCTCCTTTTTTCTCTCCCTTGTTGTCCTCTTCTGTCTGTTCTCTCTCTCTCTCTCTCTCTCTCTCTCTCTCTCTCTCTCTCTCTCAATCTTCTTGTTTCCTCGCTCTTTTTACTGCTCTCTCTCTCTCTCTCGTTCTTCTTATTCCTTTTTTCTGCACTCTCTTGTTCTTCTTGTGCTCTTCTTTCAGCTCTTTCATTCCTTTTCTCTTCCTGAATATATGATAGGAGATCCTTGCCTGTTAAACCAAGTGACTCGCCTTGGAGTTTAAAACACTCAGAAGACGACATATTGCGTGTGATATGGAATTAACCCACAAAAAAAATGAAAATCAAATTAACCGCAACCACTGCAACGAGGTTGACGACCTGGTCTAACGTGATAAGGCGCACGAAAAGAAAATGCCTTACAACAGAAATAATTAATGCGAGAGCCGTGCCTTGTCAATTAAAACACACATACAATCCTAATGAGCCTTCACAATTCCGCTGAGGAATAAAATTTAGACGCACAGTCTCTCAACAAAAATGAACTGAAAAAATGTATGCGGTCAAAAATGGAAACGCACAAAGAGACCTTTAAAAACCAGAACGTTTAGCCTTTAGAGAAAATAAAAAAGTAATTTTAAAAGACCTCTTAAAGGATGATCGTATAAAAAAAACCTACACCTAACACCAGTTTTTATAATATAAATATATATATATATATATATATATATATATATATATATATATATATATATATATATATATATATATATATATATATATATTTACTATGTTTCGAGGTATAGCCAATATATATCTATCTATGAAGGGGGATTAGATTAGCTGAGTGGTGGGGAATAAAGCTAAAGGACGCCCAAGAGATCTGACCTCGGCTCTGTTACCATATGATGTGGTAAGATAATGAGACGGGGGGATAAATGGAGGGATACTGTTCTCCGAGTACACAGGCAAATAACAAACGCTAGTGCAGATTGGCCGTTAATTACTAGCAATAGCTGAAAGCTGTTCTGGGTTATTTAAAAGAGAAGTATAAAAATAATATTTAATAACACAACAAAAGAAAAGTAAATATATACACAAGTAAAATGAAATGGGATTATCCAAGACTTTAGGGGCTCGAAAGTCTGGCAAAAGGGAACAAGCTAATGAGTTCAAGGCAGGTAAATGACCAAACTTGGATTGAGTCTGTACAGGCTGCGCTGAACCAAAATACAAATAAATAATTAGGGGGATGACCGGCTTAATGGAATCTGCACGCGACGACGTCCTGCAGAAGTAAAAGCTTGGACGACGAAGGCAAGGGAGGCAATTCGAGGAGAAGAATTGCAGAAGGTTGAGATTTACCTCGAAATACCTTGACGAGGGAGTACTTGCGCTAGTGAACGAGAACGCTTTTGCGCTCGTAGAGACGAAAGCGGAGCCAAATCGCAAGAGATGTGTCTCGTGCTGGATTGCGAGCCTGTACTACCTTCTTCCGGCCTAACCTAACGTTAAATACAAGCAAACGAAGGGTGTGAAATCGCCTCCGGCCACGGAGGGGATTCTCCCAAGGTAAACACATGGCTGGGGGCAGGAGCCGTCTTCTAGCCATGAATTTGTGATAACGGCTAACTTCCCTCACTCTCGTATGCTTCCAGATGGTAAGCGGGAGGCAAAATTGCCTCAAGGCTTGGGGAGAAACCTCCATTAGTAAATACAGCTGCGTTTCAAAGCCTCTTCGCGTGGTTTTTGGGCCCGTTCTCTCATCCTTTGTCCTCGTGTGTGATAGCCACGTGGGTTTTTAGGGTCCAAGTGGGGCATCCTATACTCAATTCTTTCACACGAATATATTTCTCATGTTTCATCTTAAATTTAAAAATAAAGAACTTACAGAATCTTTTAGACCTAAATACAACTTCTCCATAACCAATAGTTATTTGCAAGTAGAAATTCCTAAAGAAAGTTCAAAATATGCTGTCCAAACAATTATAAAAGGATCAGGCAATGGCTTCGCTGCTAAGATTGAAATTTAAAATCTAAAAACACGTAGCCATGGTTAAATTTTTAGAAATTTTCTGAACTTCGCCAATTATAATAATTTTAAAAAGGAAGTGTAAACTAAATTTCCACCCCTTTCAAAATATCACGATGCTTAAAATATAGGTATAAAAAGATAAAATTAAAAAGCAGCTTTGCTTAAATTTTAATAAATTTTCTGAACTTCACCAATTGTAATTCAGTTTCTTTTAAAACATTCTAAAGCATTGGATAATCATATTTTTTTTCTGAACTTAACCATTATGTATTTTCAAACTCTAAAGAAATTCATAGAAATTACCTTGATAAAAATTTAAAATATACTTACATAAGTCATAACCAAACTAAGATGAAATTATTATTCAAATACTTAAAAAGATCTCCTGCTTAAATTATAGAGTTAGTGATGATGATGATGATGATGATGATGATGATGATGATGATATCAAGTGACCAGAATTTTGTATCAAGGAGAAATAGTAGCAGAAACCGTCTTAAAACACTGAGGTGAGATAGCTGCCATTCAGGCTTCAGTACAGAATGGCAGGAAGACATCTGCTCAATTTTCAGTAAGTTCAATGAAGCTTACGTCAGAGTACATCACGCAAAACATTTAGAATTAGACTTAAAAATGGAGGACTGAAGGGATGCAGACGAGAAAAAAGCCATGGATTTTTGTGGTCAACACAAAAAAACTCGTCTTTGGTAGGCCAAAGATCACAAAATTTGCACACATGAACTATAATCTAAAGTTATATAGTAAAATAAAGTAATAATCAGTTTTTTTAAGAAAGACTATTGTATTGTTGTTTCATGTGTAATTTATGTAATTCTTTTCAAACACAGGTTGGGAGAAAATGATCTAAAATTTAACTTTCGGGGGATCTTTTGAAAAATAGCGGTCAGAGGTGAGCCATGGATCGCTATTCCTCAAAAGGATAAAATGGGACCCCCACAATTGTTAAAAAGGTAGTTAATAGGGTGCTTGTTTACCGTGAGGTCTACTAGGTCATTTACACTCTAGCATGCAATCTACCAGGAATTTTTACACCAGTGTGATAGAAAACTGATACAAACAATTTAACTTAAATCTTTACTTAACGATTCACAATTCCTATATCATTTAAGAATGGCGCAAACAAATCTGCTGCATTTTTTCTCAGTACTTTCAAGCAACAGTGATCAAAGTGTGACTGGAAAAGATCACTACAATAGCCTCTCATTTTCTTTAAAATTGTTGTTTTGGTATCCAACCATGATCGTTCAATAATTCTGAGTGTGTGGTAAACTTTCCCTTTAAAGTCACTGGTGTTCTTACGAAAAGAACACCAGTTCCAAAATTTCGCATAAACTCAAAATAGCACCGTTAATAGTGAATGACCCGTCAGAACAACTTTGGCCTAGTTTCCTTTGACTTCACTTTATATTATAAAGTATTCAATAGTAAGCAAGCATCCATAGATAGAACCATGTTTGAAAGTTAACTTAAGCCGTTACTAATTGAAGAAACTCTTCCAGTGATTACATGGATGAAAGAAAGAGCTTATTATGCGTGAAATGAAACGTTCAGGTTGTAATATTCAGATAAAGTGGACGAAATGTGCTTTAAATTTGGATAAACATATTTGGAAGTGTCAAATTAAGGTCTATGAAAAGTACAAAGATAAAATGTCACTAAAAAAATTCATTCTTTTCTAATTCTGAAAATCACCCTCTAAAAATGCGTTGAAACTTTCTCTTGTGTGATGAAATTGGTGAAACAAGTGCATGTATGTCATTAAATTTCCCACTAAAAAATATGGTCGAGTTATATAGTTTCTTTCGTGAGGTAGGTACTAAGCATTGGAAAAATAACTCAGTTCAACTAGGTTAGCCTGGTATTACAGTACCAGTAGAGAGTCTGCTTTTCGCATAAACCCAAACAATACAGAGGAAGATCTCTCCATTCCCAAATTTGGGGTTATGGAATTGTAGATTCATCGACGAGACCAACCATATTCTACATGGAAATAGTCCACCAACCCGATGCTGGTACTCTTTTACCAACAATTAAAAGGGTAGTTAATGTTCGACTGTGCACTCAGACGAATGGAAGGCCTACCAAAAATTCAGTAACCTCGGATACCTACAATAAATCATTCGTTACATCTTGTTGATAATTGAAGAGGTGTTCACACTCATCATGTAGAATCCTATTGGGACAAACATAGCGCTAAGATAAAAAGAGATGTATGTATGCAAAAAATAATTCTTTCACTCCGTTTACATGAATTTATGTATTGTGAACGGCATCAGGAATATTTATTTGATTATTTTGGGGCTGAAATTGCGAAACAGTATTCGTGAACTTTTAAATTAATCAATTATTTTCTTGTGTAATTTTTAATATAATTTACTCAATAAAACATTTAATTAATCCTTGTTATTTATTTGTCCTGATATATTCTTCAAAAAGCCGAAACTGGGATCAATGTTGTTAAAAGGGTCATGTGGTAAGGCTATTCTTCGAAAGATCACTTTTTGTAACTATTTTACAGATTTTATTTCTTCTTCCACTACTTTTGTGTGGCGAAGAGTGGTGGGGGTGGTGGAGTTTATTTCACTGTATGTCTGGTATCAACCGTGAAGCATGGAGGTGGTTCATTCAGGGTATGGAGCAGCATGTGTTCATCATGGCCAGTAAAATCCATGCCAGGGAAGAATTAACGCCACAACTTATACCACCATGTTGGCACAAGTTCTAGAGCCATGTATCCAAAATGTGCATCCCATAACACTAGAAATAGAAGCTTTATTTCATTAGGACAATGCCCCATGCTATACATCAAACCACAGCAACAAGTGATTTTCGAGAAATGGGGATCACCTCTACGGAGCGGCCACCACAAAGCCCAGACTTAAATCCAATAGACCACTTGTACGGAGTGGTTAGAAAAGCAAAGGAAAGTACCAAAATTACAAACTAACCAGAACTGCTTGAAAAATGGAAAGCTTAGTGGGGAAAGATAGCGTAAGAAATTTGGGAAAGTTTAGTCAAATCCATGCCACGATTAATTAGGGCTGTAATTAAAGCAAAGGGGTCCAACTAAGTATTAAAATAATAAAAATAAATACATGTACTGATTTTCTTTACTAGAATTGTCTAATTAAATTACATTATAGCAATAATTTTATAGTGTGTTTTATACTTTACAACACTTTTTCAACGTCGTCCTTACAATTCCCTTTGTGTGCCCTGGTCAATTCATCCCTTCTGGTACGCCACGTGATATTTCACTACATAAAAAAAAATCATACGATAAGTCGAATTTACTTACTAAATCTGAATTGAATAATGAAGAGAAATAAAGAATTATGCAAACCTGAACAATGAACAACTATAAAATAATATTTAGCTAATTAGCATATCATACAGTTTGTTTTCATCGCTAACTCTATAATTTAAGGAGATTTTTTTGAGTATTTGAATAATAATTTCATCTTAGTTTGGTTATGACTTATTTAAGTATATTTTAAATTTTTATCAAGGTAATTTCTATGAATTTCTTTAGAGTTTGAAAATACAAAATGGTTAAGTTCAGAAAATAATATGATTATTCAATGCTTTAGTACGTTTAAAAAGAAAAATGAATTACAATTGGTGAAGTTCAGAAAGTTTATTAAAATTTAAGCAAGGCTGCTTTTTAATTTTATCTTTCTATAACTCTATATTTTAAGCAACGTGATATTTTGAAAGGGGGGGAAATTTAGTTTAGAGTTCCTTTTTTAAAATTATTACAGTCCAGAAAATTTCTAAAAATTTAACCATGGCTCCTTTTTTTTAAAATTTTAAATTTTAATCTTAGTAGCGAAGCGCAAGCTTCCCCCGTAGGGGAAAGAGGCGAAGCCATTGCCTGGTTTTTATAAAAGAAAATAACCTAAGGTAAGAAAATAACGTAATTTTTTCAATAGAGGCAATACTAATTATTCCAAATTTATTAAGGAATATATTAATGTATCGTGAATCAGAAACGAGAATAAAAAATAAATGAAGGAATATAAGAGTTGAGAGAGAAATGTGTTCATAAAATCTTGAAACAGAATTCAAATTTAATGACTCGTGTTGATCAAATGATAGAATGATTTGAGGGAAAATAGGAAAATACAACTCGTGAAGTTTTTATACAATAATTTCATCTTTATATTTTTTTTATTTTTTCTTCTTTTTTTTCTTTTATTTGCAGATCCTCCAAATAGCATATTAAAAGAAAAAATAGCTCCATGCTTTGTTTTGCCTAGTTTAAATCAACAACAGCCGTGATAAGAAACTTCACTACTCATATCTCATGCTCAGAAATTCAATCGCTAGATGGATGAGGAGATTTAAAGTAATTGGATCGGTTACGGTCAAATCATGATCTGGAAGGCCCGCATTAAGTGAATAGACCCTTGCTGAAGTCGCCAAACCTTTGGAAATGAATAAAAAAAAAAAATCGCATCGACGACCATCAAATGAGTTCAATATTTCAATAATAACTGCACAAAATTCTAAAAGTCAGACTTTTTACACATACCAACAAAATTTAGCTGATTCGCAAGTTACAAGAAGAAGAAAACCAGAGGAGATTAGCTTTTTGCCGCATATTAAATTAAAAAGAAAGAAATCTCGTGTACTTAACATGTTAATCTTTTCAGATGATGCAACGTTTCATATCAGCGTCAGAGTCAATCACCGCAATTGCCGCATATGAGGGAATAAAGAACCAGAAGAAATCGGAAACATGAGAGGAAATCTGCGAAGGAGTTATGTTTGGTGTCAGAAGGAAAATCTCATATCATAAGCCATATTTTCTTTGAGGAAAAACTCGTTAATGGCGAAAGTTATCTGGGAATGCTGCAGAATTCCATCATCCCTCAATTGCAGAGACTAAATCTTTTAAATAACACTTTTTCCAGCAGGATGGAGCACCCTAACATTATGCATTGAATTTGCAAATTTTTTTAAATAACCTCTTTCCAAACAAATATGTGAGTAGAGGTAGGCCAATTTCATTGCCAGCGCGTAAATTGAGCTACTCGTATCTCCAGTAGATGTCTTCTGTGAAGTCATGTCAAAACTAATGTTTACGCAACAAAACCTCGTTCTTTAAGTAAATTCAAGGGCAAAATAACAAACACTTCAAACAATATCAATGCATTGATTAATTATGAAATATATTCAAAGTTCGAAAGTTAACTTGAAAAATGTGACCAACAATGATGGCTGTCATCTTTAAGTAGAATAATTAATCAAAAGTTACATCAAGAATAAATTTATATAACTCTATTTATCATTCGTATAATCTGAGTTATTAAATTTTAAAACTGCTGCAGAATTTTCTGAAAACTGTCTACATGCAAAATATAAGATATTAGAGTGACCTGACCTTTACAGCAAGCCGAAATGAGTCCTCAGTATTAATGATCCAATATATAAAATTTGATATCTGATGGAATTATCTGCGTGTATACCAGTAACTCAGCTAACCAGAACTGCCCTCTATCGTATTTTTTCTTTCATTAAAATGAATTTCAATAGAATATTTTGACTTTGACTCACGTTGGCCAAATTTTACTCGTCATAGTATGACTTTTAATTCATCAAATGAAAGAGTATGAAAACAACTGAAAAAAAATAAAGTCGAAAGTGAAGGCGCTAAGTATCAAATAAAAATATAAATTAAATGAAATTTTAAATTTTCCTTTCTTTATGCACATTGAGCTGTTGTTCCATTAAAGGTTTCCCACCACATCTAAAGAATTATTTTTGCATCTTCGGTTTTTTATTTAATAATTTGAAATGAATTTTTCATGAAAAGTTTTGAAGTTTGTTTTGCCAAAGTTAAAGTGTTCTTTGGTGAAATATGAAACAAACCGTGTAGCTTACAGAACAGCTAAAATCAAAGCGTCCGTGCATTTTAGCTAGATTGGCGGGAAGAAAGCTTGAATTCTTTTAGGTGTGTGAGTGAGTATTCTCAAGGATAAAAAGATGTAGAGGGAGAGAACAATATATATTTGGTCGCATTCATACAAATATTTGTTACTTATTGCATAAATGATATTATAAAACGACTGTTTTGGAGCATAAAGTTTATTAAACCGGGACTAGTTTCGATATGTAGTTTCCCATATCATCTTCAGCCTTTAACTAAGACAAATCTACAAAGAAAACTGAAACACTGAAATATATAATAAAAGGCAACTGACATTAATCAGGAGTCGTTAGCTTTAGGTGATTTACAATATCCTATTTATGCTGTCCTTCTGACCAATCGAAATTTTGAATTTCTTTGATTAATGTGAATTCAATATTTTTTCTTTTATTAAAATCTTTAAAAATGATAAATTAATTGGGTACTAAAGAAATCTATTATATGATTCGCTTTTTTATATGATTAAAAATACTTGAAGCATTGCTTGCTATACGAATATCCCCCCCCCCTATCTTCATATATACGTTTATTTAATGACCTTCCTATCTAACCCACATAGAAGAAGGGGCAATTCCCGGCTTTACACGGGATTAAATAGATGCCATTATGCTTATTTTGCGATTCTGGCTTAGTAGAACGGAAAGATTTCTTGACAGTTTAGGGATATTTGAAGGTGGTGAGGTTGGTAAATATAATGGAGTTTAGTCCTTCGAGCAAGGGGAAATATGGTAGAGATATGCAATTCTTTTTACATATAAGATTTTTTTTTTTTGAGAAGAGTAGAATATTGCCCTAACTTTAGATAGGCTTTTAGCTATACAATACATCGGATATTTTAACTCAATGAACAGACATGTAATGAAGGTGATCTCATCTTGTTAGGAAGGGTAGAATAATAATCTAGATTTAGATAGGCTTTCATCTATTCAATAGAGCGGATATTTTAACTCAATGAACAGACATGTAATGAAGGTTATCTCATCTTGTTAAGAAGGGTAGAATATTCCCCTAGCTTTAGATGAGCTTTCATCTATACAATACATGGGATATTTTAACTCAATGAACAGACATGTAATGGAGGTGATCTCATCTTGTTAAGAAGGGTAGAATATTACCTTAGCTTTAGATAGGCTTTCATCTATACAATAGAGCGGATATTTTAACTCAATGAACATGCATGTAATGAAGGTGATCTCATCTTGTTGATTAGGGTAGAATATTACCCTAGCTTTAGATAGGCTTTCATCTATACAATACATGGGATATTTTAACTCAATGAACATGCATGTAATGAAGGTGATCTCATCTTGTAAAAAACAGGGGTCATGACATGAATAAAAAGTGTATATAGGAATTTCGAATTACTAGGTTTACGGTATTCAGTAAAACACGATTTATTATTAATTCATAAGACTTTTACGTCAAGAAAAGGTAAGCAATTGTCTTTTTCCCATTCAACCTTAACTTTTATAGTGGGGTGGAGGTTTTTAACTTTTTCAGAAAATTATCAAAAGACTCTATTTGGTTTAATGGCCATGTGGAAATTACATCATCTACATATCTATAACATTCAAAATTTTTATTGGGTTTAATAGGTGTGAGTAGAGAAGTTCCAAAGTGTTCCATGAACAGGTTACAAAGAATGTGGAATAACGGGTTGCCCATACTAATGCCATATTTTTGTCGGGAGAAATCCCATCTCGCTGTTGAATACATTATACATACAGTATTCAACAGCGACATGAGATTTTTCCAACAAAAACATAGCCTTAGTATTGGCAATCCGTTATTCCCCATTCTTTGTAACTTGTTCATGGAACGCTTTGTACTTTCTCTACCTACAACTATTAAACCCAATAAAAATTTGGTATGGTATAGATATATAGAGCATGTGTCTGCGTGAAACCCGAAGTTACATTGAGGTATTCTCTGGGCGTAATGAACGCAGCCTCTGTCACCCTCCTCCTCCTGTAAAACATGTTGGCGACCACTTCCCTTGCCCCCTCCCCCTCCTATCAATCGATATGGTGGTCTTCAACCCTTATATGCATTGTGAGGTCGATATAAAATCTCCCCATCCGATGTCTTTCCAAAGACCTTTCCTCTTTTAACAATGCCTCTCCCGAAGTGACACCATCGAGATCAAGTGATAAAGAATTCCATCCGAGAATCGGCCCAGAGAGTATAAATAGGGCAGCGCTATCTCAAGAGCATCAGGACCGATAGGCTAGAAAAAGAATGGAACCCGAGACTATTCTGGCAATCCATCAAAAGATTACAAGGTACTCCACCACCGAAGAAGCTAAGGGTCAACAAGTTCATAGCCAAAGTAGGCTATTGGAGCCAGGTATTTATAATCACGGGAGAAGAAAATGCGAATTTTGATGCGGACCATAAAACAAGGATTATATAGAAACTGAACCTCCATCTGGGTAAGACTTATCCGTTTGACAATATCCCTCGTTATAACGCCGAGGAGGAAGGCAATTTAGTCGATGATAAGATAAAGATGACAGAATTAAGAACGGTAGTCCAGGCTTTCAAACAGAAAGCATCAGGGTTATCAGGACTGACGAGAGTGAGCATAAGTCAGCTCCCTGAAAAAGTACTGCACGGGCTGTTGGAAATATTTAATGCATGCTGGAACATCGGACAGACTTAAAGTGACTAAAATGGCATTTGTGCCGAAACTGGGCAGTTCAATTGCTGCAGTCAACGGGTACAGACCCTTCTCGCTACTTAATTTTATTGCCAAAGTTTTGGAAAAAAATGTATTCAGCTGATTGATGAGTAACCTAGAGACCAACCGCAAGCTCAACCTCCAATAATACGGGTTCACGAGAAAGAAAGATACGGAGATGGCCCTCGCGTTGATAACGGAGAAGCTGGCCAAAGCAAAGAGTGATAATAAGTGAGGTTTAATTAGAGGCGCGTGACGTGCAGCAGGGGCTTGATGAGGTGTGAAGGGATGGTCACAAGTATAAGATGGTGAGAATGGAACTTGAGGAGAAATGACCAGGTTGTTAGCAGTTTGATAAGCGACAAGAAAGCTTATATGATGCTCGGCTGCTTTCACGGCCCCACCTCTAATACAAAGGAGGTGCTCCCTCAGAGGAGCTGCCTCTCCCCAGTCCTCTACGCCATTTATACCAATCATTTAGCTTTAATCTTGAGCCAGGAAACAGCCTAAATACAGTGCTCAGACAACGTCACCCCAATTATTGCGATCTCAACAAGAACAGGAATGAAAGAGGCTAATAATACAGCTAAATAGATCCTGAACTTAGATACGAGAGGAAATGGAAGATCAAGTCCAAGAGCGATATGTTCGCAGTCATACCCATTTACAGGAGGAAGGTAGAGAGCATAAGAGTCGAGGACAAAACATATGAGTATAAGGACAAAGTTAAGGTATTGATCTGAAAATAAGTAAATCACGGTAGAGAATACAGGTGGCGAATAGGATAAGAATAGCTATGGAGTAGTTGGCGCAAGTAGGGAGGTTTTCACGACTGTCGCCTGGACACTAGAAGAAAGTCTGCTTGGCGACAGTCAGAGCCACCCTATTGTATCCGACGGTTCCTCTATACAGTACTCCGAAGAGTGATATGATCAAACTCCAAAGGGTACAAAACCAGGGTACTCGATGGGTTGCCAGCACTAGGTGGATGAACATGAGAAGAAGGGAACATGAAAAGGGAAGTAAGAATGAACCTGGTTAATATAGTGTTACATGAGAGGGCAGTAAAAATGTGGAGAAGGAAAAGCTGAGAAATAGTTGGGAGGACAGACTGACACTAAGAGAGGGAATTAAAATAAAACTTCAATTTCTTTGCATTAGAAAAAGGATAAAAACGAATCCAGTCCCAATGTTTGTGTAAGAATGCGAGTAATAAGAGAGAGAAAGACGGTAGATGCAGCAACTGAAAATTATATAAGCGGGTGAAATCCAATATGACATCGAGTGTTTAGATACATAGTAGAAGAGTGTAATGGAAATATAGTAATAACTAAGAAGATAAAGATGGGAAAGGACCATGCAGTCACCTGGAAAGTAAATACACACCTCCTAACCATCATATTCTTACTTCTAATTTTAACACTATCCTATCATTTGTACAGCTCAATTTTATATTCATACACCTAAGGAACCTTAAGAGCATCAGTTCCCTGAAGAAGCTGGTCAACAGCGAAATTTGGGAATAAAACTTTCCCTGTAATTTGAGCCATCTCATTCACCATCCCTCATCATACTCGCCACTGAAAGGCCACTTATATATATATATATATATATATATATATATATATATATATATATATATATATATATATATATTTATATATATATGCAAATTTTGTTGAAGACCCTGGTGTATTTCGCCTTAATTAATTTCATTTGGCAACTTTCTCTTCTTCTAACTATCTTTTTTATTCCATCTTGTAGATACTGGATCACTTGTCCTGTATTCATCTCTTTTAAATGAATGTGTTTGGTTAAAAACCAAACCATTTTCGGAGCGTTTGATATGTTCTTGCCTCCTTTACCGATGTAATGAGTAGAGTGAGGATCTGACAGAATGAAAGAAAACGATTTTTAAGGGGATATTTATTCCGCCCCCCTTGGTGCTCATGGAGCGGCCAAGGGGGGAAAGGGGAAGGCCCGGTACTCCTCTATAGACCCCCATAGTCACACTGTCTTGAGCCAAAGTAAGCTCCAATCACTGTGAGTATGGAGGTTAGGGGTGAAAGGGAGAGGAAGAAGAAGGTTTTAGGATAGGACAGCGAAGAAAATAGTAGGAGATAAAAGTGGACTTAGTTAGTCATAGGATCTACAGCTTAACGTGGAATCCGAATCACGATGTGTCGCTTGTCTCTAACTATAAGCTTGCAGTTTATCGTGACCCCTGTCCCACATATCACTGTGAGTCCCGTATGTGAAGATAACAGTAAAAAACAAATAGATGCTGAAGGCTGAAGGAAGTAAAAGGTTTGCAAAGAGATGCTAGTTGCATGGAGATCAGGTTTATCTCTGTCCATTTTAGGTAGTATAGCTAGCGTGATAAAGTTAGAAAGTAGTATTGGTATTTGAGGCTTTCAAACCGTTATTAGTAAATATTCTTACTAAAAACTGGTGTAGGGCTCTATCTCTCTATCTATTCTTTCGTATTCCTATCCTAGTTACGAGGGGCGGTCAATAAGTTTTACAATTCGAATATAAGGAAACGAGATATGAGGAATAGTGTTTTATTATTTTTCAATATAACTACCCTCGACTTCAATGCACTTGCGCCACTTGTCCCTGAGGCTTCGAATTCTCGACAACCAGAAAGCTCCCGACTGCTGCTCAATCCACTCCTGGAAAGGCGAGCTGGACATCTTCATCGTCCCCAAACCGGTGTCCACGCAGTGCAGCCTTGACCTGGCGAAATAAAAAGTAGTCGCTAGGGGCCAGATCTGGACTGTAGGGGGGATAGTTGAGCTCCTCGAATCCGCACTCGCGCAGGGCATCTTGTGCAACTCTGGCCTTGTGGACTTTGACGACGTTGAAGTTGATCATGGGGCGTGAGGTTTCTAGGAACCCGACGGACAGAGACCTTGGTCATGGCCAAATTGTCGTGGATGATGTTGATAACACTTCCATGTGATATTCCAAGTTGTCGCTCGATTTTTTTCGACCTTCACCCGTCAATTTTCGAGGATCATCCGCTCCACACGGGCCACATTGTCGTCGTGGGTCACATCTGACGGGCGTCCTGGACGGGGGTCATCTTCAAGGGACTCACGACCATGGCGGAACTCCCTATTCCAGCGAGCAATAGTTGCATAGGAAGGGGCGGTGTCAGTGTACACTGAAACCATGCGTTCATGGATCTATTCTGCATTCTTGCCATCCTTGGTCAAAAATTTGATCAGTGCGTGGTGCTCAACCTTCTCCATTGTTGAAAACTTTGTGACTGACGATCTGCGATCAGCTACTGCTTCTTAAATAGACGAGGCAGGAGCGTACGGCTGCAGATCCTGACTTGTCATAACTTGTCCTAACACCCCCACAAACAGCCATCTCCCTTCCTTTGTTTTGCCCTACCGATTCGCAAAACTTTTTGACCGCCCCTCGTATATATAGGGTCTTTCAACAAGGACGCTCGAGCTTTGTAAGGCGATAGTGGCCATGTTGTTAAACCGAAATCTGGCAACCTCACTGTGCACTGTTCAGTAGTACTTGGCAAGTTACGATGAAAGGTTATAGCGTTGAACACTGTGTGCAAATCATCAGATGTTATTATAAAAATCAGTGCTCCGTTCTTCAAACGTTCCGCGCATTACGTGATTTCTATTCTCGCCACAATCGTCTTGCCGAGTCCACTGTTTACCTTTGGTGGCCAAATTCCAGGCAAAAGGGTCAATCAACAATCAGACAACACCCGTACGTCACCGAAACTCAAGGTCTTCTGAAAACATCGCTGCCGTAAATGAGAATGTACAGGAAAATCCGAGGCAGTCAATTTCTCGTCGTTCACAAGAACTTGGCCTTTCTGAGACTTCAGTTTGGCGAATTATGCGTAGGGACTTAGGTCTGCACCCGTACAAAATCCAACTTACCCAAGAACTTAAGGTAAAGGACCATAGACAACGCCGTGTGTTCGCTAATTGGGCTCTAGAGCAGTTGGAAGTTGCCCCAAATTTCCCCCCCAAAATCATCTTCAGCGACGAGGCCCATTTTTAGGTGAATGGATTTGTGAACAAGCAAAATTGTCGGATTTTGGACGAAAACAATCCACATGAGATACACCAGCACCAATTGCATCCCAACAAAGTCACTGTTTGGTGTGGATTTTCTTCTAACGGAATCATCGGTCCGTACTTTTTTGAGAACGAAGATGGGATTGCCATAACCATCAACGGCGAGACCTACAGATTGATGATGAGCAACTTCTTGTGGCCTCAACTGGATTATATGCCTGATATGGATACTGACGACTTCTGGTTCCAACAGAACGGCACTACGTGCCACATTGGCGCACACCACGATAGACATTTTGCACCAGAGATTTCAGGCCAGGGTCATCTCGCGCGGCTGCGACGCCACCTGGCCACTGGATCATGCGATTTAACGCCATTAGACTACTTTTGGGGGGGCTACCTTAAATCGCAGGTCTATGCGAATAATCCGAAAACAGTTGATGTCCTCAAAGTCAACATAACGAACACCTTCCAGCAAATTCAGCCACATTTATGCGACAAAGTCATCGAAAATTAGGCCTCCTGAATACGTTCCACCAAGTGAAGCCGCGGCGGACATTTGAACGATGTCACATTCCACACTTAATGCGATAAAATGTGCTTTCAAATTTAAAATAAATTGAGTCCATATATCACACATAACCTGTTTTATTAACATTTAAATATAGAGTAACCTTATTGAAAGACCCATATATATATAATGTTGAAGTCCACAGTAAAGTCAGCGTTATCAACTTTAAATTGTATTTTCTTTAACTTCTAACTTTTTTTTAACTTGTCTGTGAGGCGAGAAAGAACAGATAAAATATAATTTTTAATCACATATTCCGAGACGTCTTTCGACCGTGGCAGGTCATATTCATGAGATGGGCAGGCCAATTACCAATTTGTGTAAGTGTGTGCGTATGTTTTGGCAGGGGGTAAAGTATGTGTGGATAGACAGAAAGAAATAAAAGTGGTGAAGAGAAGTAGTGTAAGAGATTTGAAAAGGGATGCAAGGCGCCTGGTGATCAGGCCTATTACTTTCATTGTAGCCATTTGCGGAGGTTCTGTGACCATTTTTTGGATACCAAAGTTTCTCAGTGGATTTAGCAACGGCAACTGAGACTAAAAAATAGCGCTCCCATACAACTCACCAAAATGGCGGGAAAGTGTTTATTTTAGGCGTTTTTTTCAAAATGGTCGCCACCACTCTCTTAAAGAACTGATCAAATTATATTTCTTGCAGTGGATGGCCAAAAATGAGAATTTAGGTGTCAATTCACACTAATTTGTGGTGTCAGAAACACAATGAAATTGCATCATTCATGATTTAGAGTCCCCTTTACCTCAAAATCCAAGATAACAGGTGTCTACTGTCCCCTACTGTATTAAGATTCACCATCATTGCAGCACAAATATGATGAACAACTGTCAGAATCACTTTTGCTGCCATCATCGCTGCTCTCCATTTGTAGATGACTTGGAGTTGTTGAAAGTTCGAGGGTTGTGGGAAGTGCAGTACTGGGAGGCATAAACCATTTAGCATGGATATTTAGTCAATATTTCTCCCATCTCCAAGAATGAAATCCAGAATTCCACTTGTGGAGCACCATCTAAGTTCTTGAATAGAGAGTCAACAAGCTGTTTGAGATTGGCATTGTTTTCTAACTCAGCATGTGCCTCATTAAGTTTTTGTTGGTCTACTGAACATCGAAATTTACTAAGAGATGCCTGGATCTCTTCAGACAGAGGGGAATCCTCCAATTTTCTAACTCAGCATATGCATCATTAAGTTCTTGTTGGTCTACTGAACATCGAAATTTACTAAGAGATGCCTGGATCTCTTCAGACAGAGGGGGAACCCTCCAAACGTTCGTCTAGTGCATGGTGGACTAAAGCCTCATAGAAGAGTTGAAGGCAACGCACACCATGGATGAAGTGTTTTCCACGAAGAGCTTGATCTACGGATCCATCTGCAATGACACCTGCAGCCAATAGTACATCTGAAATTCATGAGCCTTTAAAGCTCCTTTAGATTGCATTGATCAAAGACATCTGGATATGAAAAGTCACCATGAATGGCAATATATTGGCAAGTATCTCTTAATTCTCACTTTTTAGTTCTAGTGATAATGCAGACAGGATGATCACTAACAATAACGGAAAATGGCATCTTCTTGTCAATAATTGCCTTTTCAGGCTTGCGCAGGACATCATACAGAATGGTCTTGCTTGGTGGATTAGGATAAGTCATGTGATATATTGCTTGACTTTTGGGGGTTTCTGGTGATCGCTTAGCCTGAAAGCTAGAAAAGGCTGGTATGGCCTGTTCTTCTTGCCTTGGTCTTGTTCCGTCTGCCTTAGTTCGGGCCATTGCATGGATGACATCCTGCGCATTCTTTGAGGAGCTGTGCCCAGATGTTGTTCATCCATTACCCTGGGTCTGATGGCCGGTTCACCACGCTTGACTTTTTTATATGGTTCAACTCTTTGCCTTTGGCTCCCAAGTTATTTGAGACTAGCAGAGAGGTAGAAAGGTAATGTGCGACTTGCAACTGATTTATCCTCATCTAGGGTGGGTAGATTTAGCTCAGGCAGGTCTGATTGGACAAACATGACATTTGTACGATGTGATTAACCACTTCCAGTCAAGGCGTCACTTTTGAAGTAGTCGTTGTCAACTATACATATTGAGGGTGTTCCTTCAGAAAGTTCAAATGGACACTCAGTTGAATGCTTCAGGTCAGTAACTGCTCAGAAATCTCTAAGCATAAGTACATCGTTGCAACTGATTCCCAGGCCATCTTTATGTAATATGTCTACCATTTCTCTGCTCTTTGCCATATCATGTAGCAGTAGAGCTAGGTTTGTCTCAAATACAGTACGTCTTCCAGTGATGTAGCTTGTCAAAATAGATGCAATTAATCTGACTGGGGGATTGTCATGAACCTCAGACCTAGTGGGACTGCTTTAACCAAGTAATAAGCTTCAAGAGAATATTATTTAGGTCTTCATCTTCTTCTAACTCATGTATGTATGGGGGCCAAGGAATAATTTTTGTTTTGATAATCTGATCTTTGAGAAGTCCAGCTACATTCTTCACCAGCTGATCGTCACTTACAACTAGAGAGGATATTGCAGCCTCAAGATATGAACCTTCAGCTCTCATATCATATACCAGTTCACTTGCATTCTTCTGACTTTGATCATGAGATGCTATGTCTGGGATAGATGCGAGTAGGGTATTCAATCTTTCTCTTGCAGGCTAATCTGACAGACAAGCTGTATGCAACTTTAACTGGTTCCATGCGTCTTCTGTTTAACAGCAGCAAAGGTTTGGATTTGCCAGGATTACTGTTTTTTGCGGTCCCTTCATACACCACACACATATATTCGTATCATGAACCACTCCAGTACTTAAACGAAGCTTTATAGGCATATTTCCTGGCAGTTGCTGACTTGAATTTGATGCTTGAGCTGCTTCTTCTTCCTGTTCAGATTTCCGTTTACAATTCTGTGCTTACTGGATATAGCGATTACTGCTGATCTGCGTGTAACATTAACATTCCTTTATGCCCCTTGTTCCATTCCACCGCAGCATGGGAATGCTGAAATTTATCAAGTTCCTTCCACCGAAAACACTTGCTCTTTAGATTCTCCCACTTTATATTAGATGTATTGTCCATAGTATCATCAGCTATACAGGGTTGCTGGCATAATATACATTTTAATTCAGTCCCTGGGTTAAGCACATCACTATCTCCTCTACTTTCCATGCTTAAAAAATCTTCAGGTTCTTATTTCAATGCTTCAGAATCTTCTTCCATTTCAATGCAATAGATCGGCAACAAGAAAACTAAAATCTTGATCAGTCCTAATTCTTGGTTTTCATGTATAGTATGAATATCTCTGTGAAGAATTTAGATTGAGAAGTAAATGAATATTTATATTTTTAAGAACACATTTGTAGTTGAATGTTAAAAGTGAGAGATACCTTGAATTCAACAAAAAAGTAGCCTCTTACTTACAAAATTATGATGATGCATTGACAGCTAACAGAATTAACCCTTCAGGACTCTGATATGCTGCGAAAGTGATGGAGATCACTCTTTCCTCTTCAAGAGCTTCCTGAAAAAGAAGCAAGATATTAAAACCATAAGTTTCATGTTTTATGACTCACAGCTTTCTTTTTTCGAATTCTAGTCTTTTCATACAACTATGATTTAGAAAATAAAATTCATAGGGAAAGAAATTACAGTTTAAACAAACGAAGATAATAGCAGAATCATTTTCAGAGGATCTGTGACCGTAATTAGAATACCAAAGTTTCTCACCTTTTATTATTTATTATTAGATTTATTTGTCCTGCAGTGATAATGAATCATCAAATAGGAGGTCAAGGGTACTCTGAATCATGAATTATGCAATTCCATTGTGTTTCTGACACCAAAATTAGTGGGAATTGACACCTAAATTGTCATTTTTGGCCTTCCACTGCAAGAAAAATAATTTTATCAGTTTTCTAAGAGAGCAGTGACGGCCATTTTGAAAAACGCCTAAAATAAGCACTTTCCCGCCATTTTCGTGAGGTGTTTGGGAGCTCATTTTTTTAGTATCAGTTGCCCGTCCAAAATCCACTGAGAAACTTTGGTATCCTAAAAATGGTCACAAACCTCCGAAAATGACTACTTTTATATTTTTTCTTCTTGTGTATTTTGCTTGTTGTTTTATATTTATTTTTATGACGTTCAACCCATTTGTCTTAAAAAATCCTTAATGTTCTTTATATATGAAATGAGTATTTGCTGTTGTTTTTATGATTTAATTAATCATTATTTATTTTATACTTAGTATATTTTTGGTTTTTCATTTATTTTGTGTTTGTGTATTTTAGTGTTTTTGTTCCTTCTTTCTTCATTCCTTTTCAGTCTTAATCGGTCTTTGATCATTTATAATAGGTTTGTTTCTGTCACTTTCGATTAGTTCTTCCAGTTCGTGGGTTAACATTATTCGTTGGTATGTTATTCATTATTATTATTATTTCCGGTATTTTGTACACAGTTTATCATAGGTAAAACGGCACTTCGTCACCGTTAGCAAAGTGGCTAGCTGAGCTTGAAAATCTAGCATGGCTTCTGGCTCTTCATTTCTAGTTAATCATTTGAATGGTTTCCTCATTCATCTCTTGATTGACCAGTTTCTGCATATTGCTTAACCAAGCCTCCTTGTGCAGCTCTTCTTGGCATATTTTTTTTCGCATGCTTTTACTCTGAATTAGGTACACGCATTGATTCTGCACGACATGTAGTCTCCTCTTTTGTGTCCTCGAGGCATAAGAGAGGGCGGAAGCGAGGTAGAGCAGCGAAACTCTTACAATTGCATTGTAAATCTTCTTCTTATTGCTCTCTCGGAGGTTTATGAACATGTATAGAGTTTTGACTGCGGCCGAGGCTTTCGAAATTAGATCAGCGACGTGCTTCTTGTACCCGGATGAAGTAATATTCATTCCAAGTACATTGCATTCCGTGCTGTAGCAATAACGCCTCTACCCCACCCTGACATCTGATAGTACTCTCCTTCCAATGGATACTACCTTGTATTCCTCTTGGTTAGTCCTAATTTTTCATTTAGCCTCGTAGATGTTAAATCTTTCGATTTCTGCCGCCGTCATACGAGCTTCCATAGGCGTGTTACGCCAAGGACAGTGTAATATCTGCCTTAAATCATCCACAAATTGAATGTTGAGATAAATGCGGTTCAGAGGGTCTAGGAAATCTGTGGTGTACATCGAGTTTAAAGTGAGGAACAGCCCCCCTCCCCTTGCAGGAGGCCTGCATTAAGCATAAATTTTGGTCTAGCCATATTCCCAAAATTGAAATATGCCGCTCTCTTCATGACATAGTCACATAGAGTTCTTTCCCAGTGCAAAGGAAAGGGACGCCAAGAAGAATACTACTTTCATTTGTTTTTTGAATTCCTTCCCTCTTTATGTCTCTTAAGTATTACTCCACATTGAGTAATCTCTGAATCCAAAGAAAAAAAAGAAAAAAAAAATTTGAATATCCGTCAGCCGCCTCACAGGTGCAGTTAATTAAGTTGGGCGTGTTAAAAGCTTTTTTTACCTCGCCGAGGAACCGCTAATCTCCGTAGTCGGAAAACTGCTAGCCGAAAGTTTTCCGCTTACATCGTAAAGGCCATTAAGACTTATTTCAGGCGACAAATGCTAATCCATCTGCCCGCTGGAAGTGGTCACCCAGTCGTCTGAGTTTGCCAACGAGGAGAAACCAAAAAAATGGCCGTCATATAAATACCCTGGGTTTTCGAATATCGGCAGATTTAATTTGAGGACCCGTCGCCTTCAGTTCATATCGTGTGTCTGTTTCCCCACGTCTCTGGTATTCGCTTATACCATCGAGGTTAGATCTCACCAGGCAGATCCATCTCTCTTGTGGAGGCTTACTTCGTTCAAAACAGGCCTCGAATCGTTTCTTCCACGAAGGATTGGCCGGGATTCCTCTCCTTTCATCTGGATCCCCCCTGAATGATCTCTAGTTTCCCGTGTGAGACTTCGCGCCGAACCGCATCAAATTCTCGATTCTTGGAGGTTGCATTTCTCTAGAGCAGAGAATCACGTCCATTATCCGTCTCCATTTCCAAGCGCTGACTCGCTAAAGGATTTCCCTTCCTCGAGGTGACCCCTTTAAGGTAAAACGATCCTTCTTTGTACGAGTATCTCCCGTTAATCGAGCAACTTTCCGATATATAAATATTCCTTCTGTATAACTGATTTATAATATCTCATTTAAAATCTGATTAACGACTAATTAATGTTACCCGATTTCCAATTAATCTATATTTTGTCAGAATTTTCCTTATTACATTACCTATATTTCCCGTATGTATATATATGTTAAATAGTGACTTATTAAAATTATATTTTTGGTTTTCACTCTTTAAATATATCTTTGAACTTCAACTTGGTAAACTCATTAAAAGCTATTGGCTCCTGTATTAAATCGCACTCTTATACCTCCTAATCAACAGATTACTCTTACGAAGTGAACCTACTTGTTCGTAGCGAAGGACGCCTACGTATATTATAGGATATATGTATATATAACTATATATACATATTTTCGTAGCTTTTATCTCTTTCCCCCCCCACCAATAGATACATATATGTATATATAGACGTATTGTCTGGGGAGGTGACCTATTCCTCGACACCCAGTCTTCACTTAGACCAAGCCCCAGGATCTTGTACTCCATTTCCCTTTGCCACATCTTATCAAATGCTTTTGATACACCCCGACCTAGAATATCCACATAACTCCCCTCCCTTTTGGCATGGGCGAGCTTTCCTGTGATGAAATTTATCAAATTGGTACAGATTGTAAAGGGAGTTCTCCTCCAAGTGAGACACCAGTCTTCGATTGAGGATTTTCTCAAAGA